>CP139508.1:246911154-247273654 GCA_021014915.2 Artemisia tridentata subsp. tridentata
CAAATCCCTCAGAATTTAGAATTTACACATTTGGTCCCTTAACTTTACAAAACTTATAAATCAAATCATAATTTAGTAACAATTATATATTAAGCCCATAAATCCTCAAAATTACACATTACACCCTTAATAACATTATTTACACAGAATAACATCAAGTTTCCAAAATTTACACTTTAGTCCCTCTATTTTAATTAAATACAAACCGAATAATAAATAATTATATAATTACCAAATAAACCTTTAAATTATAAATTGACACATGACACCCTTATATTATATTTTTCTCATATTACCCCAGATCTAAGTGACTTACAAAAATATCCCACAAGTTTTAAAAATTACAAAACACACCCTTTTAATTTAAAAACTCAATCGGTAATACTTTTTAATCAACAAACCCTAACCAAAATTCATCCAATCATTACATCATCATCCAACAACCTTAAAATGCATTAAATGACCAGATCCATCCAGAAAACCCTAACCCTAAATCGTTAGTTAGGTTTTTATATTATTTTCCAAAAATCCGATAAACAAAATAATTAACCACGATTCATACAACCTTCAAAAAATCAAAAAGTTATTTTTCCAGAGTGATATGATGATTATAGAACCCAGAAAAATTATGTACAAGCCTCAGAAAAATCGTATGAATATATTTGGATTTAAGGTACGTTTTAAGCATTAAAAATTATTACGATCAATCAAGCTTGCATGAATCGATTCTATCAATTTATATGAGCCATATATGATCTAAATAACATTATAAAAATACTAAACTAAATTTAGGATGTGTGGATTAGGCGTAGTAATTTGTACCTTTCGTATGAATTAAACTGAGACAAAGAAAAAGCCCACGTTCGAATCAAGCTTCCTACGACCCAAGGCTTATTTTTCCTAGCTTCTTCTAACTCCAAGGAACCCAGGAAAAATACTAAGAATCATGTGAAAATGTTGTGGAGGCCGGATGGAGTTTTTGTGTGTGTTTATGGTAAAAATAAAACTAAAAAGGGAGTAAATAATTAAGGAAAACCGTGTGATGGAGTAGGGGGAGGCAAATTTCGGGATTTGATGGTGATTACAATCAATTACTGATTTTGACATGGTTTCCTTATTTGTTGTGATGATTATCTCTTTTAAATTTGTTTTATTTAAATTATATTAAACCATAATTAATTAAATTTGTATAAATTTGGCCTATGTAAATGTAACAAGTATTTTTAGGAAATTTAAGATGTTAAAGTGTCCATGAAAAAATCATCATATATCGTATGTTGCTAATTTCCAAGAGTTTGGGATTTATTTGGTATTTTATTTAACTTTAAATTGAAATTTAAGGTCACAGGGGTATTTTGGTAATTTTGCATGTTCTCACATTTTGGGTTTTACAACTTCTTCCCCTCTAAAAGAAAATTTCCGTCCTCGAAATTTGAGGTGAAACGAAACGGAAACACAACTGACTGTGAACAGAAATATGAAGAACTTGTTTCTCATGACTCTATTGTTAAACAAAACTTCGATTTCCTCAGAAAAGACAATTCATACTGAATCCAGATCAAAATAACAATATACCAAACGTAATAGATGATAATCAGATTCTCTCGAAAGAGACGCAGGAAATACATAGGATTTTGACGGATATGCCGTCCACCGAATTTGATTAAACAAATCAGATGAGATCGTACTGAAAATAGATTGTTGATAACATCAATTGGCAGAAGTTCTATAACAGAACCTAAGATTATTATCGGAAGTTCAGAGGTCAGCAGAATGCGTGACGAGAATCCAGACGTATCAATTTGCATAACGGTGAAAGCAGATTACTCGCATAGGTAGAATGAACTTAAAGTTTCACTAACGCATATAATCTCAAACAGTTATCAGAATTTCTAAAGCTCTAAGGCACTTCTCGAAATATCCTATGCCCACAACAAGTGCACGTTATATGATGTAAGTATTATCACGTTGGCCAGACGTCATAATACTGGCATCATATAAATATGCCCTCAAGATGGTCATACTTTATCTCAAGTTGTGAACAGAACAACTTATCTTAATCCACCTAATCCAACTACAGTCTCAGAGGTCATCAAAATCAAACACCATAACTAAGAGGGGAACTAACTACTCGAAAGAGTTAACGGAACAGATCTAGAATGTTTATCAGAATTTGGTACATCATTAAAAGCATCAGATCATTCATAATTCGTCAATTTCGCATAACAAAACCATCCTCCAACATACGCAAAAGTGACACAAAACGGAATTTCAAGTAGGGAACTTTAAATCATTCAAATGATCTTATCATCAGGTAACGGAATTTAAATAGGTCAAGAGAAAATGAATTACGTCATCCATAGCTTCATCCATCACAGAATTAATTCTTCCAAACACAAACGTTCGCTTCAAAATTTTCTTCCATTCAAAATCATGATCTCAATTTCCATTCTCAAGACTGCTTCTGCTCTCAATTCATCTTAGTACAACTAAAATGAATAGAGAAGCAAGATGCGAGTCTTGGACAGGTCTACTAGCACAGTTCGGAATTCGCCAACTCAGACTGTTGTCGTCATCGGATGCCTGGTAGTGGTGTCTGCTACAATCTCTGAACGCCAATCAAATCTACTCTTCCAGAACAAAGGTCATTCCATTTAATACGAAGATGGTCTACATGTTCCTCGTTCGTCTCAGAACACAAACATGTTGTCATACTATGACAATTGTCCAAATACTCGCGAAAACATGATTCTTATTAGCCAACACTATTGGCATTATTTAAGACATATAATGGTCACAATGAGTACAAAAACGGTTTTCATCAATCGTTCCGGGGAAAACTTCATATCTAATTCACATCACCAATCTTTACGAATAAAACTGAAATACTTTACGGAAGTTGCCCTCAGTTAGTCATCTCCTATCTTAGGAGTTCTTGTGGTTGCTTCTTCAGTCCTTCAAACATTAAATGAGGTCGTCTGATACAGAGTTTCAAGGTGGAACAAATCAATCATTGATACGCAGAAATGAAAAATGATTACGGTAGTGATACGGTTAGGTTTACGATAGTCGACATGCTGACGCAAAATTTTTCTCTTTCTTCTTCATAGATTAATAGGGATATTCAAGGAAACACTGAGGTGAACAAAATCATATTCCATCATCTTCTTCAATCTCTCAACTTCAATAGTACCATGGTTCGTCAGCTGAGATCGGTTCAAAGTCAATTCTACTTCTCAATCAGGAGGGAAACCCAAGAGTTTCATCAGAAAGCACCAGAAAATTTGTACAACAAAACTTCCAATGCCAGGGCTTCCTAAGGATGGATACTAATAGGTGTCAGGAGAATTTGACGATCAAATGAGATCGGGGTAAGTATTTCCATAGCAGTTTTAAGCTTAACAGATTTGAGCGGTTAACGGTTATCATAACAAAAGTAGGGTGGAGCAGATTGTTAAGGATCACATTTCAAATACGGTAGTCTATGGTAGCTTTTACGAAGAGCCAGCCAGTCAATACTCAAAGATTTCCGAAATCCAGTATATCAATAGTAAACAGATCCGCAGAACGAATATGGTCATTAAACCAGACTGATAGTTCATATATCAGAGTCAGGGACATGGTTCATCAAGGTGTTGGGGATAGATAAGCGAACAGTTCAAGGTGTTGGAGTTTTGTTTAACCTTTTAGCATAAGTGGCAGGTATGTTGTGAATCATCTGTAATACGAACATCGTATAACTGTCAAAAGTGAGGCGTATGAAAATCGGTTATCAGCATCATCATGTTCAGTTAACAATCCCATAAAGAGATAGTATTTGCTTCAAATCCTTCCAAAGGAAAACTGATTGGCAAATAAGATTCATCATTCAAGGGAGGGAATAAACTTCTATATCCGAGGTTAACAATCACCAGAGTTCTAATAGGAGTAGTAATAGATTTGCAAGACAGAATAGTATCAGGTGATACATTTATATCCAGTATGGGTAATGAATTTATAGAAGGTGTCAAACACATTAGGGTTAAGCGGCCTTCGGTATGGTCGGAAAGATATCAGACTGTTTATCAAACAAATCGGAAGTGAAGGTCAAAATCAGGTAGCGGTAGCAAAATTTAACAATCGGTAATCATGGTAGGGGTTTTCAAAATTGTTTCAACGCCAAAGTGAGACATAGGAAGATAGTCGTCAATATTAAATGATCAATCAATCAATCCTTATAAGGATAAAATCAAGGTTACTATTAAAGAAAGACGGATCAACAAGGAAAAATCTTATCATTCAGAATGAGAGGGAAAACATCTGTATATTCGTGGAAAAAGTACCACAAGGCTTCTCATGGGAACAGAGATGGTTAAAACGAAATCAAATAGTGTCAGAAGATTCATAGATCATTATTAGAAACAAGAAACAACTAACGGAATGTATCAAGTATATCATCGTCAAGGTAATTCTCAGAATGCCCGAAGAGGCATCAGAATGATTAACAAAAGGTTCAGAGGTTGGAGCCGGAATCTGAAGGAAAGGATCAAATAGTGTCAGAAAATTACCATGCAATTTCAATGCTTCAGGTTTTAATTAGGTTTCAATTCTTAGGTGGCGCAAGGAATAAGCTCTAATTTTCCAAATGTGATTTCAATAGTCTTTAACCAAAAGCAAGGCACGAATCAGAGTGATGCGGAAGCAATGATACTTAAACAAAATGCCTTATACTCTACCCATTCCTCACTGGTTAGAATTTAAGTTCCTATAGGGAAATCCTAAAGCAAATTCTCAAAGGTTGTCCTACGAGCGCCTACAGTGGAAACTTAGTGGTCCAGAATTCACAGGTCAAGGGTAAATGTATTACGAGTCGCAGCCTGTCGCTCTGATACCATAAATTGTAACACCCCAACCCGACAAGGGTAAAGATATCACAATAATGGATTCATATCAGATCAAAACAAAGCATACATCTACAGTAATACAAAAATCTCAAAGGATTACAAATGAAATACTGAATCTACAAGGTTACAAATGAAAACTTCCAAAAACACTAATTCTAAAATATACTATCTTCTAGTCAACTCTAATCCAGAATAGCTATCCAATCTTCTAAGTCCAAAGGTACACTCTCCACTCATTCCCAGCTTCCTACTAAAACCTGCCGCAGGAAAAGAAATGCGGCTGAGCTACGAGAGCTCAGTGAACAGATATAACGATAACAAAACAATAACAGATGGCAGTACAAAGAAAATCAGGAATACATATTATACAGATATAATCAGAGTGAAGAAATAAGAGTAAGGAATAAATTTTGAATCAGGTTTAAGGAAAAAGGAAAGAAAAACAAGAAAAAGGAAACAATTAAGATTTATAAGATAAGGAAAACAGAAATCCATCACGAGCCCAAATAACAGATAATATCATAACAGTGTAACCATATAAGCAATCTAGAGGGGATACCTCTCAAATAACCAGATAATATGATGGGTGACCTCATGTATCAAATTGGAGTGATTAGCTCCCAGATATATGTGAAAGACCTGTATCGCACACACCATCAGTCACCAGATAAATATAACAATTAACAAATAACAATTAACCAGATACATATCAAATCTAGGATGCATCCATACGCCCCCACAGACAAATCATAATCATAATGGCCATAGCAGATAACAAATAAGGGACGGAACAGGTCATCACTCTCCTGTCCTAGAGTTATGTCAAAGGTGCATCAATGACATGGACATGAAACCCTCATGCCTAGTGATTGGCTCGGATATCAGACTGTAGGTCAAAGGTCAGATGTACTATCAAAATAATCAAAAGTCATATCTTAAGGGTACATGGAAAAAGGTTCATGTCAAGTAGTTTCAGAATTAAATATCAAAAGTTCAAATCAAAATTTATCAGATTAAGTTTTATATCAAAGTTTAAGTTCAGATTAAAAGGACTATATCAAATGGTTCAGAAAAGAATTTCACAGGTTCATAATTAAAGTTCATAGCAAAAGTTCATTTTAGAAGTTCCTGTCAAAAGTTCTTTTAAAGCAATCCTGTTAGGAATTAAATATGAGTTGATATTGACAAAATATGAAAGATGGAGGAAACTTATGAAGACAAAGATGAAGGACTATTTATGTTAATTGTTAAAGTCTTTGTAACCCTAATCTCTATTATATAAAGAGGTTAGAGGCGTATTGTTTTATGTACAGGAATTAGAGATGTAATTCCAGGAAAAGGTGTGTGTGTGGTCTAGGCATCAAGTTCCCACAATGGATGCCTAGGTTTGTAAGTTGTTAGAGTAGAGATGATGATGAGGAAAACTTTGTTCAATAATGAATGTTTTGTTTATTCCGTTGCGTAGTATTGATTTATTCATTTTTATTGTGTAATCCTAGATATGAGGTCTAACAAACCTCGAGCAAACGATCTCCACAAGTGGTATCAGAGCTTGTGTGGAGACTCTGATTAAGAAGAAACCCTTAAAACCGATTTATCAACAAACCCTAAACAATGTCGACTGAAGCTGCACCAATCCCATCCATCACCTCACTCAGAATTCCAATCATCAAGAAGGGAGAATATGATCTCTGGAGCATGAAGATGAGGCAGTACCTTGCTATTACAGACCATGCTCTATGGGATGTGATTGTCAATGGTAATGTTGTTCTTGATGAACCTGTACATGTTGAAGGACAACCCAAACCACCTCAACCAACCTTGCCAGCAGCTACAAAGAGAAATCAAGATAAGGCTCTCAACATACTGTTGTCTGCTATTCCTGATGGTCACCTACTAAAGTTCCATGATGCTAAGGATGCAAAGCAATTATGGGCTGCGATCAAGACAAGATTTGGAGGTAATGATGCTTCAAAGAAGATGCATAGAAACTTATTGAAGCAGCAGTTTGAAACTTTCACTGTTGGTGAAAGAGAAGGTCTTGATGCTGCCTATGACAGATTCCAAAATCTACTTAGTATGCTAGAACTGTATGGAGCAGAGGTATCTGTTGAAGATGCAAATTTGAAGTTCTTAAGGAGTTTGCCATATGTCTGGCATGTGGTTGCTACTATGATCAGAGGACAACCTGGATTGGAGTCTATGGACTTTGATGATCTCTACAACAATTTGAAAGTGTACGAGCAAGAGATGAATGGTCACAGTTCTCAAAAAACTCACAACATAGCTTTTGTATCTTCTGAAAACAGAAGCAGTACTTCTACTAAAAGTACTGCTTATCCTTCTCAAAGTACTGTTGGTGATACACAGCATGTTTGCACAACCACAACTACCCCCAACCCATCACCAACAAACAACACCAATTCTGATGATGTTGTATGTTCCTTCTTTGCAAAACAAGCCACTTTACCTGTTACCTATCAAGAAGACTTGTTGCAGATTGAAGAAGATGCTTTAGAGGAAATTGACATAAGATGGCAAGTAGCTATGATCACTGCAAGGATCAAGAAGTTCATGAACAAGACAGGAAGGGGAATTGATTTCAAAGCCAAACAAGGTATAACTTTTGACAAATCCAAGATTGAATGTTTCAATTGTCAAAAGCTTGGACACTTTGCAAGGGAATGCAAGTTTGCAAAATATCAGGCAAACAGGATGATTGAACAACCCAAGGTGGAAAGAAAAGAGGTTCCTATTACTGAATCACAACCAAAAGCTTTGGTGGCTCAAGAAAATCTAGCAGAGATTGACTGGAGTGCTGAATTTGATGATGAACCTGTAACCTACTCTATGGTTGCAATGGAAGAGTTTGATTGGAGCACAATTTTGATGAGGAACCAGGATATGCTGCTTTGGAATCAAGAGATGGTCTTGGAAGCTTTGACTGGAGCATGGAGGATGAAGATGAACCTGTTCAGATTGCTATGGTAGCTACTTCACCAAGTTCATCCAATGTCTCTGAGGTATGCTCTAAGTGTAATGATGTGTATCAAAAGTTGCTTAAAGAATATGTGACTGAAAGAGATAATTGTAGAACAGCTAGGTCTGAGGTAGTTGGTTATCAATTAACTTTAGAGTCAATGGAAGCCAAAATATTAACACATGAAAATAATGAAATGGCTTGGGCAGAAAAATATGAGCAACAAGATTACCAATTAAAATTAAGTGAATGGAAGTTAGGATGTAAGGTGTCTGAATTAGAAAAGATTACTAAGGAAAGAGATGCTTTGTTAGAAAAACTTGGTAGTATTAAACAGGCTGGTCTATCACATGTTCAATTTGTTGAAAAACAAAGAGTAATAAACAGTAGAGCTGGACTAGGTTATGGTGAGGATAGTAGTTCAGATGAGACCCCACCTAGTGATAAGGAAGAGACCCCACCTAGTGATAAGGAAGAAATCCTACCTAGTGATGATGACCTTACAAGCTCAGAATAAAACACATCTAGGAATGAGGAACCAATTAGTGAAACACCTCCTGAGTTTAAGAAAGATAAGGGGTACAACTCAGTTCCTCCACCCACTGGTAAGTTTCAACCACTTAGGACAGATGTTTCTCGTTATGGTGTAGACAACCTAAAGTTTAGGAAGAAGCTTACTGGTCAATCTAGTTCTGAGAAACCTAAGGATGATTTTCAAAGGGGTAATGATCAAAAGTTTCCTACAGCCTTTCAAACACAAGCAGTACCTCCAAAAACTTTTCAAAGTACTGCTAGACATTCAGCAGTACCTCCAAGAGAAACCTTTCAAAATACTGCCAACCATAGGAAACCTTTCAATCATAGAAGAGGATTTGGGAATATGGCGAGAAAATTATGTTATGTATGTTATAGTCCTGATCATTTGATTAAGCACTGTGACTTACACTCAGAATATTTAAGTCAGTTCCCAAAGAATAGACCTGCCACCCATAAGCCAGGAGAGACTAGACCAGTTTGGAATTACTCAAATAGGGTTAACCATAGTAATTTATCTAAAGACTATAGGTACCCTCATCAGAAAAGATTGTTTTCCAAACCACCAGTACCTTCACACACTGATAAGTCTCAAGAAGTACCTTCTCAAAGGACTGATAAGTTTTCACCCAATCATGGTACTGCTAACACCTTTTCATATAGAAGACCTAAGAGATTCAATTCATATAAAAGGTCTTACACCTCAAGCAGAGTACCTAGATCAGAGAAACCTAAGGTCAAACGAAATTGGGTTAAGAAAGAAAGTACTGATGGGGAACAAGCAGTACTTTCATCAGATAAGGGTGAAACAGGGAGTGTTGTTGATAATACAACACAGGACATGGGACCAACGCAAATAATCATTGACCATGCCTTTAAAACCAGTGGAGATTACATACTGAAGGAATTCAAGTATGTCACTCCACAAGGGGAACACAAGTCAGTAATGGCTTGGGTTCCTAAAAGAAACTAACCTATTTCTTTACTGTGCAGGGCAACCCAGAGGAGGAGCTTAAAGATCATATTATTGTTGATAGTGGTTGCTCTGGTAGCATGACAGGGGACAAGGAGATCCTGTCAGATTTTAAGGCATATTATGGAGGAAGAGTTGCATTTGGTAATGATCCTGATGGAGGGAGAATCACTGGCAAAGGAACAATCAAGGCTGGATGTATTGATTTTGAGAATGTTAGATATGTGAAGGAGCTCAAGTTCAATCTTTTGTCAGTATCTCAGATTTGTGACAAGAAGTACCCCATTTTGTTTACTGATACAGAATGTCTCATTCTCTCTCCTGAGTTCAAGTTTGTTGATGATCACTTGGTAACTTTGAGAGTACCAAGAACCAATGATGTGTACAGTTTAGACTTAAAGACTCTCAATTCTGCTGGGAGAGCAACATGTTTAGTAGCACAGGCATCATTGGAAGAAGCACATCTGTGGCACAGAAGACTAGGTCATGTTAATTTCAAGAACATCAACAAGCTAGTCAAAGGGAATTTAGTTAGAGGTTTACCTTCTAAAACATTCAAGACTGATCATTCATGTTTGGCTTGCAAGAAGGGTAAACAACATAAAGCTTCATGTAAGAAGCTTGGGGAAAGAGATATTAAAGAACCTTTAGAGTTGTTACACATGGATCTGTTTGGACCAGTTTCAGTAGAGAGTTTAAACAAGAAGAAGTACTGCTTGGTTGTGACAGATGATTGTAGCAGATTTAGTTGGGTCTTTTTCTTGGGATTCAAAGATGAAACCTTTGATGCTATCCATGACCTGATAGTAGCCCTTGAAAATCAATTGAGACTAAAAGTAAGAGGTATTAGATGTGATAATGGAACAGAATTCAAGAACAAGCATATGGATGAATTCTGTGCCAAGAAAGGGATCAAGAGAGACTTTAGCATTGGTAGAACACCACAGCAGAATGGTGTTGTAGAAAGAAAGAACAGGACTTTGATAGAAGCAGCTAGAACAATGCTTGCAGATTCCCAATTACCTATTCTCTTTTGGGCTGAAGCCATAAGTACTGCTTGCTATGTATTAAACAGAGTTTCAGTAACTAAACCTCAGATGAAGACACCTTATGAGTTACTAATGGGAAAGAAACCAAACATTCGTTTTCTAAAACCTTTTGGCTGTTCACTGACTATTCTAAATACCATTGATTCTCTGGGAAAATTTGATGGTAAGTCAGATGAAGGATATTTATTGGGTTATTGTACAAATAGCAAAGGTTTTAGTGTCTATAACAGGAATACCAAAAAGGTTCAAGATTGTCTTCATGTTGAATTTCTGGAAGATAAAGAAACTCAGAAAGGTAAAGGTCCTGATTGGATGTTTGATCTTGATCTCAAGTTCACTCCATCTATGAATTATGTGCCTGTTAGAGAAGAGAATCAGGCTAATCACAAAGAAGATGATTCACAATACATTGTTCATGGAGTCAATGTTAGACCAGAAGATGTTCCTGACCAAGAACCTGAAGTTACTGATAAGGAACAAAGTACTGCTCAACCAACCATCACAGTATCTGATGAAGATCAAGCCATACAAGATGAACTTAATAGGATGCTTTTTCAAGAAACTATAGCACAATCCTATGAAGATGAACAAAGAAGGGCTTATGAAGCTGCAAAGAAAAAAGGGTAAATTTCAAGATACTGCCCACAGTACTTTTGATCAAAGTACTGATGACCCTTTTGACAGTACTTCTGGTGTGTTAGAACCATCAAATTGGAACAATGCTGATGATTCCAATATTGATGATGATGATTTGGATAATGCTAACATTCCTGGATTCGAAGAAATTGATGATGAGCTTAATCAAGAAGGTATTTTCTCAACTACCAGTGAAGGGATTGATTTTACTAATTTGGAATCTGATCTTCCAGTTCCACCAACTCCTACATTGAGAGTTCATAAAGCTCATCCTCAAAGCAACATTATTGGATCACCCTCTTCAGGAGTGGTTACAAGAAACAAAGTTAAAGGTCTTTCTAAGCAACATACTGCTTTACTTAGCTTTGTTTACAAACAAAACAGGATGAATCACAAGGATCAACAAACATGCCTGTTTGCTTGTTTTCTATCTCAAGAAGAACCCAAGAAGGTAGCTCAAGCTTTAGCTGATGAAAGTTGGGTTGAAGCCATGCAAGAGGAGCTTCTACAATTCAAGCTTCAAGAAGTCTGGGTATTATGTGATCTACCAGATGGCAAAAGAGTCATTGGTACAAGATGGGTTTTCATAATCAAAAGAGATGAAAGAGGGAATGTTGTCAAAAATAAAGCTAGATTGGTTGCACAAGGATATCACCAAGAAGAAGGAGTGGATTATGATGAAGTGTTTGCTCCTGTTGCAAGGATAGAGGCAATAAGGTTATTTCTTGCCTTTGCATCATATATGGGATTTCCTATCTATCAAATGGATGTGAAAAGTGCTTTCCTTTATGGCACAATTTCTGAGGAAGTTTATGTTAAACAACCTCCTGGTTTTGAACATCCTGCACATCCAAACAAAGTCTACAAGGTGATCAAGGCACTGTATGGCCTTCATCAAGCTCCCAGAGCTTGGTATGAGAGACTCTCAAATTTTCTATTACAACATGGTTATAGGAGAGGAGCAATTGATAAGACTTTGTTTATCAAAAGGGATAAGAAAGACATTATGTTAGTCCAAGTCTATGTGGATGATATTATCTTTGGAGCCACAAAGAAGTCTATGGTGAAAGAATTTGAAGAACTTATGCAGAAGGAGTTTCAAATGAGTTCTATGGGAGAATTAACTTTCTTTTTGGGGCTTCAGGTTAGACAAACAAGAGATGGAATCTTCATTAACCAAGAAAAGTATGTTGCAGACATACTTAAAAGATTTGACCTTCCAAATCTCAGGCCTGCCACCACACCCATTGATAACAATAAACCATTAGGCAAGGATGAAGATGGACAAGCTGTGGATGTCAAGCTTTACAGATCTATGATTGGTTGTCTTATGTACTTAGCTGCATCAAGACCTGACATCATGTTTGCTGTTTGCTTGTGTGCAAGATATCAGGTTACACCCAAGGTTTCACATATGTATGCAGTCAAGAGGATTTTTCGATATCTCAAGCATCAACCAAAGTTAGGTTTATGGTATCCTAAGGAGTCACCTTTTCACTTAGAAGCTTTTTCAGATAGTGATTATGCAGGAGATAATTATGATAGAAGATCAACCACAGGAGGATGTCAATATCTTGGAAGAAGATTAGTCTCCTGGCAATGTAAAAAGCAAACAATTGCTGCAACCTACTCTACTGAAGCAGAATATGTTGCTGCTGCAAGCTGTTGTGGACAAGTTTTGTGGATGCAAAATCAACTCTTGGATTATGGATTCAACTTCAAAAACACTCCTATCAACATTGATAATGAGAGTACCATCTGTATAGTGAAGAATCCTGTTTATCACTCCAAGACCAAGCATATTCAGATTAGGCATCACTTCATTCGGGATTGTTATGAGCACAGGCTTATAAATGTGGTCAAGGTTCACACAGATGATAATGTAGCTGATCTACTCACAAAGGGATTTGATGTTTCAAGATTCAACCACTTAGTTGTGAGCATTGGGATGATTAACTACTAGGCTACATTTGAGGGGAGGCTTTAGTATTAGTTAGTATACTTTCTTTTAGTTCTTAATGAAAGTATTGGTTTTTAGTAGTTTAGTTTAGCCCATATGTTGTATTTGAGGGGAGGCAACATAGTTATTAGTTAGAACTTATGCATGAACCATTTACATGTTCTTGGTTTAAGTTTGAAGTGTTGATTGTTGATAAGAAGATGGAACGTACTGCTTTGTTGCTTAAAGTACTGGCTCAGCAACGTACTGCTTCAACGTACTGCTTACGTGGACGTACTGTTCCAACGGTCAAAAAAGTGTGGGGCTACGGTTAATTAATTCCTTACGGCGGAGATAATAAGTCCATCAAAACGGTAACTTTATTATTTTGAGTTTGATTTGTTTCCATCCTATTTAAAGAAACTCTCACCTATTCCCCGCCTTTTAACTTAATTCGAGATCCCTCATTCACTCTTCCACCACAATCTTTTTAACGCAACACACACTCAAAGCGAATCCTTCTCTACGACTCATCATGGCTAATCGATTCACAGTTAGCAAGCACAACATGATCGCTAATTTAGACAAGACAGGGGATAATGTTGATTTTCATGCGATCATTGATGTAAAACCCCAAAATTACTATAATCTGAAAAGACCAAAATACCCTCTAATTTTGAAATTTTAAGAACTTATAAAATACGCTATAAATTAAAACTTGAGTTATATATCATGTTATGACTCGAAACCATGCGATATGAACATATAACCTAAAGTAAAATATGAAATTATGTATGGACCTTATAAGATAATATATGGCACGCTTAATAACGACCTCAAAATCCGAGACGACATTTGAACATATGATACAAAAATACCCTAAATTTAAACTATATGCTATTAACAATAATACTAATCACACTATTAACTTAGGAACTAATTCAATTTAAGGATATAAACAAATCAAAGAAGGAAAAGGAAACTATTTTGAATTTAATATCACGTATGTCAAATTCCTGAAATCACTCTTAGAATCGGTTTGGGTTTATTAAAACTTAAAAGCTCCATGATCTTAAAAGAAAGAAAATAATATAATAACAAAAGGAGAAACTTGCCAACACCATGATCCGTATTTTTAGTCAATTCACACGTTTTTCTTTTTTTAGAGAAGATACGACATTATCAACATAAACCTTTATACGCCACCATTTCGTCAATTCTCCCATAACCACTTCTATACACCCATCGCCTCTCACCATTGACGGCTCAACCATAAGAACCAAAAGAAAACAAACCGCATCCCACTTTGTCAAGAACCTACCATCGGTAACGTGATGCCCTTTTCTCATGGAGTAAGATATAGTTTGAAGTTGGCTGTTTTCTTTAGTCGTCATGTTTAGTTTGTCTTAGGTACCAAGACGTCTCGCGGTTAGGCTGTATGTTCATCCTGTTGGTTAAGAGTTTGGTTCGTGATTGATACGGTTAACTCTGCGTGACCATTCGAGTTGTGAGTTCGGTCAAGGCGGATTGAGTTTTGAGCAGACATTCATTTCATGTCCTAGTTTTGATCCGTCTTTGAGTTGTTTAAAAGGTAACTCTTGATCCATAATATACCTTGTACGATAATCACATGTTACTCCTAAATATTAGAATATGTTAATAGGTTGGTCATGAGTTTCATATATTAAGAATCACCATTTTTGCTGCGTCAAATTCATGTGGCATGCGCCACATGCAATGTCCTTATTCTTATATCTGCTAATACTAAAGAAAACTACACCTATGAATGGATAATAATAAAAAGTGACTAGTTATGACTAATCTTCATCAGGTCTTGTGAGTTTGTATAATGAACTCATGTATATATCATGATCCAAAATCTATATGCATTTATATTATAAATATATATCTGTATTATGTAGTACATTAAAGAATAAGTGTGATACGCTTACTTCCTTGAAAATGGGACATGGTAGTTATATACGGTATGATAGGTTGATACATATGGAACTAAATAGGATGATACTTAATATTCGAATAAAAGCATTTCATGCACGCGCTCACATGCTAAACTATATAACGATTATATGTTAAAATTATATAACGTTTATATGTTAAAACTATATAAAGGAGTGTGTGATCAAATTGGATATGAATTAAATATTGATGATGTTGCCTCGTTAACCTTTGTTGTGTCTCAATTAGTTGGGCTGTAAAAAGGGTAAAATTGATCATAAGCTATAATCTTTCAATCATTGTGACATTTAAAAAGTAACTAAAATACTTAAACACTTTTCATAACTCAAATTAATATGGAACATGGTTAGTGTGCATAGATGGCTATAACTAGTAAGTAAACTAAACAATGATCTATTGTAAACCCTAATTGTGATGAAAGTAACCCTAAGATTCTAAATCGGGGAACTTACTAAATATGAAAACTTACTAATTCGGGAAACCTGCTAAAAATAGAAAGTTACTTAAAACGATTAACTTACTTAAGGAGGAAACTTACTATTTTTGGAAAGTTACTATTTTTGGAAAGCTGCTATTAATGGAAAGTTACTAAAAATGGAAAACCGACTAAAATAAGTAATTCGATGTAAATAAGATGTTAATCATAAGACGATCATATATTCGTGTAGATTCGCTGAAGAAGGAGTTTGATCCCGATCTTTGTGTTTCCATTATATTTGCACTTGCGGTTTAAGGTACAGATATTCTGCCCTTTTAATAAGGAGCCTTCGCTCTCTTATTTTGATTCGTATTAGGGTTTCCTAAGCCATTGCTATGTTCCCTACACTTTGATATGAACCTTTGATATTTGAACCTCAGATATGAACCTTTGACATATGAACCTTTGATGTGAACCTGGAGATTTGGACTATGATTATGACTATATGAACCTTTGCTTTGATATGAACCTTTGACCTTTGACCCCAGTTTGATACCCGAGCCAAAATTTGTTTCCTAGCCATGAAGGTAACATGGCCGTGTCTGTGATGCACCACTGACATGACTCGTGTGTGGTTCGAGTGATTAGCCACACCGTCCCCATTTGATATGATATGCGCGCTTTATGATTTGTTATGGCCAATATGATTTGTTTGGGGGGCGTATGGATGCATCCTAGATTTGCTTTGTATATGATATGATATGATTTGATTTGGTGACTGATGATGGGTGCAAGCCACGTCTTTCACAAAATTTGGGAGCTAGCTACTCCATTTGAAGAATGAGGACACCCCTCATATTATCTGATTATCTGAGAGGTCTCCCCTCTATATGATTTGAAGATTATGGTTACGATATGATATGATTTGATTTGTTTGAGCTCGTAGTGGATGACTGTCCTAAACCTTTACTCTTGTATCTTATTTATATCTCATTCATTATGCTACATCTGTTTATTTCCGTTTACTTTCGTTTCCGTTTATTATATATCTGTTCACTGGGCTTTTTAAGCTCAGCCGCGTTTCTTTTCCCGCGGCAGGTTTTAGTTGGAAGCTGGGTAAGAGTGAAGAGACTTTTGGACTTAGAAGACTTTGATAGTTATTTCGAAGTAGAAGTTATTAGAAGAATTGCACTTGCAGACTTAGTATTTAGCCTTTGTTTCCTTTGTATCCTTGTGTATTCAATATTTCATTTGTAACCTTTGAGAATCTTTGTATTACTTTTGAATGTATGCTTTGTTTGATCTGATATGAAGCCATTAATGTGATACTTTTACCTTTGCCGGGTTGGGGTGTTACAACTATGGTATCAGAGAGACAGGCTGCGATACGTAATACATTTACCCTTGGCCTGTGTAAGTTAGGACCACTAAGTTTTCCCTGTAGGCGCTCGTAAGTCAACCATTGAAAATTGCTTTAGGATTTCCCATAGGAACCAAAGTTTTGACCGGTGAGGAATGGGTAGAATATAAGGCATTTGTTTAAGTATCATTGCTTCCGCATCACTCTGATTCGTGCCTTGCTTTTGGTTAGAGTCTGTTGATATCACTTTTGGAAATTGAAAGATTATGCTTTGCACCACCTAAGATTTGAACCTGATTAAAGGCATTGAGAAAATTCATAATAATTGCCTGACACTATTTGATCCTTATCCTCAGATTTCTTTTGTTAATCATTTTGATAAAGACCCACGTTGCACTCTGATCCTTTCGTTAATCATTTTGACGCCTCTTTGGGCACTCTGTGAACCTCCATGGCGATAACGTACTGGATATGTTTTGATTGTCTTTTGCTTTTGGTAAGTATCTATGAATCTTCCGACACTATTCAATTTCGTTTCGCCCATCTCTGTCCTTATAGGAAGCCTTGTGGTGTGTAACCACAAGTATAAGAATGTTTTCCCCCTCACTTTTGAATGATAAAGCTTTGATTTGCGAACCGTCTTTCTTTGGATAGTTAACTTCGATTTTATTCTGACAAGGAATTTGTTGAGTGATCGGTCAAATATTAACAACTACCCTCCTATATCTCACCTTTAACGTTTGCAACAAATTTTGAACTCCCTACCATGATTACCGATTGTTAAACGTTCGTTATTACTCTGGAGACTCGTATGTTACTTTCGCAGTTATAAAGTTTCTTAGAAACCATTTCGTACACCAATGCATGAACCTTATCTTGGAAGCTATTTGGCACTTTGAGTCGTCTAAGCATGAACCTTGTATTGAACGTTGTTTGGCACCCTGCGTTTTTTTTGAATATGATTCCTGGTGGAACCACCAAAATCTTTCCATCGGAGCTTGAAGTAGGATTTGACATGATACCGAGAGATTTCTAGTCACTAAACGAAGATGTCTTTCGGATCATACCAATTGATTGGAGCAACCGGGAAGAGCAGCAACCGAAGACCAGGAAGTGAGTTTACTTAAGTGTATTTTCTGGGCGTGTTTTAGTTCCGTTCGCGATTATGAAGGATGATGACTGGAGATATGTATCGATTACAGGAAGCTGAATCGTAATACTGTTAGGAACCAATATTCCTCCACCCTAAAACGACTATGTGGTTGTTTAAACTCAGAGCATGAAGTTTCCTTCTGATGAATTGAGTCTATTCTTGGAATCAACCCCCATATTCGTAAACGACTACTATGACGGTTAGTGACGCTAATGGTATTAGCTAAAGCTCTGACTGTTTCTTGAATTTGATAAATGATGTTTTCTCGTAAGTACTTGGGCAAATGGTCATTGTATGACTTAATGGTACATTCGGAGACGAGGAAGGGCATGAAAATCATTTTTACCTTGTTACAAATTTGACGATCATTTGTGGATTCTGGGAGATGGATATTTGTTGAGACAACGGTGTTCTTTGCCTGACCCGGAGTTAACAACAACGGAGGCTACCCTAAAGAGTGAAGACATTCCTTACAAGGCAGAAGTGTTGGCGATGCAGAGGGAGAAATTCTAGTCAAGATGGCGAACCTGGAGCTGATGAAGACGTGCAGTCTCACTTCCCTATTCATCTTGGTTGTAATAAGATGAATTGAGAGCGAAAGCAGACTGGATGATGAAGAGATTTAAAGATCACGCCAGAAAGCCACAACACTCCTTCACATTCCAAGAAGAACTGCAGGAGGCTCGATGAACCAGACACAAGTTCCCGATCTTGGTTTCACTTCCCGACTGATGGACAGACGAAGACAGATTAGCCAGACTTGAGGAAATTGGATGTTTTGAATGAACAGAATTTTGAAACAGACCCTTTATGTTTGGAGGAATTGATTCTATGGAGGCCGAAGTCCTTGGCAACTAACTTTCATTTTCGTTGACCCTCTTAAATTTCGTTAAATAGTAATAAGATCCTCTTATGATTTAAGTTTCCTAGAAGCATTTCAGTTCGTGTTCATTTTTCGGATGTTCGGTGATGGCTTTGTTTGAGAGATTTTGGCGAGTTGTGGAAGATATGATGCTTATGACGGCGTGCCTCACTTCTGCTAGACAATCTGGGATTTTGATACACTTGCGAATAGTTTTGTTTTCCCGCTTGGCTATGACATTTGATCTTGTTGACCTTTGAGACTATAGAAGTACTAGGTGGATTAAGATAGGTGGTTTTGCTCACGACTCGAGATAAAGTATGATCATCATGAAGGCATAATTATGTGGTGCTAGTATTATGACGCCTGATCAACGTGATAATACTTACACCATATAACGTGCACTCATTGTGGCCATAGGATATCTTGGGTAGTACCTAAGAAGTTTAGAATTTGATCTCCGTTGGATTATCCATGATTAGTGAGACTTTAGGTTCATTCTACCTATGCGTGTACTCTGTTTTCGTTCATTAGATATCTGGATGACCTTGGACTCTCGTTTTGCATTCTGATGACCTCAGTTATAAATCTTGAACTCTTTGTAGAGCTCTCTACTGTTGATACAGTTAATTTGATTTGAAATCTTGTTCGTATTCCATATGAGCTATCTGAAGATTCACCTATCGTCCATTTTATGTTGCATGGACCTTTTGATCAGAATCAATTTATTTTGTCTCCTTCGGAGAAATTTAAACCCACTTCGTTTTGATTTGAGTCATGAGAAACTATTTGGTCTGAAGATCCTTTTGAAGAACCTCCCAGGGCGTGAGAATGTTCTGACGACCTTTTTGCGATTTGTTACGACTTCGTTTAACTTTGCGACTTCAAATTTCGAGGACGAAAATTTTCTTTTAGAGGGGAAGAATTGTAAAACCCTAAAATTACTATAATCTGAAAAGACCAAAATACCCTCTAATTTTGAAATTTTAAGAACTTATAAAATACGCTATAAATTAAAACTTGAGTTATATATCATGTTATGACTCGAAACCATGCGATATGAACATATAACCTAAAGTAAAATATGAAATTATGTATGGACCTTATAAGATAATATATGGCACGCTTAATAACGACCTCAAAATCCGAGACGACATTTGAACATATGATACAAAAATACCCTAAATTTAAACTATATGCTTTTAACAATAATACTAATCACACTATTAACTTAGGAACTAATTCAATTTAAGGATATAAACAAATCAAAGAAGGAAAAGGAAACTATTTTGAATTTAATATCACGTATGTCAAATTCCAGAAATCACTCTTAGAATCGGTTTGGGTTTATTAAAACTTAAAAGCTCCATGATCTTAAAAGAAAGAAAATAATATAATAACAAAAGGAGAAACTTGCCAACACCATGATCCGTATTTTTAGTCAATTCACACGTTTTTCTTTTTTTAGAGAAGATACGACCTTATCAACATAAACCTTTATACGCCACCATTTCGTCAATTCTCCCATAACCACTTGTATACACCCATCGTCTCTCACCAATGACGGCTCAACCATAAGAACCAAAAGAAAACAAACCCCATCCCACTTTGTCAAGAACCTACCATCGGTAACGTGATGCCCTTTTCTCATGGAGTAAGATATAGTTTGAAGTTGGCTGTTTTCTTTAGTCATCATGTTTAGTTTGTCTTAGGTACCAAGACGTCTCGCGGTTAGGCTGTATGTTCATCCTGTTGGTTAAGAGTTTGGTTCGTGATTGATACGGTTAACTCTGCGTGACCATTCAAGTTGTGAGTTCGGTCAAGGCGGATTGAGTTTTGAGCAGACATTCATTTCATGTCCTAGTTTTGATCCGTCTTTGAGTTGTTTAAAAGGTAACTCTTGATCCATAATATACCTTGTACGATAATCACATGTTACTCCTAAATATTAGAATATGTTAATAGGTTGTTCATGAGTTTCATATATTAAGAATCACCATTTTTGCTGTGTCAAATTCATGTGGCATGCGCCACATGCAAGGTCCTTATTCTTATATCTGCTAATACTAAAGAAAACTACACCTATGAATGGATAATAATAAAAAGTGACTAGTTATGACTAATCTTCATCAGGTCTTGTGAGTTTGTATAATGAACTCATGTATATATCATGATCCAAAATCTATATGCATTTATACTATAAATATATATCTGTATTATGTAGTACATTAAAGAATAAGTGTGATACGCTTACTTCCTTGAAAATGGGACATGGTAGTTATATACGGTATGATAGGTTGATACATATGGAACTAAATGGGATGATACTTAATATTCGAATAAAAGCATTTCATGCACGCGCTCACATGTTAAACTATATAACGATTATATGTTAAAATTATATAACGTTTATATGTTAAAACTATATAAAGGAGTGTGTGATCAAATTGGATATGAATTAAATATTGATGATGTTGCCTCGTTAACCTTTGTTGTGTCTCAATTAGTTGGGCTGTAAAAAGGGTAAAATTGATCATAAGCTATAATCTTTCAATCATTGTGACATTTAAAAAGTAACTAAAATACTTAAACACTTTTCATAACTCAAATTAATATGGAACATGGTTAGTGTGCATAGATGGCTATAACTAGTAAGTAAACTAAACAATGATCTATTGTAAACCCTAATTGTGATGAAAGTAACCCTAAGATTCTAAATCGGGGAACTTACTAAATATGAAAACTTACTAATTCGGGAAACCTGCTAAAAATAGAAAGTTACTTAAAACGGTTAACTTACTTAAGGAGGAAACTTACTATTTTTGGAAAGTTACTATTTTTGGAAAGCTGCTATTAAAGGAAAGTTACTAAAAATGGAAAACCGACTAAAATAAGTAATCCGATGTAAATAAGATGTTAATCATAAGACGATCATATATTCGTGTAGATTCGCTGAAGAAGGAGTTTGATCCCGATCTTTGTGTTTCCATTATATTTGCACTTGCGGTTTAAGGTACAGATATTCTGCCCTTTTAATAAGGAGCCTTCGTTCTCTTATTTTGATTCGTATTAGGGTTTCCTAAGCCATTGCTATGTTCCCTACACTTTGATATGAACCTTTGATATTTGAACCTCAGATATGAACCTTTGACATATGAACCTTTGATGTGAACCTGGAGATTTGGACTATGATTATGACTATATGAACCTTTGCTTTGATATGAACCTTTGACCTTTGACCCCAGTTTGATACCCGAGCCAAAATTTGTTTCCTAGCCATGAAGGTAACATGGCCGTGTCTGTGATGCACCACTGACATGACTCGTGTGTGGTTCGAGTGATTAGCCACACCGTCCCCATTTGATATGATATGCGCGCTTTATGATTTGTTATGGCCAATATGATTTGTTTCGGGGGCGTATGGATGCATCCTAGATTTGCTTTGTATATGATATGATATGATTTGATTTGGTGACTGATGATGGGTGCAATCCACGTCTTTCACAAAATTTGGGAGCTAGCTACTCCATTTGAAGAATGAGGACACCCCTCATATTATCTGATTATCTGAGAGGTCTCCCCTCTATATGATTTGAAGATTATGGTTACGATATGATATGATTTGATTTGTTTGGGCTCGTGGTGGATGACTGTCCTAAACCTTTACTCTTGTATCTTATTTATATCTCATTCATTATGCTACATCTGTTTATTTCCGTTTACTTTCGTTTCCGTTTATTATATATCTGTTCACTGGGCTTTTTAAGCTCAGCCGCGTTTCTTTTCCCGCGGCAGGTTTTAGTTGGAAGCTGGGTAAGAGTGAAGAGACTTTTGGACTTAGAAGACTTTGATAGTTATTTCGAAGTAGAAGTTATTAGAAGAATTGCACTTGCAGACTTAGTATTTAGCCTTTGTTTCCTTTGTATCCTTGTGTATTCAATATTTCATTTGTAACCTTTGAGAATATTTTTATATTACTTTTGAATGTATGCTTTGTTTGATCTGATATGAAGCCATTAATGTGATACTTTTACCCTTGTCGGGTTGGGGTGTTACAAATGATTTCTTGACTGGGTCTTCCATCAACTAGTCTATTTTAGTTGATCCTGATGTTATTGGTCCATGGATACAAGAATTTTGGGCTACTGCAACAGTTGAAGATGATTCTTTACTTAGGGCTATGGTTTCTGGACGAACTATTAGGATTTCTGAAGCCACAGTTAGGGATACTTTGATGTTTAATGATGAAGGAGGGGCTGTTCGTTTTGACAAACAAGTGCTTTGGGACACTTTAAGTGATATAGGCTATGAGGGAGATCTTACGAAACTTACTTTTCAAAAGCCTTTGTTTTGTTCTCATTGGAAGTACCTAATTCATGTCTTACTTCACTGCTTAAGTCCCAAGAGTACTTCTTTTGATCAATTTGGTCAAAATATTGCATCTGCATTAGTGGGTTTGGCTACCGATCAACGATTCAACTTTTCAAGACTAATTCTTGATGGTATGCTTTCACACATTTCAAATGGTACACCATTCTTAATGTATCCAAGGTTTGTTCAGTTATTCTTGAACAATCAACTTGAGGATATCCCTAAACCTCAAAGTTTTTTACCCACTGTCAAACTTCCATCAAAGGTGTTTACTTTTCTATCTAAAAAGAGTATCAAGTTTTCTGGAACAAACACACCTTTGACTGCTCATATATTGGGAGTTGCACAAGTTGTTAGAGATGCAGAGCAAGAGCAAGAGCAAGAAGAAAACTCTGAATCAGCAAGTCAAGAGTCTCCAGTTTCAAGAGAAGATAGTGTTCCTCAACCTACTGCTTCTCAACATACTGCTTCTCCACATACTGCTACTAGGGAAGATACTGCTCCTATGTCCATTCCTATCTATGAGGAGTCAGACCAAGGTATGAATCAACCACCATCTCCTACTGATTATACTTCCACAAATATGTCTCAGCAATTTGAAGAAGAAGAGGCAGAGATGGATAATTATGCTTTAACAAGGGAGTTAAGGAGGCTGAAAAAGGAGAGTGAGGCTCAAGCTGCTAAGATAGTCAAATTAAAGACTAAGTTTCAAAGATTGAAGAAGTTTGTTTGGCCACTAGTTCAACACCATCGATTATGGGTAAAGTCTCAGAAGAGGAGTGGTCAGATACCTAAGAAGTCTTCTCAGTCAAAGAAGAAAAAGTCAAAGAAGCATTCTTCATTCCAATTGGGGAGGAATTTAGAGAATTTGAATGAAGATGCTGGATTTATGGATGATACTCAGATGACACCACCTGAAAATATTCCTCAAGAAACTGCTGAGAGGAAGAGTGATGAAACAGAGCAAATCAATTTGGAAGAAGCTGCTGTTGAAGTAAGAAGTGGTGATACTGAGGAAGTAAATTTGGAAGGAGCTGATGCTGAAAGTACTGCTCGACAAGGTACTGAGAGGCAATTTATAATTACACCTAGAACTTTGGATTTTGAGGAAGATATTGGTCCTTCAAGTCAAGTTCAAGAGGAAGTTGGCCCTTCTAAACCAGCTCAGGAAGAAGATGTTATAGCTCATACTAACAGTGATGATGAAACAATTGCTGACATTATGATTAATATGTCAAGTCAGAGAGGAATCAGTATTCATGAGGTTGAACAACAACATCATACTTCTTCTCAATATATCCAGGAGATAGATCCAAAAGATAAAGGTAAAGGGATCTTGGTAGAAAAGAAGAAGAAGAAGTTGACATTGGCACAGTTAAGAGAAATTCAGATTGCCAAAGGTGAGGAAGCAGCTAGACTATTGCAAGCTAAGATAGATGCTGAAGAATCTAGGAAGCTTATTGTTCAATCACAAAGGCCAATTAGTAAAGCAAGAGAAAGGAATGATATGATGGCTTATCTGAAAGGTCAAGGATATACAGGTTTGGTGAGATTGACATATACAGAGATGAAGGATCTGTATGATGCTGTTAGGGAAGCTATAGAAAAGGATCTTGCAAGCATTATTTCGTTTGAAGATAAGGAGCTTGAAGATAGAAGAAAGGAAAGAGCTGTTACAAGGAGCTCAAAGAGGAAAAGAACAACTAATGAACAGCCATCAAAGAAGTTCAAGGATGCATTTGAATTAAGAACAAACACAGTTGATGAGCTAAGGAATTATCTTAGAGTTGTTGACTTTGAACATCCAAAATTGAAAGAAGATGCTGATAAGAAGTCCAAGATATCTACTTTTTCAGTTGTAGAATCACAAGAAGGAGATTATCTGATCTTTCATAGACAAGATGGAAGTTTTAGAGTATTCAATTCATTATGGGATATACTACATCTGATTGACAGAGATGATATGCTTCAGTTATATCTCCAAGTGCAAACTTATTTTGAGCATATTCCACCACAAGGAGTAGGTTTGATATTGTTAGGAGATCTCACAACCATCTGGGAGACAGAGGAAACAAAGGACAGTACTTTGTGGGAAAATCAAGACAACTAGGAGATTAACAGATGGAGATTCTTTGAATCAGTTGGAATACATGTTTTGGAGTTGGAAGATGGCACTATGATTCATATGCTAGCAGAACAGAGATATCCACTCACAAGAGATCTGATGATCAGGATGCTAGAGCATGGCATGGAAGTGGAACAAGAGAATGAAGTAGCATTGATGGTCATAAAATTGTTCATCAAGTGGACAACTGAATCTGAAGATTAATGCATAACTACTGGTATGGTTTAATTATTATATAAATCTTTTGAAAAATAAGTACTTTCTTCAAAGTACTGCTAGTCAAACAGTACTTTCTCAAAGTACTGCTTGCAGCATGAAACCAGTAAAGTCTTTTGATAAAATCAGTAATTTTTGATAAGTGCAAAAACATTTTGAAGAACAAAGATATAACAGCAACAAATGGTTTTGAAAGCAACA
Source organism: Artemisia tridentata subsp. tridentata (assembly GCA_021014915.2). Classification (NCBI taxonomy): domain Eukaryota; kingdom Viridiplantae; phylum Streptophyta; class Magnoliopsida; order Asterales; family Asteraceae; genus Artemisia; species Artemisia tridentata. The sequence continues at coordinate 246,936,832 of CP139508.1, forward strand.
ACATGGTGTTAGTACTTGTACTACACAACAAATGGTAATCAACTCACCATGTTTAATAAACAAGAAAGAGTTTGACTCATCATGAGGGTACGGCTCTGATGTGATTATCAAATCCATTTTTAGTTGACAATTTACTAAAAATTGTATGGTTTTCAACTCACCATATCTATGTTAGTGAAGAGTTGGCTAGCCCACAAGATAATGGCTTTGTGGTAAAGGCCGTGGAAAACCATTATATGGTAATTAGTTCACCATGGTAGTGATTGTACTAAAAGAACTAGCTAGTCCAAAAGCAAACGGCTATTTGGTAAAGACTAATCAAATCCGTTGATAGCTGATGATTTGCTAAAAATCATATGGTTATCAATGTACCATGGTTTCCTAAACCTAAACATTGGCTACTCCAGAGTTAATGGCTTTGGTAAAGAGACATCAAAATCCATTAAGTTTTCAATGATTCACCTCTCACAGGAGTTAACACACCTGGAAGTGATGAGAATAGTATGAAACTTTTAAGATCTGATGTACCTATTGCCAATATGATGCTGAGTTGCTGAAAAGATAAGTTGCTGAAAAGAATTGTTGCTGATGAAGATTGAAGATACTGATTGCATTGATGATGACAAAACAACAACGAGACAGATTTCAAAGATACAACCTTTCCTTGAAGATAAAGTGTTGAAGTTAAAGAAATACAAAGGAACTTGAAATCAAGCAAGTAGAATTCAAGTTAGGGGAGGATTGTTGGGCTATAAAGTTAAAGTACTGCTGGAATATCAAAGTACTGCTGGAAGTCAAAGTACTGCTAATCAAGTCAAAGTACTGCTGCTCATTGAAGGACTGTTATGCAAATTGTTTAAGGACTAATGTGTAATTCTAGCATGTTCGTATTATATTAGAGTTATAATTAGAATTACTTGTCGTTCAAGTATTGTAAACCGACTAGGGTTTTCCTTGTGCCTATAAAAGGATCCCTAGGTTGGCATTAGAGATATACGATTTTAGAGAGATAAGTTCATACGAATATTAGAATCTTATTACAGTATTAGTGATTAGAGTTTGTTAGTGAATCTGTGTAAGAGAGCAGGTTCAAGGTTTTAATAATATTCGAAGTTGTTTATTAATTCTTCTTAGCTTTGTTGAAGTAGATTCCGCATACTTAGCAAAGTATATCAGTGTTTAACCATTAATAGTTTTGAATTTATTCAAAGTTGTTAAACCGTAGACAAGCTACAAGTTAGTTTGGTCAGAGTATATCGATCCAACAAATCCTTTAATAATGGTTTTCAATAAAATGATCTTTCAGAATAGTTTTCATAAAATAATCTTGCAAAACGGTTTTTCATAAAAATATTCTTTAAACTAGTTTCCACAAAAGTTAACAAATGTCATATAAAAATAGTATCATATCACCATTCATAATCATTCTTTTAAAATAACTGATTTTTCTCAAAACATTTCCAGGTCATAATTAAAAAGGTTTTCTGATGAACTCAAATAAGTACATTTTATTACTATCATTTATCCTATTAATTTGACTTGTTTTACTATATTATGTATGAGGATTGATACTTAATCGTTTACTTTTGTAATTCTCAGGTAAAAACAAGCATTTGGTGAAACTTAGCGATTTTGGACTAATTATGGAGCAAAACGTGCATAAAGTTGAAGGTCTACTGACATGGACAAGATCAAGTCAATTCTGCTCCAGATGCGCCGCATCTCACTCTCGACATGCGCCGCATCTCTATCAAGATATCACCAGATACGATCCAAGATACAAGAGGACATGCGCCGCATCTAATCATGGAGTTACGCCGCATCTTCTGGCGGTGTACGAATATTCCTGAATATTATAATCTTGGACCCCACGCGAAGTTAAGTACATGCGCCGCATCTACTTAGTAGATGCGCCGCATCTTCCCTCAAACAGAAACTATAAATACCCCGTAGACCAGACGAATTACAAGTCCCGAAAAACCTAAAACTGAAGTTCGAACAGGAGAAACAAAGGACGAATTCAGTCAAGGAGGCAGCACAAGACACACCCAAATCAAAGATACAAGAGCTGTAAGAAGGTGCTGCATGTGTTTAATTCATTAAGTAGTTTTGTTTTATTGTGTTAGCAAACTTTAATTCATCAGGATTGGTGGTTTGTGTAATGTGACAACGAAAGATTGCACTCCCTTTAATACTTGCTTTCCCATCAATTAAAGTTTATATGATGATGTCTTTGGTTACTACTTATTAGTGCATTGATAACCTCTATGTTTATTAGTGGCTTGCGGGCATTTGACTGCGGGACATAATGTGGCTCCCACGGTTATTACTAAATTGATCACTTAGGAATAACTTTTAGACATAAGTAATCATTAAGGGTTTACTCGCCGATAAGATTAGGACCAACGAGAAAGGGTTAACTACATACACTTCATATAAAGCTATCAATAAAACAAGTGACAATCTACTTAATCATAAGGACAGCCCTCTTATTGTCTCAAGTATTTATCTGTGTACGTGTGTGCTACTTGCTGATTCGTGCCTATTGGTTTATTTTATTATTTAATTGCAAACAAACCGTGCCAGTCTCTCAGGCTGAAACCCCCTTGCGTTAGGATATTAAAATACTGATTAGAATAACGAGATAATACGTTCCACTCTTAGTGATCGACACTCTACTTACCATTATCTTCATACTGACCGGGTACACTGCTCGTTAAGTGTGTGTGTTATTGATAAGTCGGCTAAATATAAATTTAAAACTTGAGTAGGCATTAAAACTGCTAAACCGCAACGACACATCACGCGCATCAAGTTTTTGGCGCCGCTGCCGGGGAGTGAATTGTTATTATCTGTTAATTTGATTAGTATTTTAATTAGTTTTTTCTTTTTATTAGATTAATTGCATCATTGTACTATTTTGCATATTTGTTGTATTGTGTGTTAATTGTTTTCTTTTATTTTTGTGTGTTTATTTTCGTTTGTGTGTTTAATTTTTGTTTTTATTTTTCGTATTTTTCTGTTCTGCTATCGTTGTACTGTGCTAAATCAAACGATACGGTGCATCTGATCTCTCAGATACGGCGTATTGCGTTTAATTTTAAATAAAAAAAAAATACAACGCGTTTAATTAATTCGATACGACGCATCTTTTCCCCAAGATACGGCGTATCTGTTTTTAATAAGAAAATTTTTCTAAGCAATAAAGTAATACGACGCATCTGCTTTAGCAGATACGGCGTATCTGTTTTCGATAAAAAAAAAAAAAAAAAAAAAAAAAAAAAAAAAAAAAAAAAAAAAAAAAAAAATTTCTAAACGTTAACGCCATACGACGCATCTGATTTAGCAGATACGGCGTATCTATTATTTTAATTAAAAACAGTTTGCGAATTATTAAACAGATACGGCGTATCGATCTCTATCGATACGGCGCATCTTTCTGAATCAAAAATCGATATTTATTTTTAAAACGTAACGAAAATACGGCGCATTAACTTTCGTTAATACGACGCATTTAATTTTAATTAGATAAGCTGATTTTTGATTAATTAATTCGATACGGCGCATTCTTAAATTCTAAGCGGCGTATCTATTTTCTGAATAAAGTCTGATTAAATTTTAACATATTAAGATACGGCGTATCCAACTTTTTGGATACGGCGCATCGTCTGCAGATATCAGTAACTTTAATTTTTCGTATTCCGTTTTCGTTGTTAATTTTCTGATATACTACTTTCTCGAGCATACCCTACTGATATTTTTGTGTTGATTTCAGGAAGTGCATGACCAGGAGTTCTACGAAGAACTTGATTCAACCTTTCGAAGATCCTGAACGAGCCCTACATTCGCTTAAAAGGCTTTTCAACACAAGAAGCTTTGATCTTTCAAGTTCACTCGAGCTTGATTACTTTTCTGAAGAAAAAGAGGAAGTTGAAACAGAAACAATGGGCGAAAACACTACTATGGAGGAATACATGAACAATACCCGTGCTGATTACACTTCAGGAGTTGCTAGATCTAAGTTTGATGATAATTCAAAATTTGAGTTGAAGGGTCAGTTTCTCAAAGAGCTAAGAGAGAATGCTTTCAGTGGGACGGAACAAGAGGATGCTAATGAGCACGTTGAAAAGGTCCTGGAGATTGCAGATTTGTTTACTTCAGAAGGAGTCAATACCGATCAACTCATGCTAAGAATCTTTCCAATCTCACTAAAAGGAGCTGCTAACAAGTGGCTAAGGAATGAACCTGCTAGTTCAATCACTACATGGGAAGGTTTGAAGAGCAAATTCCTGAAGAGATATTGTCCACCTGCTAAGACTGCTAAAAAGATGGAGGCTATCAATAGTTTCAAGCAAGAGCCTGATGAAACCCTTTATCAAGCTTGGGAACGGTTTAAAGATTTATTGATAAAATGTCCTCAACACTATCTAACCCCTATGCAGGAAATAATATTGTTTTATCAAGGATTGGACGTGCCTACAAGACAGATTTTGGATGCTAAGGGAGCTGTACCTCAAATGAGTGCAACCAATGCTAGGAAAGCAATCCAAGATGCTGCTGATCATTCCCAAAAATGGCACGATGGGACCTCTACTAGATCTAAGAGCAGCACTAATTTTGACGGGATTGCTGCTATTCAAGCTCAATTGGATAAAATTAGTAGAGAGATGAAGAAGCGAGATGAAAGAGCATATGCTGCCCAAGTTGGATGTGAAAAGTGCGAAGGACCTCACTACACTAAAGATTGCCCGAACAAGAATGAAAGTGAGACATTTGAAGAAGCATATTACACCCAATTTGGACAACCATTCCGACCTTCAGGAAGATTTAGGGAAGCTAGTCCGGGATTCTATCAAAAGAACAACTTCAATCCCGCTTATCAAGAAAGGAGGCAGACTTTAGACGATACTTTAAAGCAAATTATGGCCGATGCTGCTAAAAGACATGAAGAGAATACTGCTATAATCAAAGAAATTCGAGCTTCAACGGACACTACTACAAGAAATCAAGGAGCTTCGATCAAAGCATTGGAACAACAAATTGGTCAAATGAGCAAAGTTCTTCAAGAAAGGGGATATGGAAGTTTACCGAGCTCAACTGAAACCAACCCAAGAGATCATGTCAAGGCCATAAGCACCACTGAAGAAGTCACTCCTAATATACCTAGAAGATCGATGAATGGTAATGATGGTGCAAGACCCGAATTTTTCTTTAATTCTTCAATCAGTTTAAGGAGACTACTAAAAGAAAAGACAAAGATTGAAGAGGAGATCAAGGCAACAATGAAAGAAGAGAGCTCTGCAACCGACTTAAATGCCTTGCCTCATAAAGAAAGAGACCCAGGAAGTTTTACTCTACCTTGTTCTATTAATAATATATCTTTCAATAATGTGTTAGCTGACTTAGGAGCTAGTGTTAGTGTTATGCCTCTTAAGACATTCGCTACCCTAGGACTAGGAAAATTAGCACCAACTAAATTATTTATTGAATTGGCTGATAAAACGGTAAAACGACCTGAAGGGATTGCTAATAATGTGCTAGTTAAGATTGAGCAGTTTATTTTTCCCGTAGACTTTGTTATACTAGACATGCCGGAGGATGTTAAGATTCCTTTAATCCTCGGAAGACCTTTCTTGTCTACTGCCCATGCTAAAATTGATGTGTTTAAAAGAAAAATCTCATTAAGGGTAGGGAATAATAAACTAGTCTATAAGTGCCAAGATCCGGTTAAAAGCATAATTAGAGGTGTTTATGTGCTAGGATTAAGAGAGCGTATGGACCTCGATCTTGAAGCTAGACTTATGGGAGAAACATTGATTCAAAACAACTCAACTAGTCCTGATAATGAGAACTTTGAGGAATTCATTGACCTTAATGTACCCACCGAACTTAGACGCAATGTTGTTAATGATTCTGATGATGAGTGGTATGATTGTGTAGTAATTAATAAACGTAGGAGAGTAGTTGAGAAAACGAATTTGAACAATGATGTGTTTATTGAACTACCACCCCACCTTGCTTATTTGTGCCTATATAATAATAAGAATTTCCCGTCTATCATTTTGTCATCTCTGCCCGAAAGGGACAGGACTTTGTTCATACAGATAATGAAGAAGAACGGCGTGGAAATTAAGGACAGGCAAGGAGTGTTCAATATTACTGAATTGGCGATGAAGGAGCGCGATGTTTCCGACTCCTTCAATGATCGATACTAAAGAGCTGAACGTGAGTCTAACTTGAAGACTCTGGAATAAAGACAAGTGCTTACCGGGAGACAACCCGGAGAATTTTTATTATTCTGTTTTCTGTGTCGAGTCAGTCCAGGCCGCATGAGGATACGGCGCATCTCAATTCTGAGATGCGACGCATCTCCTGCAATGGTCATATCTTATTTTATTTTTCTGCATTTTTATTTTCGACTTTTAAACTCTTTTATCAGTTTATTTTTAATGCGGCGCATCCCTGGTTAAGGATGCGGCGCATCTTTATTCTGATCCGTATTAATTCCAGGCTCGATACGGCGTATCTTCTTCCATAAGATACGGCACATCGACTGACCTGATGATTTTCAGTTTTAATTTTTAAGTTTTATTTTTCCTAACTACTAATGTATTATGCAAAGCTTGAACCTTTCTTATCTTAGGTGTGTTTTAAAGTATTGGTGGTATTATAGTTTCCTGGATTTCCTGTGGATACATCAAGTATGAAGCCTTAACGTTCTAATCCACAAGAAGTTGATTTTTGCTCTTATACTAATGGAGGATCATACCGAGCAAATCTCAGGGGAGTTTTTCTGTTCTAATTCTTTTATTTTCCAGTTTTTAACCTTTTATACAAACAACGAGGACGTTGTTTAACTTAAGTGGGGGGATTGGAGAATTAGAACACTTAACAATTACTCGTCCTAAACTTTTTCAAAAATTATGCTTAAAATGTGCTTAATATATCAAACTTATAAATTTTTTTTGCATGTTTTTGTTTAAGATCTAAGTTGCATAACTGCACACATGACGTTATTTTCAAAAAATTGTGATTTTTCAAAATTCACAAATCTATGAGTGTGCCGGTGACTTGTAAACTTTAGAACTTGGCTTGTATACTATTCGAGACCACCATAATAAGTATTATTTATATAATTGGAGTGACTTGTCTAAATTGGTTAATTTCTAGGATTACACCCAAATGGCCTTTATTTGTTATGTGTTATTAACTAACTACACTGGTTAGTTAACCCCCGTATAAACCCTTTTGTTACTCTCATTTTTAGAGTAAGATACCCCTAGAAAAACCCTCAGAGCCATTCCTTTCGTTTCTTACACCTATGTTTAAAATGTTTCGTTACACCCTTACACCTTAACCTACCCTGTAGATTAGAATCCGTGGTTGGTTGATTGCTATAGGCAGAGTGTGTTTCCTTACATTACCTGTGTTCGCGTGCGTAATTCATTATCTATGGTTAGGTCGGGAAATTGCACAATGCAATTGGAGTGAAAGTAAATATTGTATATTTTGGAGTTTATTTTTCGTGTGTTTACTACTTTCACTATTACCATTATTTCTGAAGTCATGAAAAGTATGGAAAAATTATCCAGAAAGAAAGTTATAGTGATGTGGTGAAATTTTACACATCTATGTTTATGTTTAATAAAAAAAAAAAAAAAAAAAAAAAAAAAAAAAAAAAAAAAAATGAGAAAAGAAAAAGAAAAGTTGGAAGTTAGTTTTAACCAACTTATGTAAAGTTATGTAAGTGGTCGATATCACCACTATTTGTTGTACTATATCTATGGATTGAATGGGAATTGGCAGTTATGGGAACGCCAATTAAGGTTTATTCTTTGATTAAGATCTTGTTGAGTATAATTCGTGTCTACCTAAAGCGTGTGTTTCAAGTGTTAAAGCGTGAGTTATTCGATGATATGAGTCTTATTCATGGGATGGTTGGGATAGTGATTAACCACACTTAGGATTTTAATTTATTTGTTTTGTTTATTTTTATTTTTGCACCAATTTATATCCCAAATGTTATCCATGCCCTTTATTATTCTTTATCCAACCAAACCTTTGATTTATTGAGATTAGGGATTTGAGCAATCTTAAGTATCGTAGTCGTGGATTCGGCTATGTATTTATGATTTTGTCTCCCTTTTTGATATATTATTATTGGTGAAGTTTGGACCTATCTTTAGCCTATTCGAGTTAAGGATTTGAGCAATTGCAAGTATCGTGTTCGTGGATTCGATCATGTATTTGTGATTTTGTCGCCTTTTCTGGAATTTGAGATCGATAGTGAAAGAGAATAATTAACCCTTAAGCCTAAAAACCCTTTTTTTTACCGCTTTAGACTTGTTATTCCTTAGCTTTAGTGGTGGAGATGTGTATACTTGCCAAGCTTATGATAGAATATTCGTCGCGACTGGACAGTTAAACGATTAGATTTGCCAAGCTTATGATAGAAAAGGATCTTGCAAGCATTATTTCGTTTGAAGATAAGGAGCTTGAAGATAGAAGAAAGGAAAGAGCTGTTACAAGGAGCTCAAAGAGGAAAAGAACAACTAATGAACAGCCATCAAAGAAGTTCAAGGATGCATTTGAATTAAGAACAAACACAGTTGATGAGCTAAGGAATTATCTTAGAGTTGTTGACTTTGAACATCCAAAATTGAAAGAAGATGCTGATAAGAAGTCCAAGATATCTACTTTTTCAGTTGTAGAATCACAAGAAGGAGATTATCTGATCTTTCATAGACAAGATGGAAGTTTTAGAGTATTCAATTCATTATGGGATATACTACATCTGATTGACAGAGATGATATGCTTCAGTTATATCTCCAAGTGCAAACTTATTTTGAGCATATTCCACCACAAGGAGTAGGTTTGATATTGTTAGGAGATCTCACAACCATCTGGGAGACAGAGGAAACAAAAGACAGTACTTTGTGGGAAAATCAAGACAACTAGGAGATTAACAGATGGAGATTCTTTGAATCAGTTGGAATACATGTTTTGGAGTTGGAAGATGGCACTATGATTCATATGCTAGCAGAACAGAGATATCCACTCACAAGAGATCTGATGATCAGGATGCTAGAGCATGGCATGGAAGTGGAACAAGAGAATGAAGTAGCATTGATGGTCATAAAATTGTTCATCAAGTGGACAACTGAATCTGAAGATTAATGCATAACTACTGGTATGGTTTAATTATTATATAAATCTTTTGAAAAATAAGTACTTTCTTCAAAGTACTGCTAGTCAAACAGTACTTTCTCAAAGTACTGCTTGCAGCATGAAACCAGTAAAGTCTTTTGATAAAATCAGTAATTTTTTATAAGTGCAAAAACATTTTGAAGCACAAAGATATAACAGCAACAAATGGTTTTGAAAGCAACAACATGGTGTTAGTACTTGTACTACACAACAAATGGTAATCAACTCACCATGTTTAATAAACAAGAAAGAGTTTGACTCATCATGAGGGAACGGCTCTGATGTGATTATCAAATCCGTTTTTAGTTGACAATTTACTAAAAATTGTATGGTTTTCAACTCACCATATCTATGTTAGTGAAGAGTTGGCTAGCCCACAAGATAATGGCTTTGTGGTAAAGGCCGTGGAAAACCATTATATGGTAATTAGTTCACCATGGTAGTGATTGTACTAAAAGAACTAGCTAGTCCAAAAGCAAACGGCTATTTGGTAAAGACTACTCAAATCCGTTGATAGCTGATGATTTGCTAAAAATCATATGGTTATCAATGTACCATGGTTTCCTAAACCTAAACATTGGCTACTCCAGAGTTAATGGCTTTGGTAAAGAGACATCAAAATCCATTAAGTTTTCAATGATTCACCTCTCACAGGAGTTAACACACCTGGAAGTGATGGAATATCAAAGTACTGCTGGAAGTCAAAGTACTGCTAATCAAGTCAAAGTACTGCTGCTCGTTGAAGGACTGTTATGCAAATTGTTTAAGGACTAATGTGTAATTCTAGAATGTTCGTATTAGATTAGAGTTATAATTAGAATTACTTGTCGTTCAAGTATTGTAAACCGACTAGGGTTTTCCTTGTGCCTATAAAAGGATCCCTAGGTTGGCATTAGAGATATACGATTTTAGAGAGATAAGTTCATACGAATATTAGAATCTTATTACAGTATTAGTGATTAGAGTTTGTTAGTGAATCTGTGTAAGAGAGCAGGTTCAAGGTTTTAATAATATTCGAAGTTGTTTATTAATTCTTCTTAGCTTTGTTGAAGTAGATTCCGCATACTTAGCAAAGTATATCAGTGTTTCACCATTAATAGTTTTGAATTTATTCAAAGTTGTTAAACCGTAGACAAGCTACAAGTTAGTTTGGTCAGAGTATATCGATCCAACAAATCCTTTAATAATGGTTTTCAATAAAATGATCTTTCAGAATAGTTTTCATAAAATAATCTTGCAAAACGGTTTTTCATAAAAATATTCTTTAAACTAGTTTCCACAAAAGTTAACAAATGTCATATAAAAATAGTATCATATCACCATTCATAATCATTCTTTTAAAATAACTGATTTTTCTCAAAACATTTCCAGGTCATAATTAAAAAGGTTTTCTGATGAACTCAAATAAGTACATTTTATTACTATCATTTATCCTATTAATTTGACTTGTTTTACTATATTATGTATGAGGATTGATACTTAATCGTTTACTTTTGTAATTCTCAGGTAAAAACAAGCATTTGGTGAAACTTAGCGATTTTGGACTAATTATGGAGCAAAACGTGCATAAAGTTGAAGGTCTACTGACATGGACAAGATCAAGTCAATTCTGCTCCAGATGCGCCGCATCTCACTCTCGACATGCGCCGCATCTCTATCAAGATATCACCAGATACGATCCAAGATACAAGAGGACATGCGCCGCATCTAATCATGGAGTTACGCCGCATCTTCTGGCGGTGTACGAATATTCCTGAATATTATAATCTTGGACCCCACGCGAAGTTAAGTACATGCGCCGCATCTACTTAGTAGATGCGCCGCATCTTCCCTCAAACAGAAACTATAAATACCCCGTAGACCAGACGAATTACAAGTCCCGGAAAACCTAAAACCGAAGTTCGAACAGGAGAAACAAAGGACGAATTCAGTCAAGGAGGCAGCACAAGACACACCCAAATCAAAGATACAAGAGCTGTAAGAAGGTGCTGCATGTGTTTAATTCATTAAGTAGTTTTGTTTTATTGTGTTAGCAAACTTTAATTCATCAGGATTGGTGGCTTGTGTAATGTGACAACGAAAGATTGCACTCCCTTTAATACTTGCTTTCCCATCAATTAAAGTTTATATGATGATCTCTTTGGTTACTACTTATTAGTGCATTGATAACCTCTGTGTTTATTAGTGGCTTGCGGGCATTTGACTGCGGGACATAATGTGGCTCCCACGGTTATTACTAAATTGATCACTTAGGAATAACTTTTAGACATAAGTAATCATTAAGGGTTTACTCGCCGATAAGATTAGGACCAACGAGAAAGGGTTAACTACATACACTTCATATAAAGCTATCAATAAAACAAGTGACAATCTACTTAATCATAAGGACAGCCCTCTTATTGTCTCAAGTATTTATCTGTGTACGTGTGTGCTACTTGCTGATTCGTGCCTATTGGTTTATTTTATTATTTAATTGCAAACAAACCGTGCCAGTCTCTCAGGCTGAAACCCCCTTGCGTTAGGATATTAAAATACTGATTAGAATAACGAGATAATACGTTCCACTCTTAGTGATCGACACTCTACTTACCATTATCTTCATACTGACCGGGTACACTGCTCGTTAAGTGTGTGTGTTATTGATAAGTCGGCTAAATATAAATTTAAAACTTGAGTAGGCATTAAAACTGCTAAACCGCAACGACACATCACGCGCATCATTTTCACATAACAGATTTTTATATCAGAGGTCGTAACAAAAGGGAATCATGCAAAAGGTTCAATGCAAAGAGGATTATAATAAGGACATCAACTCAGAAGTAAAACAGATCAGAACATGAGAGAGATCATAGAAGGCTTACAAAACAAAGAGATCACATGAAAGGTTCACAAACAGAAGGGAACATAGCAATGGTATAGGGAATCCTAATAAGGAAAATGAAAAAACTGAAAGAAAAGGAAATGAAAAACCCTTACTAAAAAAGGGCAGAATATCTGTACCTTATTAGCAAAGCAAAATAAGCAAGACAAACACGGAACAGAATCAGGGCTCCTCCTTCTTTACACCTAAAGGAGTAGAAGACGGAATTACAAACGATTCTAACTCAGATTACCATTTTTAGTTTACCTTTCTATTTTAAGTAACTTTCTATTTTTAGTAACTTTCCAGATTTAACAGATTTCCACATTTAGCAAGATATTAATGTTACATATTAGGTTAAGTCCTTATTCAAGGATTATTATGGAATTAAGGTACCTTTTATCAAGTTACAAAAGTTTAAGGGTAATTATGACAAGTATACATAGTTTAGGGTTTTAATTATAAATTCATCTAATTCAAAGGTCTAACATGAAAATACTTTAAGTTACTGAATTAAATACTCATATTATTCAAAATGACATTTTAATCTCTTATGTTTCACAATTTACACTTTATACCTCTCTAGTTATATTATTTACAAAACAAACCTTATATTTACAATATTCACAATTAAATCCCTACAATATTCACATATACCAAACAAGCACCTCATTTTACAAAATTACAGAATGTAACCTCAGAATTATGTATAGTATGAATCAGATCCCTCAGAATTCAGAATTTACACATTTGGTCCCTTAACTTTACAAAACTTATAAATCAAATCATAATTTAGTAACAATTATATATTAAGCCCATAAATCCTCAAAATTACACATTACACCCTTAATAACATTATTTAGACAGAATAACATCAATTTTCCAAAATCTACACTTTAGTCCCTCTATTTTAATTAAATACAAACCGAATAATAAATAATTATATAATTACCAAATAAACCTTTTAATTATAAATTGACACATGACACCCTTATATTATATTTTTCTCATGTTACCCCAGATCTAAGTGACTTACAAAAATATCTCACAAGTTTTAAAAATTACAAAACACACCCTTTTAATTTAAAAACTCAATCGGTAATACTTTTTAATCAACAAACCCTAACCAAAATTCATCCAATAATTACATCATCATCCAACAACCTTAAAATGCATTAAATGACCAGATCCATCCAAAAAACCCTAACCCTAAATCGTTAGTTAGGTTTTTATATTATTTTCCAAAAATCCGATAAACAAAATAATTAACCACGATTCATACAAGCTTCAAAAAATCAAAAAGTCATTTTTCGAGAGTGATATGATGATTATATAACCCAGAAAAATTATGTACAAGCCTCAGAAAAATTGTATGAATATAGTTGGATTTATGGTACGTTTTAAGCATTAAAAATTATTACGATCAATCAAGCTTGCCTGAATTGATTCTATCAATTTATATGAGTCATATATGATCTAAATAACATTAGAAAAATACTAAACTAAATTTAGGACGTGTGGATTAGGCGTAGTAATTTGTACCTTTCGTATGAATTAAACCGACACAAAGAAAAAGCCCACGTTCGAATCAAGCTTCCTACGACCCAAGGCTTATTTTTCCTAGCTTCTTCTAACTCCAAGGAACCCAAGAAAAATACTAAGAATTATGTGAAAATGTTGTGGAGGCCGAATGGAGTTTTTGTGTGTGTTTATGGTAAAAATAAAACTAAAAAGGGAGTAAATAATTAAGGAAAACCGTGTGATGGAGGAGGGGGAGGCAAATTTCAGGATTTGATGGTGATTACAATCAATTACTAATTTTGATATGGTTTCCTTATTTTTTGTGATGATTATCTCTTTTAAATTTGTTTTATTTAAATTATAATAAACCAAAATTAATTAAATTTGTATAAATTTGGCCTATGTAAATGTAAAAAGTATTTTTAGGACATTTAAGATGTTAAAGTTTCCATGCAAAAATTATCATATATCATATGTTGCTAATTTCCAAGAGTTTGGAATTTATTTGGTATTTTATTTAACTTTAAATTGAAATTTAAGGTCACAGGGGTATTTTGGTAATTTTGCATGTTCTCACATTTTGGGTTTTACACCAATCACATCTCCTTCCTTGTAGATCCAAAGATGATATCATCCACATACACCTATACTAGCAAAAGATCATTCTTGTGCTTCTTGATGAATAATGTCTGATCAATCATGCCTCTTTGAAATCCATTTTCTATTAAATAGGAAGCCAGTGTTTCATACCACGCTCGTGGTGCTTGATGAAGGCCATAAAGAGCTTTAACTACCTTGTACACTTTTTCTGGATGATCTGGGTCAGTAAACCCTGGAGATTGTGAGATATATACCTCCTCTTCAATAGTACCATATAAAAAAACACTCTTGACATCCATTTGATAAATTGTGAAGCTCATAAATGAAGCATAAGCCAAAAATAAACTAATGGCTTCAATCCTTGCTACTGCAGCAAAAACCTCTTCATAGTCTATCCCTTCTTCTTGTGTGTACCCTTGGGCTACTAATCTAGCCTTATTTCTAATCACTATGCCTCTTTCATCCCTTTTATTTATGAAAACCCATCTAGTGCCAATTACCCTTACACCCTTGGGTAAATTAACTAGCACCCATACCTTCTGAACCTTGAACTGAAAAAGCTCTTCTTGCATAGCTTCAACCCAGCTTGAATCATCTAGGGCTTTAAGAACATTCTTTGGTTCTGCTTGTGATAGAAAACATACAAACAAGCAAGAGTTTGCAAACTCATGTTGCTTTGAAGCATAAAGGGCATCAAGAAGCCCTTGTTGGTCTGAAGACATCAGTTGTTGCCTTGTCTTCACCCCTGATTGTACATATCCAATCACATTGTCCAGGGAGTGGACTTTGTGAATCCTTGTGTGTTGTGTTGTAGGAACATGATAGTTAAGCCTAGCAGTATGTTGCTCTGTCTCAGCAGTAGAAACATCTTTTGTTCTGCTAACTTCACTTTCTTGTTTCTCAGTTCCATCTTCCTTGTTTTCATCTTCAATCCCTTCTTTAGCTTTATCAGTAGAAGGTTCATCATTTGTTGAAGTTGAAGCCACACTTGTACTTGTCCATATTGGCATCCATACATAATCTTGATCTGTCTCTTTGTCTAACCCTGCCTCATTTGTTGTTTCATCTCCTTTTGAACCTGAAAATTTATTAGTTTCAACAACAACAGGCACATAATTCATAAAATGGGTTAGTGTCTCAAGATCAAATAGCCAATTAGGACCTTGACCTGCTACATTGGATTTATTCTCTAAAAATTCCACATGCAGGTTTTCCTCTACTCTTCTAGTTCTTGAGTTGTATACTCTAAAAGCTTTGCTATTAAGAGAATATCCAACTAAGAATCCTTCATCTGCTTTACCATCAAACTTTTCTAGATGGTCTAAGGTATTCAGAATTGTCACATGGCATCTAAAAGGTCTAAGAAATCCTATTGCAAGAGTTCTACCTCTAAAATGCTCATATGATGTCTTATTGTGAGACTTGACAACCAAAACCCAATTATGGACATAACAAGCAGTATTAACTGCTTCAGCCCAAAAAGTGATAGGCAACTTAGAGTCGGCTAACATGGTTCTAGCAGCTTCTATGAGTGTTCTATTTCTCCTCTCAGCTACTCCATTCTGCTGAGGAGTTCTTGCAACACTAAATTCTCTCCTAATACCTTTTTCCTTGCAGACGTCATCCATAACTATATTCTTAAACTCTGTCCCATTATCACATCTAATGACTTTTACTTTCTTGTCTACTAGGTTTTCTATCTGTGTAATGAATTTCTTAAGGATGCTAGAAGTCTCATCCTTAGAACCTAAAAAGAAAACCCATGTAAATCTACTATAGTCATCAGTAGTAACTAGACAATATCTTTTATGTATCATACTACTAATAGAAGTAGGTCCAAATAAGTCCATATGAAGCATAAACAATGATTGATCAATAGAGTTCAAATTTTTGGGCTTACAAGTGGCTTTGTGTTCTTTGCCTTTAAGACAAGCAATGCATGTTTGGTCATTTTCAAATCGTTTTTGAGGTAAACCTCTTACCAAACCATTCTTAACAATCTTATTCATGGTTTTGAAATTTATGTGACCAAGCCTCCTATGCCATTTCATAGATTCATCCAATGTGGCCTTTGCAACTAAACAAGTAAGTGCCTCTTTAAGAACAATCTTCTTCATATCAACACTCTACATGTTGCCCTTTCTGGGAATTTTAAGAAGTACTTGACTTTCATCAGGTATCCTAAAATCAGAAGAAAGTACAAGACATTCAGTTTCAGTAAAAAGAACTTTGTTCTTTTTATCACACATTTGTGAGACACTAAAAAGATTATACTTAAGCTCTTGCACATAGTACACATCTTCAAAATCTAAATTTCCAGTTTTAATGGTACCTTTACCGGAAATTTTGCCACCAATACCTCCTCCAAAGCTAACATATCCTCCATTTATTGATTGAAAATCTGAGAGATAAGACATGTTGCCAGTCATGTGCCTTGAACATCCACTATCTGAGTATCCTTGATCCTCTTGTTTATCAGTTGAATGTTCCTGCACAGAAATGAGGAATATTAGTTTCCTTTGGGGACCCAAGCCATTACTGACTTGGATTTGCCTCGTGCATCAATGTAATTTAATCTCTTAAGAATGGTTGATGCACCATTGGGTTTAATTTATCTCCAAACCCAATATGTTGAGGCCTTAACATCATTTGCCTTCTTTTCCTAAGCAGCAGTATGAACTACTTGCCTAGCAGTAGAAACTGTTGGCTTTGTAGTTGTACCCTTCACTTTCCAAACTTGTTTTTGGACCGCTGCTTTTGTTAGAAAAGGCCTTTGAGCAGTTTTAGATGCATATTTGAAAGTTATTTTTGCATTTTGAACTGCTTGTTTTAGGTAAACAGAGTAAAAAGGTCTGGCAGTAGAAACTGCTTGTCTAGCAGTATGAACTTTTGGTCTAGCAGTAGGAACTGCTTTTGGTCCAGACTTAAATGAAACTGTTTTGGGTATTGTTCTAGTATTATTAGAGTGACTTTTAGGAGTTTGCCTTTTTAAATTCACCCTATTGTGTGTATACCCATATACCCTTTGGTTGAAGAAAGCTGTATGATGGTCAAATTCTCCACATATGAAACAAGCTTTGTTATAAAACTCAAAGTCATCACCTAGTTGGTGAGACTTAAGGACATTCCAATTCCTTTGGTTGCCTTTAGGCTTGTTTGTGGTTCTGTATTGTTCACAATACCTAACTGGTTGCCTAGCATATTTAACATTGATTTTAGGCCTATCAGTATTATGCTTGACTATCTTAGGAACACTTGTTCCTGCTTTCTTAACCACATCAGGTTTAGACATAACCTGTTCATCTTCATCCTCATCAAATATCTAGTCCTCTATGATTGGACCATCTGATTTCCTATTGGAGGACACCTTGTCCTCCGGAAGTGAAGTATTACTTATACTCTCACTTACTTCTTTAGGAATCTCAGTAGACTTAGAACCATATTCAAGTATTGGGTCTTGAAATTCAGCTAATCCTGTGTGGGCTAGGTCAATACCTGGATGTGAAGGAACACCTCTGTATGGTGGAGAAACAGAATTGTAACTTATACCAGATTTAGCTTTATTAACAACTTGAGCTTCCCAAATCTTATTGATTCCATCTGAAGCATAAGCTAGTGTATCTACTGTTATCTTAACATTTTCATTTGCCTTTTTGTGCTTTGCTAGTGATTCATTCAGCACATTAATGCACTCATCTTTGAACTCTAAGTTTCTTTTTAGTGCAGCCATGTCATCACCAAACCTAGATTCATTTCCTTGAAAATGCAAAATTTGTTTTTCAAGAACAGCTAGACCTCTTTTATGATTAGATAAGTTAAAGCTTGTATCATATAGCTCTTTTAGATTTTCATCAAATTCCTTTTTAACTTTTTCATAAGCTTTAAGAGCAGAGCATGATTCAGTACACTTGATTATAGAATTTACCTCTGAATCAGAAAATGCCATCAATGCAGTCTCAGTTGCCACCATTGCAGCTTCTTTTGGTGCTTCCTCTTCATCAGCCATGAAGCTCCAATCATAGCTAACACTGTTGATGCAAATAATGACCTAAAAACGTTATTTATATCTTTCGATTACTTCACGTTTTGAGGATGAAAAAATGTGAAATCATGTTATGTTAAAATTAACGTAAACAAGTTTTTAATCGGAAGATCCCGTTTCTACGCAAATCACTCTAGAACAAATTTACAACTTGACAACTGATCAAAGAAGTGAATTTGTGTTTTGAGACTTCACATTTTAATGGGACAAAACATTTTTTCAAAAATACACATGACAAATTATTTTTGAATTATTAAGAAATGTTTTAATGGAAAAATAAGTTTGAAAATCACAACAGCTATTTTTCCCCACAAAATCAGCTCCAACCTTCTCCAAATAAGTTTTCACCAGAAAAGACAAAATTTGGAGAGTCCTAGTCTAGGACGGCTCCACGGTTCCACTAAATTTAGTGGATCCGTGGCATGTTTAGTGTAGCCGTCCGTACAAAATTTTCTGTAACGTTCAGATTTTTCTTGCCTATAAAAACCAACCCCATTCACAGTTTTTAGGCACCCTTTCACACAGAAAAACTTCTGAGTTTAATCCTCACACGCCTTTCTCTTCTTTAGATCATTTAGATTAGTTTTCTTTTGTTTTAAGAGTGATCCAATCATCCACCAAGAGATCCTCTTCATTCCTCTTCATTAGCAAGAGAAGAACACAAGTATCCAAGTTGATACAAGGTGTTATCATTCCTCTTCATTAGCAAGAGATGAACACAAGTATCCAAGTTGATACAAGGTGTTATCATTCCTCTTCATTAGCAAGAGAAGAACTCAAAGTATTCAAGAAGATACAAGAGTTAATGTTGTTAGGTTTTTGTAACACTTGTTACAACCTTGTTGTATCATAGCATACATCAAGTTTATTTATCTTTTGTGAGTGAGAGTGAAGATCAAGTGTGATCTTATAGAGATAGTGGATATCTCTTAAAGCCATTGGGCTTGTGTGATTGATCAAGAAGATCAAGGGTCGATAGATTAGTGTTAGTTGAGAGAGAGTTGATCTTTGTGATCGTGTTGAGATCGTGGTGATCTCTTGTAGCCATTGGGCTTGTGTGATTGGTCACGTGGACCTTGGTAGATTGGTGCTAGCTAAGATTAGCACTCGACATCTAGCTTAGTTTCGGTAATAGGATAAGCGACGTGTACGATTTTCTCCGCCTGAAGGGAGGTTGTTGATATAGTGTTTGAAACTCTCGAGTGTGGTACTCGGGGAGTGGAATAGGGCGAAGAAGTGCTTCGTAGGCGAACCACTATAAATCCTTTGTCTCGGTTTGATCTTTCCAACTCTACTCTTTACTTTTATTATTTACCATCTGTTAGCTTAGTGTGTAGTTCATATTAGTGTTGATTGATTACACATAGAGTTCGAATCAAAGTTTCCAATAGCAAACTTTTAAAACAAGATTTTTTAAAAGAAATTAAAACCGGTAAACTATTCAACCCCCCTTTTAGTTTCCCACAATTGGTATCAGAAGCCACGTCAGTCAAGATTTTAAAGTATATTGTATTTTAAAACTTGAATCGATCAATGGATTCCGAAAAATATCTAGAAAGGCAATCTATGCAAAGACCACCACTTTTTGAAACCGATTGTTTTATATATTGGAAAACAAGATTCGAAACATTTGTAAAATCAAAAGACATTGATCTTTGGCATGTTATTTCCGAGGGTGACTTTCAACCTATTCAAATGAATCCGGAAACTAAAAAGGATGAAATAGTTTCTTATGATAAACAAAGTGATGAACTTAAAAGGAAATTAGCCAAAAATAATGAGGCTAAAATGATGATTTATAATGCTTTGCCTAAAAAGAAATTTGAAAGAATTTTCATGTGTAATACGAAAAAAGATATTTGGAAAACTTTGTTAGTCACTCACCAAGGTAATAACCAAGTCAAAGAGAACAAGATAGATCTTCTTGTTCAACAATATGAACAATTTTCCATTACGGAAGATGAGTCAATAGATAACGCTTTTGCTAGATTTAATACTATTATTACTAGTCTTAAAGCTCTTGATGAAGGTTACTCTAGCAAGAATTATGTTAGGAAGTTCCTTAGAGCTCTACATCCTAAATGGAGAGCAAAGGTCACTGCCATAGAAGAGTCAAAGGACTTGGCGATGTTGTCACTTGATGAACTAATAGGAAACTTGAAAGTTCACGAGATGATAATCAAGAAGGACTCCGACATAGTCAAAGTCAAAAGCGAGAGAGTTAGATCTCTAGCATTAAAAGCCAAGAAGGAGACTAGTGATGAGGAATGTTCGAGTTCTGATAGCGAAGATGAAGAATATGCACTAGCCGTTAGAAACTTTAGAAAGTTCTTTAGGAGGAAAGGTAGATTTCCTAGACAACCTCGCGATGAAAGGAGGTCATCTCAAAAGAATCGTGATGAAAGGAAAGGGACAAGTGATAGGAAATGCTATAGATGCGGAGATCCTAATCACCTCATAGGAGAATGTCCTAAACCACCGAACTCCAACAACCAAAGAGCTTTTGTAGGAGGCTCTTGGAGTGACAGCGGTGAAGAAGAAGAGAAGAAGCTTAATGATGAAACATGCCTAATGGCTCAAGCTTATAACAAGGTACATTCCGACTCTTCTTATTATAGTGATAATAATTCGTCAATAGATGATAGTGAATTGCATGACGAATACAAAAAACTATGTGTAGTTAGTACTAAGATCTTAGGTAGAAACACAAAGCTAAAATTAAAACTAAAAGAACTAGAACTACAAGTTTTAGAATTAAAAGATCATGTCAAGAGACTTGAGAATAACAAAGAAGTAGACTTAGGATGTGGGTCATGTATAAATCTTCAAGTAGAAAATGAAAGGCTTAAAGAAAATGCTTTAAGAATCATTATGTTTGATAAAGGAACCAAAACACTTAATGATATACTTGAAAACATTAGATATAGTGAACATGACCGTGCGGGTTTAGGATTTGACCCAAATCAGGCTTCTACAAGTGGTACTAATCAAGTAAAATTTGTAATGCCTGAAATGTCTAAGTCTGAAGGTGACGGCACCACTAAAGGTACAGACGGCACCACTAAATTTAGTGGTACCGTGGTACCGTCTGGTGCTGAAGACAAAATTGGGTCAATTCTGAAAAATAATTTAAGTCCTAAACCAAGTCACGTAGTTATAAATAGTACTAGAGTGTCTACACCAAGTAAAGAGGAAGCCAAAGGCTTTTACAAACCATTGTCATCTCCCGAACATGGATTTGTAAAGCGTGACACTAGGTCGACTACTCCTCCACCTAGAAAAATAAATTCTCCCAAACCTCGGTCTAGAACTCCTCTACTGAGAGGTAACTTTAGAAGACAAAATCATCCAAGTAACTTTCCCGTAACTTGGAATGAACGTCAACAACAAAGTTACTTACCATGGGAAATGTGTCCTCCATTCTCACATCCTAAACTGACGCAAAAAATGCGTAGGATGTTTAACTCTAACAACTTTAGACCCATGAGATATTGGGGACCAGATCTTTGAACTTCGGTTTTGCTAGGAAAACAAGACTGTAAATAAATTTTGGAGTCTAATAAATGGAGTATGATTTGTGATCAAACAAATCTTGCGACGAAATAGTCTAGTCGTGTCTCATATGCTTAAGATTCAACAAAGGTAGTCCAATCTTCTAGTTTTAAGAGCAACACCTCAGGCACAGGTACGCTTTCTTAAAACACCCTTTGTTAGTAGAAATGCTTGGCATGAAGTAGTGTTAGTATCTAACATAGTAGGCACTATCACAAAGAAACAAAGATTCACAATTCATCATGACGAACTCAACTTGTCCAGAAATGTACGATGATTGATCTAAGATGATGCGTGACAAGTGTGAAACGAAAATGATGAGTGAATTAAGTTTCTTCCTTAGCCCGTAGATAACTCAACCTAAGTAAAGTATCCCCATAAACTTTAGTATACTATATATATAAGATACTTAGCTTATATTAATGCCCATATCCACAAATACAAATCTCACAAGAGATGATGAACGTGAGTGAGTGGATATTACTAAGTTAGGGGCATAATAGTTAAAGTAGTTTACCTAATGGCAAGTAGGTCCATTATCATGAATAGAGTTTGGCTTTGTGCCCACTTGTAAGAAGTGCCCCAAAACATCTTACATCAAAGTGTTTGATGTATCATCAGATACATCAAAGGTACTACACACTTGAGATTACGATATCTCAAGGAGATTGATGTAGAAAATGTTTCTATACCAACTCTGATAATGAGAGAGTAAATGTGGATTGAAACATAGAGAGTAATATTTGTACCTTCATAGGTTGATTAACAAACTTCTTGGTTCCCCAAGAAACAAACTACTCTTGTTATCTCCACGACCGAAGCCGAGTACGTAAGCGCCGGAAAGGCATGACAACAAACACTATGGATGAGACAACCCCCTATGAAGAGTAGCAGTCAAGATGCCATTAGACTTGACCGAGAACCCTGTAGTTTGCTCATGAACGAAGCTCATCGAAGTACGTCATCTCCTCCGTCATGAGAATGTCAAAAGAGAAATCTTTCCTTTGAAAAATCTCTCTTAAAAGACAACATCGTCAATTCTCTTACTTATACGTTCTCGTCACCCCTCTTATGACTATTTGAATATTTCACTGGAAATATTAAATTCATCTTTCACGTCTCATCATATGACTTCTCAAGTCATTCCTCTCATCCCGCTCATGACTATTTCAATATTTCTATGGAAATATTAAAGTCATCCCTCGCGTCCTACCTTATAACCTTTCATCCCCTCTTATGACTATTTGAATATTTCAATGGAAATATTAACGTCATCTTTCACGTCTCATCATATGACTTCTCAAGTCATTCCTCTCATCCCGCTCATGACTATTTCAATATTTCTATGGAAATATTAAAGTCATCCTTCGCGTCATACCTTATAACCTTTCATCCCCTCTATGACCTCTCAAAAGTTTCACAGGAAACATTGAAGTCATTCTCTACAAATGACCCATGACTCTTTAAGTCATCTTTCTCACTCGTCTCATGACTTTTAGAAATTTCTCTAAGAAATTCTAAGTCATTCCCTTCCTACTCGTCACATGACTTCTTGAATATTTCACGGGAAATATTAAGTCATTCCTTACGTCTCGTATTCCGACTAATTAAATATTTCATGGGAAATATTATAGTCATTCACCAAAACACGACTCATAACTTCTATTTTTTTCACGGGAAATATTAGAAGTCAACCCTCATCCAATGACAACTTAGTCAATTTCCTTGGAAACACTAAGGTCACTCCTTGTCATCCCGCTTAATCATTTTCGTCAAAGAGTTTATTAGGTATAAACTTTTTCCTCGTGTCAAAAAGTCTTGCTAAATAAGTAAGATTAATCATCCAATAGTCAAAACAGAAGAAAAATGGCTCAATCAGACACACGGCTCCATTAAATAGACACGGCTCCACTAATGTTTAGTGGAACCGTGGTGCCGTGCATCTGAAAAACGCGCCCATTTCCTTTCTTCTTCTGCACAGCCTTTTCAAACAAACCCAAAACGATTTCCTCTTGCTGTCAAAACCAAACCCAAACACCATAATTCAATTAAACTCTTGCAAATCAAGATTGAGGCATTGGAATCAACAAATCCTAATCACAACAACACTAATTGTAAGTAAATCATTCTTAATTTCTTTCAATTTGAGTCTAGGGTTTGTTCTTGAGCATAAATCCGAATTGGGAATTTTCGAATTTTGTTAAACTTTTGTGAAATTAAGACTAGGATTAGACAATGTAGCATTCACATGATTCCCTAAACCTATGATTTTCATAAACCCATTTATGTTGCAAAACCTAGTCCGAATTTAATCACTAAAATCGGATTATGGTTGATTGCTTGTAGTGGAATCATGTTTAGGATGATTAAAATTGGACTAGGAACAATTCACATTGAAGTTTTTCAAACTTAAGCTTTTTGGCGCCACGATGAGTCATTTGCCAAACACCCCAATTCGATCATTTTTTGAAAAACTTCACAAGTCTAGGATTATGAAACCTTTTTCATGCATTGTTGATGCAAATTAAAAACATTTTTGCATGCATACATGAACTCTCAAGTATGGATCGAATTACATAATTTATATGTATTGTTCGACACACTTGATTGAGCAAAATTGAAGTTAGGAGCGTTTGGGTAATCTTATTAGGATTATTTTAGAGTCAAGATTACCGCACCTCCACATTGTTTGCATTTAGGCACACACACACATTGAAAATGGGATCACTAAAATGCAACAAGTTAACATACAAAATTATATTTTTTTTGTAGGAAACAATGCCTCGAAACGATTATCAAGATACCAAACCATACATTCTTCATACATTAGAAAATCTAACCATTCCAGATGAGCAAAAAGCTTATCTTGCCAAAGTCCAAAATCGATATATACACGAAGGTCGTGTGGTCGATGCCCATTTTGTTCTCTTGGATAATATCCAAGAATGTTTTCCCACTATTGACTTTGACTGTCTATACAAAATAAACTGTCAAATTTGTCCTCGAGTTTTATAGTCGAGTCAGTACCTTCACTGATGATGATGGTAATGTCTTTCTTGATTTTTGGATTCAAAACTAAAATATCATCCTGTCTGTCTCCGAGATTGGTCAAATTCTCGGTGTTCCTGCATATGGTCAGTGTGCATACACTGAAGACCATTCTCTTGAGTCTCTTTTCTACAATCTTGAGAATGAAGGTGCCTATCGCACTGAAATTCCCGACCTCGAGTCCATCAAACAAGTCATCCAAACACCTCGAGTCGTCCACACGTATCAAAAGCGTGATGGTTCAATTGTCCAACTTGACCCAAACCGTATCTATCTCAAAGAACTTCTTCCCGACCTTAGAAATTGGGAACTCCTTCTATGTGAGAACGTGTTGAGCCTTGCGGGCAACCGTGATCACGTCTCGGCGAGTCTCGTCCACATGCTCTATTGTCTTAGTATCGAGGAACCATATAACCTCGCATACTATACGATCAAACGGATGGCCAATATTCATAGTCATTCGGATAAGCTCATGCCATATGGTATGTTGCTTTCTCGTCTTTTCAACTGGGTCATGGAAACTTTTCCTAATCTCCGTAGTGTCGACTATGTCCTAGTCAATCCGGTCATGAAACCTCTTGGTGGACCACAACGTCGCACAAAGAAATGTAAGGACAAAGGGTCCAAACGTGGTCGTAAATCCAATTCTGATATTCCCCTTTCTTCTTCCTCCTTCGGTCATGGTTCGTCATCTCAACCGATGGATGAGGACGATGATGAGTTGAACGAAGAAGGAACGGTAATGTCTCGTCCTAATACCCCCTCTCCCGACACCTACTTTCGTAACCCCGATACTTCATCGTTCCAACGAACCACTGACCTTCAATTCGGCGAAACCAACCTATCTGCCGTAATGAGAAGGCAAACTACGATGTACAACCGACAAGTGTCGATGCATGAGCAGACGATTGGGGGGTTCAAGTCCATTGGGAAGGCAATCAAAGGACTCGGGAATAAGATAAAGAAGATGGGGAAAAGAAGAGACTAGTCAGGATTAGCTTAAGTAGTACTATTAACTTAATTATTATTAAGCTATTATAAATAAAGTCATGGCAATGTCCATCATACATTAACTAGCTTGAAGTGTTCTCTTTTAACATTTCACACTTAAACATGGTTAATTTTCTTAGTTAATAAACCTCTATGTTAATCAATCTTGCCTAGTTCATGCATGTTATCTTATTTTATTACATGCACTAGATGTTAAATTTGCTTGAACTCATGCATGCTTAATAGTTTCCTAAATACATAGATGATCACATGATCATGTTAGTTGCTAGTTGAAACTAGCTTTAGGAATTCTATGTGTTTAGTGGTTTGAGGCATTGAGATTTGCAGCCAATGGATTCCCCAGAAATTTCCCCATTTAGGCTGCCTAAAACCAGCAGACCTGGAAAGAAGGTCAAATAGAGGCCACGGCTCCACTAAATAGGCGACGGCTTCACTAAATTTAGTGGTGTCATGGTATCTTTAGTGGTACCGTGCCTCTGGAAGAAGAAAAATACAATTCTCTTCCACTTTTTGACTTTCTTTCCCTGAAAATCTGCAAACACAACCTGATTCCCATGCACCCAAATCCCCAAATCCAACATCCTTTTCAACCTTGCATGTCTTTGATTTGGCTATTTAAGCTAACATCATGCATTGCCATCCTTACACCTTCACACTCACCATACAACCACCATGTCTTCCACCATTGCTTCAACCTCACACAAAAACAAGAAACCAAGATTCAACATCAAACCAACCAATCAAACCACTCTTGTTGATTAATGGATCAAAAGTGTTCACACACTACAAACCTCAACCAAACCTTCTAATGAGATGATTCTCATTGATCTCACCTTGGATGATGAAGATGATATACACACACCCATAACCTCTACCAAATCATCATCTTCCTTCACTACACCCCAAGCCCCATCCAAGGAAACCTCAATCAAACCAACACCCTCATCCTCCACCACAATTGGAACCAACACACATTCACCTCAACCAAGTCCCATTCCATCACTAGCCTTAACACTTAACTCATCACCATCAACTTCCCTTGAAGTGGGAACCAACACATCATCCTCATCATTTTCACCATCACCACAACCTCTAGCTCTTACCCTAACCTTATCACCAATCACTCCTTTTGAGTTTGGGAGCAACACATCATCATCTTCCCTATCACCATCACCTCAACCTTTAATGGGTCATCCCATCCTTTATCCCCTACAACCACACACCTTTAGTTGTGCTTGTTGCCATCACAACCTAGAACTCATCATGAACCTTAGAGATGAGCTTAGCTTTAGGTTCTCATACCTAGAACACCTCCTCACACCACCCATAGGACCCATCATCCTTCCACCTCCTCCACCACACAATAGCCCAAACTAAACATGGTTATGTTTAGTCCCTCCAATAAATGCTTAGGAACCCTTTTGAAGTTGGAAGCAAATCTTGAAGCCTCATATTACTATTGATGTTTATGTGTCTTCTTGTTATTTTAATTTGCTTTCTTATTGTAGTCATACTCATGTATGACATTTATTTTAGTTTTAATGGGCATTCATGTGGTTGTTTTATTTTTAGCTACTTGGCTAATTTTCTTCTAGTGTGGTTGGATATTTGTCAAATGTGCTACTTGTTAGATATTGTATATGTGTTATCTAACCTTGTTTTGTAGCATACACCATTGCTCGATTCCTTGGTATTCTCCAAATGAGGGGGAGTCTTAGTCACCTTTTTTATTAGACAAAAAGGGGGAGAAATGGGAGTAAACTCATTAAAAACTTGTTAAAACTAATTTTAACTTAAAATGAGTTTATATTTTGTCATCATCAAAAAGGGGGAGATTGTTGATGCAAATAATGTTCTAAAAACGTTATTTATATCTTTCGATTACTTCACGTTTTGAGGATGACAAAATGTGAAATCACGTTACGTTAAAATTAACGTAAACAAGTTTTTAATCGGAAGATCCCGTTTCTACGCAAATCACTCTAGAACAAATTTACAACTTGACAAATGATCAAAGAAGTGAATTTGTGTGTTGAGACTTCACATTTTAATGGGACAAAACAGTTTTTCAAAAATACACATGAAAATTATTTTTGAATTATTAAGAAATGTTTTAATGGAAAAATAAGTTTGAAAATCACAACAGCTATTTTCCCCCCAAAATCAGCTCCAACCTTCCCCAAATAAGTTTTCACCAGAAAAGACAAAATTTGGAGCGTCCTAGTCTAGGACGGCTCCACGGTTCCACTAAATTTAGTGGAGTCGTGGCATGTTTAGTGGAGCCGTCCGTACAAAATTTTCTGTAACATTCAGATTTTTCTTGCCTATAAAAACCAACCCCATTTACAGTTTTTAGGCACCCTTTCACACAGAAAAACTTCTGAGTTTAATCCTCTCACACCTTTTTCTTCTTTAGATCATTTAGATTAGTTTTCTTTTGTTTTAAGAGTGATCCAATCATCCACCAAGAGATCCTCTTCATTCCTCTTCATTAGCAAGAGAAGAACACAAGTATCCAAGTTGATACAAGGTGTTATCATTCCTCTTCATTAGCAAGAGAAGAACACAAGTATCCAAGTTGATACAGGGTGTTATCATTCCTCTTCATTAGCAAGAGAAGAACTCAAAGTATTCAAGAAGATACAAGAGTTATAGTAGTTAGGTTTTTGTAACACTTGTTACAACCTTGTTGTATCATAGCATACATCAAGTTTATTTATCTTTTGTGAGTGAGAGTGAAGATCAAGTGTGATCTTATAGAGATAGTGGATATCTCTTAAAGCCATTGGGCTTGTGTGATTGATCAAGAAGATCAAGGGTCGATAGATTAGTGTTAGTTGAGAGAGAGTTGATCTTTGTGATCGTGTTGAGATCGTGGTGATCTCTTGTAGCCATCGGGCTTGTGTGATTGGTCACGTGGACCTTGGTAGATTGGTGCTAGCTAAGATTAGCACTCGACAACTAGCTTAGTGTCGTTAATAGGATAAGCGTCGTGTACGGTTTTCTTCGCCTGAAGGGAGGTTGTTGATATAGTGTTTGAAACTCTAGAGTGTGGTACTCGGGGAGTGGAGTAGGGCGAAGAAGAGCTTTGTAGCCGAACCACTATAAATCCTTTGACTCGGTTCGATCTTTCCAACTCTACTCTTTACTTTTATTATTTACCATTTGTTAGCTTAGTGTGTAGTTCATATTGGTGTTGATTGATTACACATAGAGTTTGAATAAAAGTTTCCAATAGCAAACTTTTAAAACAAGATTTTTTAAAAGAAATTAAAACCGGTAAACTATTCAACCCCCCTTCTAGTTTCCCACAAACACCATCAATGGCTAGCATAGCCTTTGGCTCTTCCACTGTGACTTCCGTCTATCTATCTTGCTTATATCAAGTGGTCCTATTATCTTGCCTTTTTGGCTTTCTGCACTCTCTTGCAAAGTATCCAAACTTGTGACAATTGAAACACTCTACTTTCATCTTATCAAACCCAACAGTTTCATTACCATTAATGGTAATCTGCTTTCCAGTTTTGTGCCAAAACTTCTTAGCCCTCATGCTAAGTAAGGCAACTTGCCACTTTATATCTATCTCTTCTAATTCATCATCATTCACCTGATCAAGGTCTTCGTGAGTTAGAAGAGAACCACTAGTTTGACTGGTTACAAATGTATAGAATGTTGAATCTCCAAGTCCAGCAACATTCTTTTGTGAACTAGCAGTTGAACCACCAAAGTTAACTGTAGAACCACCTTCATTTTCATCTACCTCTTCTGACATACTAAAATTGGGAGATGACAAAAGTGCCACATTCCCAGAACTAGTACTGTAGTTTCCAGACTTCTTCAGACTTTGTTCAATAATTTTGAAATTGTTGTACAAATCATTGAGTTTCATGGATTCAATGTCTGGCTTATTCATCCAGACAACCACATGATATCGAATTCATCAGGTAGACTTCTTAAAAACTTCATGTTGAGATCTTCCTTGGCTATCTCAACTCCCAACACAGCTAACTGACTTACAAGCCTGTGCAACCTTGTGAACAATTTATCAAGAGATTCATTGCTGTTTGAGCTAAAGTATTCAAAATTTTGTTTTAGCAATGTCTTCTGAGTTTTCTTGGTAGTTTCATTACCACCAAACCATGCACATATCTTTTCAAAAAGAGCTTTTGCATCAGCATACTTGCTAAAGGATAGCATCTGCTCACCAGGAATGGTCATCAGCAACAAATTTCTTGCCTTTTGATCATTCCTCTTCTGTATTCTTTCTTCATTGGTAACTGGTCCAGTATTTCTTTTCTTAACCATTTTGCCTTCAAGAATAGATTCTGTATAGCCTAGTGTAAAAGAATCACCATACAGAATAATATCCCAGAGAGCATAATCTTGAACCATGAAGTATTGTTCAATCCTTAGCCTCCATAACTCAAACTCATTATGTTTGATCATAGGCAACTTTGCAGCAATATTTGTAGCCTTAGTATTCTCCACGTCCATTACTTCTTCTTCTTCTAAATCAAATATATCCGCCTTGTTCTGATACCAATTGCGAGGGGAATCGATACACTTTAAGGATGTTAGTCCTTTGTAACTTGTGTATGTGATACTTTGAGTTAATATGATTAAGTATGCGGAATCTACTTAACCACACTTAGAAGGTTATTTTTTATTGGAAATGGAACAGTGATGCTTGTGTAATGAACAATGAACAATGAAAGTTTAACACCAAACGATTCAATATTATTGAAAATAAAACGAGTGATCTTCACTATCACTAGGGTTACAAAAACCTTGAATCTATATGTTTTTATGACTTATGATTTCCATGATAAGTTATGTTCTTTGTTCTTGATATATATTCTGAGCATATGAATTAAGCACACTTAATATCTAGTCTAAGATCTTCTTTTTATAGTCTAAAGAAGATCTTTACAATAAATGATAAGTCTTGTCGAACTACTTGCTTTGCATGTGTTGAGTGTGTAAGTAGCTAAGATACAACATGTATCTCTGTTTACAACTTGTTTGACTGACTACAAATCAAAGATATTATCTACCGTATATACTTGACTTTTATACACAAATATCTTTTTATACTTATCCAACCAGCAGTAGTATATGCGACACTTATCCATCCAGTAGTAGGAATCAGCAGTACCTTTGTTTGTACTAGCAATACTAACTTTAGTTAGTACTGTTAGTTATAACTTGAAAAGTCTTCAGATATACACTAGCAGTTAGTACTGTTAGAGTATTCTTCTCAGCAGTACTAATCTTCAGAACATTTAATTCCCAACACGTTTCTTTTGATAAAATTCAGAAAAATACAAAAAGATTTTACACTTTTTAGCCTAGCCTTACCCTTAGTCAAGTCTTGGTTGGTTGCTAGCTATATGGCAAGATGAATGTTATGTGGGAAATCATGAAAGTTCAAAGAAAGTTGCAAACTCCATGAGCAATATCAAAGTGAAGTGAAAGACTAGTCATCGCAATTATGAGATGACAATTAAAGAGTTTCTGAGTTAAAAAAAAAAAAAAAAAATTTCACAACTATAAGGTGACAAGAATAGCCAATGAGCTATGGAATAATGTATTGATCAATCAAGTATGGATTTTCTCAAGATTGCATGGTAGTGGTTCGAAATAGCTAGCAACATTTGGTTAGTAGACTTTGACTATTTTGTATATTCTTTATTATCACCCTTTCTAAACATATCCCATGTCTTATCCTTACCTTTTGGCTTTGTGCAATTATCAAGTGTATTGACATATAGTGACCATCCGATTTCTTGAGGAATTAGATAATGCGCCAGCGATCTAAGGTTATCCTTAGTAACCATCCGTTGTTTGTTAATGCAAGAATTCGCACCAGCGATCTATTATGTTTTTGCATAAGATATTTGCACGTAAGTCTGATATAACCCTTGAAGCCTTAAACCAGAATACAAGACCTCTTTGATATGTATATGATTGTTAGTTTTGGTCACACGGTTCACAAGTCAAACCTCTCACGAAGAAAAGTCAACTAGCGACGGTTTAACCGCAACACAATCAATTGTAATAAACCGGATAAGCGTATAGCCAGGTCGTAGTCCCAACGAGGCGTGAAATTGAGGATATCGTTTTTGGTTCGGCATTAAAATGCTTGAAAGAACGAGGGTCACTTGGTTTTTAATATCAAATAAAACGAAAATTAATAAACGCGAACGGTAAACTAAAAACGTGCATAAACGTCAAATCTATTAAAATCTAACCCTACGGATACCAAAATAATTTTCCTACGTCCTAAATGATAAAATAAAATTTTGGAAAAAAGAATTGCATTTTTTTGATTTTTAAATAATTAAATACGAATTAAAAACTATTTAAAAGAAAATAAATAATTAAAAATACTAAACGTAAAGAGAAAAATCTGAAATTTTTTGTAAAAATACTTCATATAAAACTGAAGCTATTAAAAATATAAAGGAAGTCCCAGCTTATTTCAATAAGCTGGGAAAAATCAAATAAGTTCGAATAGGCTAAAAATGAAAAGAGGGATAAGAATTAAATGTTGCAAGATGTATCATAAGCATAACTTGAGCATATTGGTTGAGGTGTTGGTGTTGTGAGTTAGCAGACTTGGGTTCGAGCCCCAGGTTATGCATTTTTTGGCAATTATTTATTTTTTTTGTTTTTCTTTTTTAAAACTCAACAAGCTAATGAAAAACTGGAAAATAAGCAATACTTGAAACTGAAATATTTTTTGAAACTCAGAAGCAAGCTCACTGATGAGTGTGTAAATACTCATCATTTTACACCCATATAAGAAGCAAAAATGACCAAAAACACCCAAATATATCAAATATTGTTGAAAATATTCTTGGTTTGTGTTTTATTTGTTTCAGGTACAAAAAGGATCGAAAACAGGGCAAAAACGGACAAAACCGAGCACAAGATTGGAAAATCGTGAAAAGCCGAGGACGGGGAAGAAATTTACGAGTTTGGACCAAATTTATGATCAAATTGTCACAGTCAACCCTCAGGAATATCATAAGGTCAAGATTGGTCCCAGGAAGTAATTTCCAAATTTGGCGGAATTGGTCCCTAAACTTACTACTTATCTCCATTCCTAATCCTAAACTAACCACTTAAATTAATAAACCCATACAAACACAAACCCAAAACCCTAACCCAGCCCAATCCTAAAAACAAATAAACAACCCACCCCGTTTTTCCCTTTTTAAATAAACCAGGTCAAATCCTGGTCAACCCCTTCTCCCAAAATCATTTCCGCCAAAACCATCTCTGACAAACCACCACCAATTCCCCAGGCCAAAAGCAGAACCAGACAAAAATGTTCCCATGCCGACATTTCAGAGGATTCTTCCGGGATTTACTCTAACCCTCTTTTAAATTCAAATGATGATTTTTCCTCTAGTGATGATGAATCACTTTCTGATGAGGACGTTTCAAATGAAAGTCTCGAAGTCTATTCAAATTCTCTTTTTGAATTTGATGACGAGTACTTTTCTAGCAATAATCCTCTCTTTGATGAAGAGTTAGAGAATGATGAGGTCAAGGACTCTTTTACTCATAAACTTGATGATATGACCTCAATTCCTAATCCCGAGATTCATGAGGACATTCTTTCTCCGACATATGTGACCTT
The DNA here is from genome assembly GCA_021014915.2 of Artemisia tridentata subsp. tridentata. NCBI lineage: Eukaryota > Viridiplantae > Streptophyta > Magnoliopsida > Asterales > Asteraceae > Artemisia > Artemisia tridentata. The sequence continues at coordinate 246,970,322 of CP139508.1, forward strand.
ACCGTTTGAGGATCGCCATTATATTGATTTCACATATGTCGTTCGAGTTTTTCTACCTTTCTGTGCTTATAAGGTAGCTTGTCCTTTTGTTCACTCCCTCGGGAGTGAAGACAAAGTTTTTGACCCCCGGCATCTACATTTATCATCCTTTTGAGCCGGGTGTATCTCATCGGAGTGGAACTTTCAAGTACTTCAATGTTTATCCAAACATTTTGAATGAAAGTCCGATGGAGATTTTCTCTTCCACTTGCTCCCCCATGGACAAATGAATTCGGGGTCGAGTCAAGCTAGTGACTCGGTTAACAAAAACATTAGCACCACATGGGTGACAACCCATGTTTCTGTCTTCTTTCTACTTTCTAACAACTAAGTGTGGGGGAATTCCTCTACTGTGCTTTGTTTTGTGTGTTGTTTGCTCTTGTTTGCAGGTTTCCCTTAGATCGTGATGATTGATGCGCCTGTTTTCAATCTAGCCGCCCAATATCCGATCTTATTACTAACGTTTATCTAGGGATATCTTTTCAACCTTTTTTGTGAAAAATAGAGATTTCTGTTTCACACTTGGCTATTAGTATTACCTTTTTACGTTCTAAGTGGCGGCATAATAGCCGGTACTTTGAATATTGAGGGCAATATTCAATTCTAAGTGTGGGGGGAATTCTCGCGAATTTTGTCACATATGTACCTTCTAGTGCCCTAGTACCCCCGTTTTTGATCAAAATTTTAAAATTTTTGTCGTTTTTAAATAAAAATTGTGTTACGTTTTGTCTTGATTAGGTTAGAACAAAGGGAATCCCGACTCTACCAGAGTGTTGATCTGGCTGCTTCCTTAAAAATTAGGCTAAGGTTTTACGATATGTGCAAATGAAAATGCTAAGCGTAGAGTAGTTGGTTCTCTTTAGAGCTTATACAAGTAATCTATTGCTTTTCCTCCCAGAAGCTCTTAATCTGAATAAATACGTGCTGTTTTCAAACGTTTGAACGTTAAAATCATGTTGTTATGCAAAACGAATTTTTATACAATTTTGATATAGAGCCCGAGTTCAACTTTTTATTTTAATTTTTGAGAAAGCATATTTAAAAAAAAAAAAAAAAAAAAAAAAAAAAAAAAAAAAAAAAGTGAAAAAAATGAAAAAATGGAAAAAAAAAAAAAAAAAAAAAAAAAAAAAGGAATGATATTGCAAAATAAGAAAATGGAATGATATTGCATAATGCAATAAGTTTTGATGTTGCAAAAAAATAAAGATGTATATGTTAATAAATGTAGGAAAATTGCTTTCTCTTAAATTTAAATCGGAAGTTGAACTTGGATTCGTCAATTTTGTCATAAAGGTTAAACGGTAATTTAGTAGATTGTTGATTTCAAAGACCCCGAAAGCTCCGGTACTATTCTCTGTGAGGTGTCAAAAGCCTGGTCACCTAAAACCAACTGGTTTGGGATGTACCGAGAAGAAAGCCGTTACATGGAGTGATCTCACCTTTGAGTCTCTAATCTCTAAATGATCGTTTGTTGTTATCTATTTAAGTATTTAATACTAACGTAGTGGGAATATTCAAAATCTTTGAAATCGAAATTCCGCTGATTCTGGTACTATTCTCTGTGGGGTGTCAAAAGCCTGGTCACCTAAAACCAACTGGTTTGGGATGTGCCGAGAAGAAAGCCGCTATATGGAAAAGGCCCTTTTCGATCCTTAGATTTTTGAGGTTCCCGGTAAATTAGTATTTGACTTAAACAAATAACAACCATAATAAATGTCGATTTTTGCATTCGAAATTTTAAAAATGAGCACAGTCACCTAACTTGAATAAATATGAGAGTGAAAAGTTAAGTTTCGGCTTACATAGATTATTAGTATAAGTAGTGTTAGCATTTTACAAAAACATTTGCACATCGAGTTTAAGCTTAGTTGGGAGTATAAAAAAGAGGATGACGATTTCAATTCCCTGGAGACACCCATTTTGTGTGAATCCCGTTCCATGATACCATTTTTGGAAATCAAGCATGTTGTCTATTTTAGTTCTAGTTTAAAAAGTCGAAACGGGGTATACTTGGTATTCTTTTGATCCTTTCATTACTTCATATGATCGGATTGCTAGGGACTAGCAATAGTTTAGTGTGGGGGATTGATGAGTGTGTAAATACTCATCATTTTACACCCATATAAGACGCAAAAATGACCAAAAACACCCAAATATATCAAATATTGTTGCAAATATTCTTGGTTTGTGTTTTATTTGTTTCAGGTACAAAAAGGATCGAAAACAGGGCAAAAACGGACAAAACCGAGCACAAGATTGGAAAATCGTGAAAAGCCGAGGACGGGGAAGAAATTTACGAGTTTTGACCACATTTATGATCAAATTGTCACAGTCAACCCTCAGGAATATCATAAGGTCAAGATTGGTCCCAGGAAGTAATTTCCAAATTTGGCGGAATTGGTCCCTAAACTTACTACTTATCTCCATTCCTAATTCTAAACTAATCACTTAAATTAATAAACCCACACAAACACAAACCCAAAACCCTAACCCAGCCCAATCACAACACTAGCCCAATCCCAAAAACAAATAAACAACCCACCCCGTTTTTCCCTTTTTAACTAAACTAGGTCAAATCCTGGTCAACCCCTTCTCCCAAAACCATCCCTGACAAACCACCACCAATTCCCCAGGCCAAAAGCAGAACCAGACAAAAATGTTCCCATGCTTCTCCCCTGTCACACTCAAACTCCCCCCTCCTCACTTAGCTAGCACAGTCCCACGTGCTTGTACCTCACTTTAATCCCACAACCCATTTCCTGCCAAAAATCAAATCAAGAGCTAGGATTGATTTTTAGCTAAACCAACGACTGGGAAATATTGGGAGACTCATGGGAAGTCTTTGGAGTGATATATAACTCACTTCATTCACACAGAAGAAAAAGATAACTAGGAGTAGAATAATGATATTAGTCATTTTTTTTTATATGTATTTTTCAGTTTCAATTTCAATTCTAGAGTTTAATTCAAGCTCATTGAAGTTTATTTGTTTGTAATTTATCAAGCATTGTTCTAATTTCTTTGTTTAATGAAAATTCACACTTCCAGTTAATTGAGTAATCCGAAGTTATTGTTGTTTATAGGTTTAAAAGCTCTTAATTATGTTCATGTAAGCTCATTAGAGCTTATTAAAGCTTTTGTTAAAATTAATTTGGATAAAACCTGTTTTAATTTCAAAAAGTTTAGAAAAGTCAAAGAAAGTCAAATTTTAGTCAACTGATTATTAGCCTATTCTCAATGCTTGTTTTCAGTTTATTTTCACTTATATTTGCTTAATGTAGTTAATTTTACCTTTCCTCAACCTTGTTTGGTCTGAATTTAACCAAAAACCAAAAACAGCCTACCATAAGGGTTTTTGGGTCAATGGGTCAAACTAGTTCATAAATGTTCATTTGCCTCTGGTCCAAGGTTGATCTTGCTTATCTTAGCTTATGTTAGGTGTTAGTTGAAGCTTTTGATATGTCTTTATAGGTTTTTAGTATTAAGCTGGATTTCATGAAACTGAGAATGCAAACTCAGTTAATGAGATCCTTATAAGCTCAAGCTCATTGAGTGCCTTCTTTTTGTGTTTTTGAAGTGTTTTCAGTAGGTCAAAATTGTTTCTCATCAACTAGGCTTGCTTCAATAGAATTTGGTTTGAAATTTGGCAATACACAAGCCTGCATTAGTAAGTTTTTCCTAATTTCAGTTCATTTCTTTTATTTTTTCATTTCTTCCTATTAAGTCCTTTTAAGCTGCATTTTGGCACAGACAATATTGGCTAGCTATTCTAGTTATTACCATTTTTTTTAGATTTTTAGAAGTAGCTTATTATGGCTTTTGAGTGGCTTGAAAAATCACTAATTTGCCTTGCACCATGAGCAGCTCAGCAGACCCTTTGCTTATTATGGTTTGTTCAATGCTTATTGGCTTGTATTTGTGGCTTATTCTGATATTTTTAGTTCATTTAGAATATGTTTAGTCTATTTTAGCTCTTCTAGTTGTCTCATAGCTTATAGATAGCTTATTAATGCCTCTTAGCTTATTTCCACTTACAAACAGTCTGCTGCCCTTTTAGCTATTTAGTTTAGTTCATAGCTTTTTTTTTTGCCATAGATTGCTGCTTATTCAGTCTCCCTTAGGTTCCCTTAGCTTATTTCAATGTCAACTTAGCTTATTTATAGCTTATGCAGTCAATGCCCTTAAGGCTTTAGCTTATTTTCCTTTATAGCCAACTGTTTCATTATTGAGCTTTTTCTGGCTTATTTGTATGTTTTAAAAAATAGTTGTAGTTATAATTATAGCTTATCTTTATGTGCTTTTCAGGTTTTAAATAAGAAAAAAAAAATAAGTTTTCCAAAAAAGACTGAGGTCAGGTTCGAACCCTGGACCTCAGCCCTCCCAAGCCTCACAACACAACACAGATAACCAACTGCCCTAGGGACTTTCTTGGTTATCCCTTGCATCATTTTTCTTTTAACTCTTTTCTCCTTTTAAAGCTTATTTCACCTTTCAGCTTATATCAGCTTATCTGGATAAGCTGGTACCCCTAGCTTATTTTTCCTAGATTCAGTTTATAACTTTTGACTCTCCTGTATTTTTTGGTAATTTTCAGTTTCTATTTAGTATTTTTAATCTATTTTTCTTTTTAATTTAGTTTTTAATTCGTATTTAATTAAATAAAAATCAGAAAAATCCCATTCTTTTTTGTAAAATTTTCTTTTATTAATTAGAACTTAGGAAAATTAGTTTTGTACCCGTAGAGTTTATTTTTATAGATTGTTATGTTTATGCTCGTTATTAGTTTACCGTTCGCGTTTCTTAATTTCGTTTTATTAGATATTAAAAACCAAAGTAAACCTCGTTATTTCAAGCATTTTAATACCAAACCTCATACCATATCCTCGATTCACGCCTCGTTGGAACTACGACCCGGGTATTCACTTATCCGGTATATTACAATCGAGTATCGCGTCGAGCCGTCGCGAGTTGACTTTTCTTCGTGAAAGGTTTCGCTTGAGACGCGTTTCAAGCGACATCACTCACATAAACAGCTTAATGACTGATCAGTTGGAAGAAAAAGATACAAAAGCTAAAGTGCAAAAAAAAAATCATAAGCTATTCTAATAAGCTAATAATCATTGAATAAACTAAAAGCCATCTAACAACTAAAATGGAACTCACAATAAGCCATAGGAACCAAAAATAAGAATTAAACAGCACAAAATAAGCTAAAAAGCCACAAGGGCTGCTGATTAACTAAAGAGCAGGGCAAATGGGTGATTTCAAGCTAGCAAAAAGCTGTAATAAGCTAACTCTAAAAATTAACAAAAATGGGCATCAAGTAAAGTAGCAACCCAAGTTTGACTGGAAACAAATTTGAGCTTATAAGGGCTTATATTGAAGATTTGAAAGATGAAGGGAATAAGCTATCTAGGCCAAAAATTGGGCTGCATCAGATAGGAGGTCTCAGTATGGGTTTTTGTGATCTCAAAATATGCAAAATTCATTGAAACTTAACCAAAACTTAGAACAACTATAGTGAACTAAAAAAATTGCCAAAAGTAGGAGAAATCAAGCTCAGCTTGTCATGAGCTTATAAGGAGCAGTAGAGGGTCAAACTTTCACTTATCCTACTAAGAAACCACAAAAGGCTCAAAAGAAGCTTAAGGCTTCTGAAAACAACTTAATATGGACTTACATAAGCTCAAGCAACTTCATCAAAGGGCAAATGAATAGTAACATGCATTCATATGGCCAAAAATAAGCTGAAACCAAACATTCTCTAATAATTCTGAATTTGCAATTTAAAACTAAAACAAACCAAAAGGGCTAAGATTCTGGACTAATGGTGCCTAACTAACTCAGATAAGCTATGTTTAAGATGAAATAAGCACTAGATAAACTATGAAACTTAATAAGCAGTTGACTTTTGATGACCACAATGTAAAAACAAGAAAGATTAAATTTGTATTAACTAAAATTAAAATTACATTACTGGAAATAAAATAAAAACAAGATAAATAACAATAAAAGAAAAAAGAAAAAAACCTAAATTTTAAGCTAAAAAAAACCTAACTCTACTGCTACAAAAGCTATCCTATTTATACTACACTACTAGGGTTTCAACTCAATCTCCTTGTGCTTTCTCTGTGAGAGGAAATTCCCTTGTGCTTTCTTCCTTGTTTCTCAGCCCTTGGATAATTTCTTGGTGCCCACAACTTCTCATGCCAGCCGTTGATCATATCTTTGTGCCTTGGATTGCTGAGGTGGAGGGGGGACCAAAGGAGAGGATCATGTGACTATATTTTGGACTGTGGTAAGGTTGAGAGTGACTGGTGAGGGATTAGCAGAGATGGGCGGAAAAATCTTGAGGTTAGGGAATGTTAATAGTGTTTTTGGTGAGCCTTGACTATTTCATTTGACCTGTTGTTGGTTATAAAAAGGGGATTGGGTTTTGGGCTTTTGTTGGGCTGAGAAGTTAAACACGGGATGGGTTTGTGTTATTGATCCGGATGGTGTAGATTTAATAGGTTTTAGGATAAAAAGCTTAAGGACCAAAGTTGTAATTATGGAAATTTTAGGGGCTTAATCTACCATATCTTCAAAGTTAAACCAAGGGACCAATATTGCCAAATGAGAATAATCCAAGGGCCGTTTTGGATTTTCGAGCTTGAATTTAATCCGAATAAATAATGTCTTTTCCGGCTTTGGTTTTCGGCTCTTTTCCATTCCAAGCTCGGTTTTGTCCATATTTGCCTCGTTTTCAATCCTTTTGTACCTGCAACACATAAAACACAATCCAAGGATATTTGTAACAATATATGGTCCATTTGGGTGTTTTTGGTTATTTTTGTGGGGTTTTTCGGGTATAAAATGATGAGTAAAAGGCCACTCATCAATCCCCCACACGATGCAATTGCTAGTCTCTAGCAATCCGATCATATAAAGTAATGAAAGGATCAAAAGAATATCAAAGTTACCAAAATTATCACCTCCGTTTTGACTTTATTATAAAATGCAAGTAAATAAAAACGAGATAAAATGTAAACAACAAGCTTGATTCTCAAAAATGGCATCATAGAACGGGAATCACACTAAGTGGGTGATTCCGGCAAATTTATATCGTCATTCTCTTTTTTATACTTCCCAACTAAGTTAAAAATCCTTGTGAAAATGTTTTTGTAAAATGCTAACACTACTTATGGAAGTTAATTGTGTATTACTCCTTGTTCCCAAATTCCTATTTTCCTCTATTTATTTTATTTTTGGTGAGAAATGAATTTCTTCAAATTCTCGTTTCGATAATTTTTAGTCCGATAAAGATACCTAGTTTAGATGCTAACTAGTTTCTAATCTTCCTCCGAAAACCGATGCCATAAAAATGAGGTCCACATAAAGGTGATTCAAAATGGGGCTTATTATTCTTTCTTTTTTTTTTTTTTTGACTTTTGCAATTTTATTTATTTATTATTCTTTTTTTAACAACTTAACTTCTTATTGTACCATAAATTACGGAGCTTCACGGGGAAATTCCAAGACCTTATACCTTAGGAATAAAGGATCCAAGGTCCGTTACAACGGAGAGTTCCAAGACTTTATACATTCCGGAAATGAGGTTCCAAGGGTGTTAGACCAAGACCTTACACCTTCCTGAATAAAGATCCAAGGGTCGTTATAAGAGGGTAGCCAAGACCTAAACGTCTTTTGGAAATAAGGATCCAAGGACCGATCTCGAACCGTAGCTTATAGCACATAAATTTAAGATTTTTTCATTTTTTGCTTGATTTTCGTGCCACCACTCCAAATCTCGTGTACCATAAACTAAACGGAACTTTACGGATAATTCCAAGACTCTAGCCATTCATGAAATGAGGATCCAAGGTCGTTAGACCAAGACCTCACACATCCTGAACTAGAGATCCAAGGGCCGCTTTATGAACCGCCGCTTATGTTACACGACACTTGTAGTAACCTTGATGTGTACCCAACTTTTATAAGCAAGAATTTTCTTCAGAAGACAAAAACTAATCATCACCAAAACCTAATACCCTTAATTATTCCTAGATTACTAGTATGAGGTGAAATAAGCTTATGGGAACAAAAAGCCACAAATAACTTCGATGAGCTCTAAAGAGAACCAACTACTCCACGTTTAGCATTTTCATTTGCACAATTCGTAAAAACTTAGCCTAAACGTTAAGGGTAGCAGCCAAATCAACACTTTGGTAGAGTCGGGATTCCCTTGTTCTAGCCCAATCAAGTCTAAACTTCCATTAATACCGAATCATTAATGTATAGCAAATTATTTTTTTAATGTGCAAAGCACTTCTTTTTCTTTTAAAAGACGATAAAAAATTTAAAATTTTGGTCAAAACGGGGGTGCTAGGGAACTAGAAGGTACAAAATGTGAAAAAAAAATTAAATTTTGGGTCAAATTCACAAGAATTCCCCCCCACACTTAGAATTGAATATTGCCCTCAATATTCAAAGTACCGGCCTAAGCCGACACTATAGAACGTAAAAAGGTAATACTACTATCTAAATGTGGTAACAAAATCTTTTTTTTCACAAAAAGGATTAATAAGATATCCCTGGATAAACATAAACATAAAGATCGGATATTGGGCGGCTGGATTGAAAACAGGCGCAGCAATCATCACGATCTACGGGAATCCTGAAAACAAAGGCAAACACACAACAACAAAGCAACAAGTAGAGGAATTCCCCCACACTTAGTGTTAGAAATAAGAAAGAACATAGAATGGATAAGCATGGGCTGCCACCCACGAAGCGCTTGTTTTTTATCGAGTCGTATAGCTTGACTCGCCCCGAATTTAATTGTTCTTGGGGGAGCATGTGGAAGAGATACTCTAAATCGGACTTTCATTCAATATGTTTGGATAAACATTGAAGCATTCGAAAGTTCCACTCCGATGAGATACACCTGGCTCAAAAGATTGAGAGATGCCGGGGTCAAAGATGGTATCTTCACTCTCGAAGGAATGAAATAAAGGAGAAGTCACCGGATAGGTGAAGAAGGGTAGAAAAACTCGAACGACATATGCAAAGTCAATATAAGGGCGACCCTCAATAGGAACTGTCACATATGTCGGAGAAATAATATTCTTTTGAATCTCGGGATTAACAATTAAGGTTGTATTATCAAAAACAGTAGAGTCTTTGACCTCATCGTTCTCTAACACTTCAATAAACAGAGGATTAATTTTGCTAGAAAAGCACTCGTCATCAAATTCAAAAAGAGTGTTAGAGAAAATCCCGGAAGTAACCTCAGAGATGTCAAGAGATTCTCCAAAAATTGGAGAATCACATTCTCTGTCGAATATCTCCTCAGACTCACTTGGGGTTGGGACAAGGTTCTCAGCACTAGACTTTATGAATTCATCCGATTCCTTTTCGGAAATAGTGCTAAGATGCTCATCCCCCATAATGAGAGAGTCCTCGGGTCTAGACTGAGAGGGAAAGATGTTTGTGATTGCAATAGACTGAGGGAGCTGAGAAATGATATCACTCAAAGGAATCGTACTCTCCTCGTCTTCTTCCTCATCATCGTCATCAAGAAGGGCAGCCCTGAGAAATATGGAACGCATTTTTGCTCCTCGTTCTTCGGCTAGAAGTTCTGCACAAGATTTCTCATGACGATCTTCTTGGGGAGGTTTATTAACCAAATCCTTAAGATCTTTTAGGACATCAAGCATATCAATGAGAAGTTGTTCTTGTTCTTCATTGAATAATTCTTGAGGAGATGGCTGAGGTTGTGGTTGAATCATTTGGTACTGTGGAGGTTGGTCATGATAAGAATAGTCATAATTGTTATAAGGACCACGTTCATAGACAAGCGGGTTCCTCATTTGACAATCAGAGCTATAGTGAGGACCTCCACAATACTCACAACAATACGTTTGTTGTGATTGATTCGGTGAATTATATGGATAATGGTCATAACCAAAGTTTTGATTACATGGAACTTGCTCATAGACAAACGTATTCCCTGTTTGACAATCAAAACCTTGGTGAGGACCTCCACAGTACTTACAAGAATATGTCTCCATCTGGTGTTGTGGGGGCTGGTTGAAAAAGTCGGTTGTTTCATGGTAGGAATAAGGATTTTGGTCATAGACAAACCTGTTTCCCGATTCCACCATGCTACAACTGGGGCAATTTCTACCATTTGGAGGACCTCCACACCATTCACAACCATAATGGTAAGATGAAAACATAAAGAAGAAGAATTAACTGGATATAGGTTAAGAAATAAAGAATTAAACGGATAAGAGGATTGAGAAGAATATTTTTGGATTTTGATAATTTAGAAACATGGAAAAATACAAAAGAAAAAGGAAAATAAATTTGAAAAGAAAATCTTTTTGGGTTTTTTGAAAAGTTTTAGAAAAGAAAAATATTTTTGGGTTTTTGGTTTTTTCAATTTTTTTGGATTTTTGATAAAAAAATATTCACAAGGAAAAATACGTAACTTCATGAGGAAGGATCTTCAAGTCACTAATCGTCAAACCGTAACGATATTATCGCAACACATCTCCCCGGCAGCGGCGCCAAAAACTGATTGTTAGTTTTGGTCACACGGTTCACAAGTCAAACCTCTCACGAAGAAAAGTCAACTCGCGACGGTTTATCCGCAACACAATCAATTGTAATAAACCGGATAAGCGTATACCCGGGTCGTAGTCCCAACGAGGCGTGAAATTGAGGATATCGTTTTTGGTTTGGTATTAAAATGCTTGAAAGAACGAGGGTCACTTGGTTTTTAATATCTAATAAAACGAAAATTAATAAACGCGAACGGTAAACTAAAAACGTGCATAAACGTCAAATCTATTAAAAACTAACCCTACGGATACCAAAATAATTTTCCTACGTCCTAAATGATAAAATAAAATTTTGGAAAAAAGAATTGCATTTTTTTTATTTTTAAATAATTAAATACGAATTAAAAACTATTTAAAAGAAAATAAATAATTAAACATACTAAACGTAAAGTGAAAAATCTGAAATTTTTTGTAAAAATACTTTATATAAAACTGAAGCTATGAAAAATATAAAGGAAGTCTGATGTGTCTCGCGACTACTAGTTTTAAATTTATAACACGAATTACCGAATAAAGCTAAGAACACACGGGCAAGTATGACCCTTTCGTATGTAGCTAGTTTTGTTTGGTAAGCCGAGGTCGTTCACTGGGATTTGGGTGTTTTCAGTTGTGAAGAATCTATGTAACAATAAGCAATTAAAAGGTGGTAATTGGTTGTCACGACCAAAAATACCATATAAGCAACAAGTAACACTAAGAATGATGATTATGTGAATTCAATAAGATTAAAAACAATACTTGCTTGGAACTAGTGTCTATTTCAATGTAGTGAATGGAGTATCGGGTAGATATTAAGCAATAACAAACAAAATCTAAGTTCATACAATTCCAATTCAATGGGTGATATCATAAAATTGCATACATCATGGTTTAGGCTAACCCTTTCGGCCTGTTATTATAAACCAATTCATTATAAATCATTTGTTAGAAATATTAGTTTTACCAATTTGTTCATAAGAACCCTTTCAACCTAAACAAATCCATTTAACATGTTTATTCATAGTTGTCAATTATGAAATACCAAACATATATGCGCATTAACATTTGGAATAAATCATAACAAGAAGTTCTTTCGACCTTATAAACCCGGTTATGATTCATCAACAAGTTATTTAGACATGTTAATATTCAAACAAACTTATAAGCAAAACCATAATTCTATATTGCAAAATACCAAACACTCCATATCAATATTCACATGATTCCAAACAAGTATAAATAAAACTAACCACTCATGTCAACCAAAGACATAAACTCATAAATCATATCAATAACAAACATCTTGAAATATAAAAGTAACAAAGTTTACCCAAAGTATGGATTACAATAGGCAAAGGTGAAGGATTATAGCAACCTTCAAGCCTCCAATCAACTACAACTTCTAACCAAGCCGGAAAATCACACCCGAATACTTCGTCAAGCACTTGAGCACTACTTCTGGAAATGGCAGAGGTTTGTGGCCTTTTGGGGTTGATAATAGTTTGTGGAAATTCGTCCTTAAGGTGGAGGCTAGAATATCACACTCAAAACCATGCCAAAATGGTCTTATTAATAGGTAGAAGCTACCCTTAGCCAACAAGTAAGTAACTTGGGCACAAAGGGTCATAAAAATGCAGGAAATTGAGTTAATGGAGGCACATGATCGGACTTGAGACTTAATGGCACTTAAAGAAGCATTAAAAATAACTTGGAGAAGGCAGTTTCAGCCAACCGATCGGATGCGGGGCAATACCGATCGGTTGGAGCTCTCGTAAAAGTCAAGTTTGCTCCATCCGAATCGGATGCGGGCTCCTACCGATCGGATGGAGCCTCCTAGCCAGAAGTGATAAAAACCAAAGTTGTAGATCTTTCTCTTAGCTTTCCGTGGGCGCTTGAATCAACTAAATCCGAGTTCGTATGCTCAAGTTATGGCCAAAATGGTGAAGGTGTGTCGGGAACAACGAGTCTTCCATTATTTCTTCGTTTGAGCTTCTTTTCTTCACTTCTTTCCTCGTTTTCCCTCTTGTGCTTTATTCTTGAGTCTTTGGAGTAACAAACATCATGACTTTATCTTCTCGAATATACTCCAAGAGACTCTCATTTGTCGGGAATTCTTCGTACATGCATAAATCTTCGTTTATTGATCATTTCTTCGTCTTTTTCTCCGTTTTCTTGTACTTGAGCTTCCATGAACCTAAAACATAAATTATACTCAATTAAGTACCATAAGTTCATAAAATTGACCAATATATATGCATAAAATCCACAATAACGCTCCTAAAAACATGTTAGATTTGAGCGTTATCAAATCCCCCACACTTGAACTTTGCTTGCCCTCAAGCAAATCTAAGAAAAGAAAAATTAAAATTCATACCTAAATGACAAAACGAAAAGAAAAATTAAAAAATTTTAAAAACTTTAACGAGGCACCAGATGAAGCGAAAAGTGTACCGCTTTTAAGGGGTCATTTAAGCCCTAAATCGTATTTATTTGATCAAATATCGCCCTAAATCGTTCCTTTTGTCATTTTAGGTACTTTTGAGGAGAAATCTGGAAAAGGAGGCATTTTGGACGTTTTTGGAGCATAAAAGTGAAGAAAACGGCAAAGTCTTAAAAATCGGCTAAAAGTTACCTTTGACGGCGTCACATTTAACCCCAGACGGCGTCATGCCTTGGCAAGAAAAAGTGGACGTGAAATTTACTCATGATAAGCCAGTGAAAATAGCATGTGAATTCTGACGGCGTCACGCTTTAACTTGATCAAGGGCGTCACGGCTTAAATCAAAAGGGGACGGCGTCACGTTCAAGGTTCGACGGCGTCAAGCCTTGATAAGCCAGAATGGATTTTTGAAGAGCTAAAGAGGGACGGCGTCAAGAAGGTCATCCGGGAACCCTAGAAGCGGCGAGGTGACGGCGTCACACTCCATAACGTGACGCCGTCAGATCCAAAAATCTATATATAGTTTTCTAATTTTTTGTCATTAAGAGAGAGCTTAGTGTGTGGAATTTTGGGAGAAAACCCTAAGACGAATTTAGCTTCTTTTTCAAGGCTTTTTTCCTTGAGATCTTCCATGTTACATTGAAGATAAGTTATCAATTAATCATTCAATATGTCTATGTGTTGTTTGATTCTATCTTGTTCTTGTCTTTTGTTTAACATGTTAGGCTAGATTTATCTTGTGTTTGCTTAGACCTAATGAAACCTAGCTATTGATTATTGGTTATTAGTGTGTTATTAGTTGTATTGGATGATTGTTTATCTATGTTAGGCTTAAGAAAACTGGCTAATTTCCTATTCGGTAACTTGCTTGAACGTCTTAAGAAACATGAACCAAATGCGTACTAAAGGTTTTTATGGTTGTATTTAATGCACAAGCGAATTCTAGTGATCCCATGTTAGGAGCTTCCTAGCCGGCTCGACATAGGAGTGAAGTAGGAGCTTGTAGAGTTGGGGAAGTAAGTACGCCACCCCACGAATGGTATTAAGGAATACACCCGTCATCCACGCGACTAATACGCACTAATTAACCGGTAAAAGATAGTTAGGGAGTAAGGAAATCTAAGTAAACACATTTCTCTACACATAAGTTTCTCACCACATTTTCATTTTTGTTATTTTATTTTATTTGCATCCGTAGTAAATTTGGGTTAGTTGACTAGCAACTAATTCCGCCCACTCTTTCAAACCCGAGATTTTACTTGCTTTCATAAAAAATTATAAAAACATAAAAAGAATCTTCCTCAACCCTTAGACCTAATTAGAGTAGTCTTTCACACCTAACGAACACTATTCCCTGTGGAGAACATCAATCCCCCGTACTTACCACTACACTATACTACATCGGTCAGGTACACTGCCTGGTGGGGTTGTAAGCCTCTTGAGATCCCTCGAGAGGTAAAACCTGTTGTAAGGTTACAAAACCACGCATCAAGTTTTTGGCGCCGCTGCCGGGGAATAGTTATTGTTTAGGTTGAATTGTTATTTCTATTAGGTCTACTCACTAGATTCCTTTCTAGTGAGATTTTTTATTTTATTTTTCTAGGTTTTCTTTAGTCTATCTATTTTCTTCGTGTCTTTGTTCGTAACCATTACCATCCGACATCATGGAAGATGGTAATATCCTTAACCCCCACAACCCACCACCACAACAACCACCACCTCCTAGAGCCCGTACTTTAGGAGAGTATTCCCGTCCTAGCCACCATGGCTATCGAAACACCATTGAGCTCACTCAAGGAGCCAATATCACACCCTTGCGATCCGACACCATCCGGTTGGTGCAAAGCGGATGCGCATTCCATGGACTTCGTTCTGAAGATCCTAATCAACATCTCAAGGACTTTCTTAAAATCGTTGATTCTATAGACCTTGATGTTGCCACTCGAGAGACGACCCGATTGCGTCTCTTCCAATTCTCTCTGCGGGATCAAGCTAGTCAGTGGCTAGAACGTCAACCCGCAGGATCCATTACCTCTTGGGATGATCTCACTAATCGTTTCCTTGCTCAGTTTTTCCCACCGGGAAGAACTACCAAGCTAAGGAATGATATCTTGATGTTCCAACAACGTCAAGGCGAAACTCTCTACGAGGCATGGACTCGATTCAAGGACTTACTCCAAAAAGTCCCCCACCATGGCATAGAACTTTGGCTCCAAGTCCAAATCTTCTATGACCATATCAATCTCTCCACGAGGCAAACCATTGACCAATCGGCCGGTGGCAAGCTACGTGATCTAAGTGCGGAACAATCATGGGCTCTCCTAGAGGATCTTGCTCTTTATGACAACGAAAGTTGGAGTGATCCCCGTGATTTGAATAAAACGGTCAAGGCAATATCTTTGCCTTCGAACAATTCAAGCACTTCCGACCGTAGGATCATAGAACTTGAAGACCAAGTCAAGTTTCTCATGAAATCCTACGAGGCTCCTAACCCTTCAAGCCAAGTGAACAAAATCACTTCTTCATGTGAATTATGTAGTGGTCCCCACGACACTCGTGATTGCATGGAACTCCCCGAACAAGCTTTTGTTGACTACGCATCCTCGCGTACCGACGGAGCGGGAGACAAGTGGTACACTTTCAAACCCGAGCCAAACCATTACGGTGATTCATACAACCCCTCATGGAAAAATCACCCGAACCTTAGGTGGAAAAAAACCAAAACACACAACAAACCAATTCTTCCAACCCACCTAATCGTTTCCAATCAAGCGGTTCCAACTCGAACCGTACTTTCAACAACAATCCTTCCGGCAATGGTAGTACCGATAACTTTGAAGGATTGATGTCTCAATTTATGGCATCTCAAGAAGCTCGTTTAGCCAAGTTTGAAGCCGATTTCAAACAAAAACAAAGCGAGATGACCAATAAGATTGACACCTTGTTGAAAGCCCTCAATGACCGAGAAATGGGAGCACTCCCTAGCAACACGGTCAAGAACCTGAAACTAAACGTCAACGCTATTTCATCGGTTTCGTCCCCTAGTTCTTGTCCACAATATTATTCGGTCAATTCCATGAGCACGTGTTTCAAACAAACCCAAGTCGTTCCAAATGACCAAGAAGTTATGACATCCAAATTGGTCAACAACATAGTTGAAACACCTCCCACTCAAAACCTTGACGAAGAATTCAAGGAGCTCCACCTTGAAAGTCCGGTTGTTGATGTGTTGGATGAGAAGAAGCTCAAGTTGGGCGAAAAAGGGACCGCCTTCGTTCAAAACAAACTACCTAAGAAGTTAGATGATCCGGGCTTATTTGTTCTACCTTGCAAGATCGGTAATTCGGAGGCTTATGACACATTAGCCGATCTTGGATCAAGCCTTAACCTACTTCCGTTACCTCTCTACACCTCTCTAAAACTAGGAAAACTTGAAGAAACCGAGGTGATAATAGGTTTAGCGGATGGGAGTGTTGCTTACCCGGTTGGAGTAGTTAAGGACGTGTTAGTGCACATTGGAAAACTAACCATTTTAGCCGATTTCACGTCCTTGATATGGTTAGCGACCCTACATGCCCCTTGTTGATAGGTAGAGGATTTTTGGCGACTGCTAGTGCTATGATTGATTGTAAGGAATCCAAGATAGCGGTAGGAGAAGGAGATACTTGGTCAGTCTATGATGTTAAGAAACATGCCTATGATACTAGTGAGGAACCAACACCACATTGGCTAGAATCAAATAGGAGACCATCTAGATATGGACCTTGGATTGATAGAGACTTCATAGGACCCCAACGCCCATTTTACCTAGAAGAGGACTTTGTTAACCGAACGCATTCGGTAGAGCAACTCTTGGCTAGGGACACCGAATTGGATCCATTTGAAGATTCTCTAGTTTTTAGAAAGATGATTGATTTCCTAGGAGTTTTGCCAATTAACCTAGGAATGAATAAGTGGATTTGTGAGGAAGATGATCATAAGTGGAATTGGGATAAACCACCCAAAGATGGAGATGGGTCATGGCATATCAAGATGACATTGTATGACCCGGATGGAGAGAAGTTTGAGAAGATATATCGTACTAAGCGGACCAATAGGAAACTTCAATCCAAGCTTAACCCTAAAGACGTCCTCGATGACGAGCTCACTTATATAGGGTAGAGTGACTTTGAGTCTAGCTACAAGACTCGTTAATAAAGAAAAGCGCTTCTTGGGAGGCAACCCAAGCTTTATTTGTTTTATTTGCTTTGTGTGTTTATTTATTTGTTTGTTTGATTTTATTTGTTTCCGTATGTGTGTTTAATTTTTATTAGTATTGATTCATGTTCAAAAGTAAATTGTGAAAATGCTTTATGTTGTTTTTAACTTCGTCTTAACTACATATAAAGGTATTTTGCAAAAGATAAGTGTAAGGGAAATCTAAATCAGTTTATTAGAACACAAATGAACATGAATCACAATAATAATAAATTAACATACATATTAGTGTTTGCTTGAGTCAAATGATTGTATCGAGTCATAATGATGTTTTACAGGATTTCCAGGAAGTAAGGTAAAGGTTTTTCCAGAAATTTTCCGGAAACTTAAAATGAAAATTTTTGTCAGGTCATTTCTGACGGCGTCAGGGTTTATAACCTGACGGCGTCAGATTTAATTTTCAGAAATTTTTGAAAGTTTTGTTTTCATAAAAAGTTTTTATTAAAATCTCCAACTTATAATCTCCAGGAATCTGCAAAATTATCATTCCACAAGCATTATATCCTTATATATAGATTTTTCCCGCCGATGTTATGCAGGTTTTCGTGTTTGTTTTCTCAGGTTTAACAGGTTATTTTGGACAAGGAGATGTTTATGGAATCAAGCTTATGGCGATGCATTAGTCATGGAGCTTCAACATTACCTTGGAGGAAGATCTAACCGTGTAACTTCATTATCCACCGAACGAATCAGGGGAGTATTTGATTTCATTCCTTTACTTTTTACTTTTACATCTTGTTATTTGAACATTGGGGACAATGTTCATCTTAAGTGTAAGGGGAGGGTAAAAGTACGATTTTTGAGAATACAATTGCGCTTGATTTTTGTTTGTTTAATAGTAGATGTGTAATAAAACTGAGATAAATACCTGTTAGGGCAATTTTAGTGCCAAATTTAAATTTTTTACAACATATAGGAGTGAAACTTTGATCTTAATGAGCGTCTCATGGATAGGAGTTATATGACTAGCACAAAACCGTACCACTAAAAAATTTTCCACCCCCAAATATGTGAGGTTCGCCCCTAGAATTGGTAGGAAAAGCATTTATGCTATGATGTGTGTACCGGTAGCACTTAGATTCTAGAACTTGCGTTAGGACCATTCCAAGGCCACAAGTGAGACTACATTCGTGTAGTTAGATTTACTACATGATAAGAGGCATTAGGATTAACCCATTGTTTTACACCTGTGTTTTTGTTATAATTACTTCGGCTACATTGGTCAAGTAATTCTCCCACACCCTTTGCGTTGTACTCATTTTTAGTACACGATACCCCTAGTACACCCCTCAGAGCCTATCTTTTCATTTCAACCTTTAAGCATTTTACTTAAAGGAAGAATTTGTTACACCCCACTAAAATGTACACCCAAATCGCCTTAGCCTACCTTGTATGCACTCATTTTTAGTGCATTATTGTGACAACATTTGTTTAAACCCCAAGTTAATTATCTAATTGATTACATGGTTGCTAAGTCGAGTCATATCTTTGTACATATTGTTTTGGGACGATTGGGACTCATGGGTAAAGTACTAGTGTAATGGAGTAATGGGGATGAACATCACTTATTACCCCCATATGTGCTAAATGTTTTAAAAGTACTCCAAGTTTTTCAATTATCTTAATTCGAGTCATTAGAATAGTTATTTGTAAAGTTATGTAAAAGTTCAAGTGTAAGGGGGATGCAATGCCCCTATGATGTATTATTTTGGATGGTAGGGCAAAAGTGTATGCACAAAAAAAAAAAAAAAAAAAAAAAAAAAAAAAAAAAAAAAAAATCGAAAAAATCAAGAAAAATACAAAAAAAAAAATGAGAAAATGAAAAAATAGAAAAAAACATACGGACTACCATCCCGTTTCATTTTATGTTTGTTTTATGTTTTTGTTTTTGTTTTTGTTATTTCGATTCTAGCTTAAGATCGAGTCTAGTCTTGGCTTAGCAACATTGTATAGTACATGTAATTGATCAAGATCATTAACTCGCCACCAGTAAAATATCCTTTATCCAACCAAACCGTGTTTTCCTTTTCCCTACACCTAACGTTATAACCCTTTTAAAAGCCCTCTTTGATAGTTTATCTTTGGTGCTTACGCCTAGTGGAGGAGGTTTTCGATCCTTTCCCAAGCCTATGGTAATCTATTTGCTATGACAGGTAGTGAGAGATATTATCCGTTTTCATTTATGAGATTTATTTTGATGACACTTGAGAGATGTGAGTATCTAAACACTACTTGTGAGGTGCTAGTTTGTAATCTCCGTGCTTATTATGATTGAAGTGGAACGATTATTTGTTGTAATTACTTTTATGTTTGCATTAAATGACCCCTAACTTGTATTTTGATTAGAATAAAAGCGCATTTGCTTGAGGACAAGCAAATCTCAAGTGTAAGGGTATTTGATGAAGCGAAAAGTGTACCGCTTTTAAGGGGTCATTTAAGCCCTAAATCGTATTTATTTGATCAAATATCGCCCTAAATCGTTCCTTTTGTCATTTTAGGTACTTTTGAGGAGAAATCTGGAAAAGGAGGCATTTTGGACGTTTTTGGAGATAAAAGTGAAGAAAACGGCAAAGTCTCAAAAATCGGCTAAAAGTTACCTTTGACGGCGTCACATTTAACCCCAGACGGCGTCATGCCTTGGCAAGAAAAAGTGGACGTGAAATTTACTCATGATAAGCCAGTGAAAATAGCATGTGAATTCTGACGGCGTCACGCTTTAACTTGATCAAGGGCGTCACGGCTTAAATCAAAAGGGGACGGCGTCACGTTCAAGGTTCGACGGCGTCAAGCCTTGATAAGCCAGAATGGATTTTTGAAGAGCTAAAGAGGGACGGCGTCAAGAAGGTCATCCGGGAACCCTAGAAGCGGCGAGGTGACGGCGTCACACTCCATAACGTGACGCCGTCAGATCCAAAAATCTATATATAGTTTTCTAATTTTTTGTCATTAAGAGAGAGCTTAGTGTGTGAATTTTGGGAGAAAACCCTAAGACGAATTTAGCTTCTTTTTCAAGGCTTTTTGCCTTGAGATCTTCCATGTTACATTGAAGATAAGTTATCAATTAATCATTCAATATGTCTATGTGTTGTTTGATTCTATCTTGTTCTTGTCTTTTGTTTAACATGTTAGGCTAGATTTATCTTGTGTTTGCTTAGATCTAATGAAACCTAGATATTGATTATTGGTTATTAGTGTGTTATTAGTTGTATTGGATGATTGTTTATCTATGTTAGGCTTAAGAAAACTGGCTAACTTCCTATTCGGTAACTTGCTTGAACGTCTTAAGAAACATGAACCAAATGCGTACTAAAGGTTTTTATGGTTGTATTTAATGCACAAGCGAATTCTAGTGATCCCATGTTAGGAGCTTCCTAGCCGGCTCGACATAGGAGTGAAGTAGGAGCTTGTAGAGTTGGGGAAGTAAGTACGCCACCCCACGAATGGTATTAAGGAATACACCCGTCATCCACGCGACTAATACACACTAATTAACCGGTAAAAGATAGTTAGGGAGTAAGGAAATCTAAGTAAACACATTTCTCTACACATAAGTTTCTCACCACATTTTCATTTTTGTTATTTTATTTTATTTGCATCCGTAGTAAATTTGGGTTAGTTGACTAGCAACTAATTCCGCCCACTCTTTCAAACCCGAGATTTTACTTGCTTTCATAAAAAATTATAAAAACATAAAAAGAATCTTCCTCAACCCTTAGACCTAATTAGAGTAGTCTTTCACACCTAACGAACACTATTCCCTGTGGAGAACGATCAATCCCCCGTACTTACCACTACACTATACTACATCGGTCAGGTACACTGCCTGGTGGGGTTGTAAGCCTCTTGAGATCCCTCGAGAGGTAAAACCTGTTGTAAGGTTACAAAACCACGCATCAGCACCCATCCGATCGGTTTGCACTTCCATCCGATCGGATGGACAATTCGTAGAAACATGCAGCATGCAAGCCGAATCGGGTGCTCGCACATCCGATCGGTTAGACCAATCGTAAAAACTTTTTTTTTTTTATATATTTTTTTATATATATTTAATAATAAAAGAGAAAATAAGCGAAAAATGAGCGCAAACTCCCCCACACTTAAGGGTTTGCTTGCCCTCAAGCAAATAATAAGAAAAATAAATCCCACATGGTGCATAAAAAATGATTATAAAAATTATGATGCAAATCTACCAAGTACAAGTACAAGATACGATTCATCGTTTTTAAGCGCATGGTGAAAAACCGAGATGTATAAAGATTTTCTTGCTTGAGTAACATTTCTAAACACCTCACGAAAAAGAAACGAAGTATAATTCACTCAATCACTCATTTATTTAGGTAGTGGAGTATATATAAGAGAAATCACACTCATTGCTCAGTCATGATCCGTTTATTACCATAGGCTTGTACAAGAAACAAAACTCCACCAACATGGCGTAAGCACAAAGTGTAAACATCTAAAGAGGGCTTTTATTCGGGTTTAAGGCTTAAAGGGTTATATCAGACTTACGTGCAACTATCTTGTGCAAAACATAATAGCTCGCTAACAACGAATTCTTTCATCACCAAATAACGGATGGTCACTAAGGATAACCTTAGATCGCTAACGACGTTACCTAATTCCTCAAGAAATCGGATGGTCACTACATGTCAATACACTTGATAATTTCACCAAGCCAAAAGGGTAGGGATAAGGCATGGGGGCATTTATGAAATTGGTTTTAAAAGAAAAATAAAGTCAAGTCTAATACCCATGTTGCTAGTCACCGAACAAACCGCAAACCCGTAAATGATTATATGTATATCACGTCTTAGCACATTGGCTAATCGATATCTCAAACATACTTCATCTTCCTTCATCTTCATAATAATAATATAGCACATTGGCTATAATTGTCATCACATATTTTTTTTTTCATTTTTTTTTCATTTTTTTTTTCACACATTTTTTTATTCTCCTTTCTTTCATACATCACATCTCCCCCACACTTCGCATAAGCATACACCACAAAAAATACAAAACATAAAGGTGATCAATCTTCATCTTTGTCAAAATGGCACACACGAATGGCAAAGTGTGGCTAACTAATAATCATCAAAAACACTCCAACATACCAAGCAACTAGCAACCAACCGTTTAGACTTCGACTAAGGGGTTAGGCTAAGGTTTAAAGTGTAAAATATTTTTGTATTTTTCTGGATTTAATCAAAAATGAAAAGGATGGCTCGGAGGGTTTAACTAGGGGTATCTAGCGCTAAAGATAAACGCTAAAAAAATGGGTCCATATGGGTGGTTAACTAACCGATGTGGCTAGCTAATATATCATTAGATGTAAAATGAAGGCCATTTGGTTTAATCCTAAGGGTGCCTCTTTATCACACGAAAACACTTATATCACACGAATGCGATCTTACTGCGGTCTGGTAATGATTTACAAGTACAAGTTCTAGAATAAATAAAATCACCGGCACACTCATAGCAAAAGATCCAAGCATAAAAGATGTATGCTATATATATAGAACAGACTCAAATCCTCACAATTTAGTGGAAAGGGCTATAATATGTGCTAGCAAATGTTATCGATCCCAGAATGGATTGCAATATTAATCAGGACACATCTCGAATTTTTCAAAATTTACATATTTCACCAGTGGGATGATCCAGTTATTCTAATATATAATCCTAAAAGCGTGAAAACAATTAGATCTCAAGGGCAAACAAGTTTACAAATCTTTAAATTGGCCTAAAAAATTATAAATTTAAAAAGCAGTTTCGTTTTTCACTATTTACTTCCCACCACACTTAAGTTAAGCATTGTACTCATTATGAAAAATAAACTTCAAAGCATGTAATGATTATAAATAGGGAAAATAAATAAATAAATAGTCCAAGAGAAACGAAACTTCCCGGGCCAAGAAATCGTGATCGAACTCCATATGATAAGGTGCTAAGCAAATGCTAGCATAAGCTTGTGAGATCAATCAATTTCTCTTTCACAAATCATCTCCACACCAAGTATAGTGTCACCAATAATCCAATCTCCAAGAGCTTATTAAATCTGCAAAAATAAACTAAACTACAAAAAACGCGTAAAATCCTAAAACTCACTTTCGTAGGCATCACGGTTGCATTTAGCACATGCAACAAGCCTTTTAAACCCCTCGGTGGCCCGAGTGGACGAGTGAAGTCTCGTGAGGGTTTCCAGTGAACATACCCACAAAGTTCAAAACATTTTTATTTTTATTATTATTATTTTTTAAACAAAACAAATTTTACTTAAAACTTTTTAATGACAAAACAAGAACGCATAACGTAATGAACACGAAAATAAACACAAGTAAATAAAACACACAAACACATATGTACACAATAATATATTAGCATGTAGCACCCCCACACTTAAGATTTTCCAAGTTTTGAAAAGAATTTCTGCAAAAAGGGTGTACATGTTTATTTAAAACAGAAATAAGCAAATAAACAAGTAAAAGCTCGGGTTGCCTCCCGAGAAGCGCTTAATTTATTACTGAGTCATTAGCTAGACTCTTCCCCGGATTAGGATTCTTTGACGATACGGTTCAAATGGGGAATTTCGGTTCTTAAACGTTGAGGGTATGGGATCTTTGGTATGTACTTCTCAAGTGACGGGAATTCTTTTGATTTGACTACGTGATAATCCCTTTTCGTTATCTTGAACGCTTGATCGATTTTATTAAAAACGAAGACAGGTGGCGAATCTTTTTGATTTTTCAGAAGTTCATCAGACTTTACACTCCTCGTGAATATGTCATTCACGTTTTCAATATGAGCTGGAGGAGTTGGGTCGATCCCACCGTTTTATTTTGAAGAAACTGGATTTTGTTGATTAGACCACTTGACTAGCTTTCTTTCCAATTCTCCACTCCTGTAAGGTATCTTTGACACTCCTTTTTCATCCTTTTCAATCTCTTTCTCTTTCAAGACTTCATTTCCAATGCCTCCAATCGCATCCAATTCCTCGTTACCAACATGATTCGGTAATTCATCATGAACACACATTTTCTCTCTTACTAAGGGTTCAGTGGTTGGGATATGCTCGATGCAATCCTCAAGAAAAGGTGACACGGTTGGTGAATTAGATATGATTTGGTTTGGGTTTGGTTTGGGTTCCTCAATAACTTCAACATCACCCTTATCATTCTCGTTTCGGATTGATGGTGGTTTGTAGACAAATTCATGTCTTGGATTGGAATCTGTTGTATGAGGAAGTGATTCGGTACAATGGAATTCTTGCTTCTTACCCAACTTCTTTTCCACCACATGGTTCTTCATACTCTCATTTGCCTCCATCCATTCTATCATCTCCTCCGGTGAGGTTTTGGAATATTGTGATGGATGTGGCATTTCATCTTGGGGTAGGAAGTGAGGATGGTCATGGTTCGGGTTTTGGCTTGAATAGGAGTACGAATTTCTGGAATTTTGATTGTGATATCCGTCGTGATATCTTGCTTCATTAGGTTCAAACATCAGCATGTCATCATCCGTGTGGTAATCTGAAGCATTGTCATCTTCATCGTATCTACGAGCATTTCGTATCTCCTTCAGCTCTTTCCTTATGTTCTTGAATTCATTGTCCATATGTCTAGCTAGAGCTTCTAATTTCTCCATCAATAAGGAATGATCGGCATTGATGTTGCTTCCACCGGCGGAAACAACGGTTTTTGGTTTTGGCACGATTAGAGAATTTTCAGAAAAATTGAGCTTGAGTTGGACCTTGTCCTCGAGGAGTTTGAATGCTTCGTTGGGAGTATTGTAGAGGAAAATTCCTCCAACGTCGAGTATTCCTTGAGTTAGATCATCTAAACCGTGATAGAATGTTTGAATTATCTCTCCTTTGGTTAGACCGTGTCCATAACAAGTGCGAAGCATATTTTTCATTCGGAGCCAAGCATCAACGAGAGTTTCGTGATCGAGTTGGTGAAAGTTGTGAATTTCGTTCAGGAGACGTTTAAACTTAGCGGGAGAAAAGTATCGGCTAATAAAAGCTTTTCTCATGTCTTCCCACGTAGTAATTGTTCCTTCATTTAATTCGTTCAACCAGATCTTGGCTTCTCCAGTTAATGAGAAAGGAAAAGTCCTCAATTTAATCGCTTCCTCTTGATTTTCACCATATTGGAATAGGTTACTAATCTCAAGAAAATCAGTGATGTGTTGGTGAGGATCGGACCGGATTCTCCCATCAAATTGATTCTCGCGAACCATTTGTATGTGGGTACCCTTGATATGGAAATTGTTGGAAAGAGGGCGTTGAATAATAGCAGAACTAGGCGTTGGTGCAACGGTCCTAGTGCTTGACCACATGGGTTGGTCATTGAGATCAACAATGATAACGGGTGGGGAATCGGGTGGAGTTTCGACTTTCTCCTCAAACATGTTGAGTTTTGTTACAACGACAAGTTCCTCGATGAACGGTTGTTTGGTGTAAGGTTCGGGTGACTTGAATTCGATAAAGGGTTCAAATGAATCGATCTCAGAAAAAGGCTCGGATGACTCGATCTCGGGGGGTACATTTGGTGTATTATCGGGTTTACGAGTCTTCTTTTTGAACTTACGTTTAAGTTCGTGAAGTGGACCAACGATTTGTTTACCCCAAGAACGCGGGTTTATACAAACCCGGAGCGATTTGCAAAAGGTCATTGAGAATTACGAATAAAAAGTGAAAAATAAAAACATAATTAAAACGAACAGTAAGAAAAATCTTTTTGTATTTTTTTTAAAGATGACGTAAACAAAAAAAACTAAACTATCTACTTTTAGAAAAAGGCGACTATTGTAAAAGAAATCTAAGGAAAAAGAAACAAAACTAGAAATCAAAAGAAAGAAGAAAAATAAATAAACAAAACTTAGAAAGCAAGAAAATTTTTTGTTGGTTTCTGAACAGGACGGTTCAACCGATCGGCATAGGCTTCCAGCCGATCGGTTGGAGGATTTTTGTTGGGCGAAAACGGTCTAGCCGAATCGGATACGGGCTCGTACCGATCGGTTAGATCGTTTTGATTTGGGAAGTGAGTCTGGCCGATCGGTTGGGTGTTCCAGCCGATCGGTTGGTTGGCTCGGTAAAAATGATTTTGGGACAACCGATCGGTTAGATGAGAAACCGATCGGATAGACAGCTCGGATTTTTTTAACAGCAAAAGCGGCACAACTAGGGAATGATTAAAACACAGATTCAAAGCACACAAAAACACAAACAAATCCCCGGCAACGGCGCCAAAAACTTGATGTGTCTCGCGACTACTAGTTTTAAATTTATAACACGAATTACCGAATAAAGCTAAGAACACACGGGCAAGTATGACCCTTTCGTATGTAGCTAGTTTTGTTTGGTAAGCCGAGGTCGTTCACTGGGATTTGGGTGTTTTCAGTTGTGAAGAATCTATGTAACAATAAGCAATTAAAAGGTGGTAATTGGTTGTCACGACCAAAAATACCATATAAGCAACAAGTAACACTAAGAATGATGATTATGTGAATTCAATAAGATTAAAAACAATACTTGCTTGGAACTAGTGTCTATTTCAATGGAGTGAATGGAGTATCGGGTAGATATTAAGCAATAACAAAAAAAAATCTAAGTTCATACAATTCCAATTCAATGGGTGATATCATGAAATTGCATACATCATGGTTTAGGCTAACACTTTCGGCCTGTTATTATAAACCAATTCATTATAAATCATTTGTTAGAAATATTAGTTTTACCAATTTGTTCATAAGAACCCTTTCAACCTAAACAAATCCATTTAACATGTTTATTCATAGTTGTCAATTATGAAATAC
Organism: Artemisia tridentata subsp. tridentata; assembly: GCA_021014915.2. NCBI lineage: Eukaryota > Viridiplantae > Streptophyta > Magnoliopsida > Asterales > Asteraceae > Artemisia > Artemisia tridentata. The sequence goes on from CP139508.1 coordinate 246,997,460, forward strand.
CAAACATATATGCGCATTAACATTTGGAATAAATCATAACAAGAAGTTCTTTCGACCTTATAAACCCGGTTATGATTCATCAACAAGTTATTTAGACATGTTAATATTCAAACAAACTTATAAGCAAAACCATAATTCTATATTGCAAAATACCAAACACTCCATATCAATATTCACATGATTCCAAACAAGTATAAATAAAACTAACCACTCATGTCAACCAAAGACATAAACTCATAAATCATATCAATAACAAACATCTTGAAATATAAAAGTAACAAAGTTTACCCAAAGTATGGATTACAATAGGCAAAGGTGAAGGATTATAGCAACCTTCAAGCCTCCAATCAACTACAACTTCTAACCAAGCCGGAAAATCACACCCGAATACTTCTCAAGCACTTGAGCACTACTTCTGGAAATGGCAGAGGTTTGTGGCCTTTTGGGGTTGATAATAGTTTGTGGAAATTCGTCCTTAAGGTTGGAGGCTAGAATATCACACTCAAAACCATGCCAAAATGGTCTTATTAATAGGTAGAAGCTACCCTTAGCCAACAAGTAAGTAACTTGGGCACAAAGGGTCATAAAAATGCAGGAAATTGAGTTAATGGAGGCACATGATCGGACTTGAGACTTAATGGCACTTAAAGAAGCATTAAAAATAACTTGGAGAAGGCAGTTTCAGCCAACCGATCGGATGCGGGGCAATACCGATCGGTTGGAGCTCTCGTAAAAGTCAAGTTTGGTCCATCCGAATCGGATGCGGGCTCCTACCGATCGGATGGAGCCTCCTGGCCAGAAGTGATAAAAACCAAAGTTGTAGATCTTTCTCTTAGCTTTCCGTGGGCGCTTGAATCAACTAAATCCGAGTTCGTATGCTCAAGTTATGGCCAAAATGGTGAAGGTGTGTCGGGAACAACGAGTCTTCCATTATTTCTTCGTTTGAGCTTCTTTTCTTCATTTCTTTCCTCGTTTTCCCTCTTGTGCTTTATTCTTGAGTCTTTGGAGTAACAAACATCATGACTTTATCTTCTCGAATATACTCCTAGAGACTCTCATTTGTCGGGAATTCTTCGTACATGCATAAATCTTCGTTTATTGATCATTTCTTCGTCTTTTTCTCTGTTTTCTTGTACTTGAGCTTCCATGAACCTAAAACATAAATTATACTCAATTAAGTACCATAAGTTCATAAAATTGACCAATATATATGCATAAAATCCACAATAACGCTCCTAAAAACATGTTAGATTTGAGCGTTATCAAAGTCCCAGCTTATTTCAATAAGCTGGGAAAAATCAAATAAGTTCGAATAGGCTAAAAATGTAAAGAGGGATAAGAATTAAATGTTGCAAGATGTATCATCAGCATAACTTGAGCATATTGGTTGAGGTGTTGGTGTTGTGAGTTAGCAGACCCGGGTTCGAGCCCCAGGTTATGCATTTTTTGGCAATTATTTTTTTTTTTTGTTTTTCTTTTTTAAAACTCAACAAGCTAATGAAAAACTGGAAAATAAACAATACTTGAAACTGAAATATTTTTTGAAACTCAGAAACAAGCTCACATAAACAGCTTAATGACTGATCAGTTGGAAGAAAAAGGAACAAATGCTAAAGTGCAAAAAAAAAAACTCATAAGCTATTCTAATAAGCTAATAATCATGGAATAAACTAAAAGCCATCTAACAACTAAAATGGAACTCACAATAAGCCATAGGAACCAAAAATAAGAATTAAAAAGCACAAAATAAGCTAAAAAGCCACAAGGGCTGCTGATTAACTAAAGAGCAGGGCAAAATGGGTGATTTCAAGCTAGCAAAAAGCTGTAATAAGCTAACTCTAAAAATTAACAAAATGGGCATCAAGTAAAGTAGCAACCCAAGTTTGACTGGAAACAAATTTGAGCTTATAAGGGCTTATATTGAAGATTTGAAAGATGAAGGGAATAAGCTATCTTGGCCAAAAATTGGGCTGCATCAGATAGGAGGTCTCAGTATGGGTTTTTTGTGATCTCAGACTATGCAAAATTCAATGAAACTTAACCAAAACTTAGAACAACTATAGTGAACTAAAAAAATTGCCAAAAGTAGGACAAATCAAGCTCAGCTTGTCATGAGCTTATAAGGAGCAGTAGAGGGTCAAACTTTCACTTATCCTACTAAGAAACCACAAAAGGCTCAAAAGAAGCTTAAGGCTTCTGAAAACAACTTAATATGGACTCACATAAGCTCAAGCAACTTCATCAAAGGGCAAATGAATAGTAACATGCATTCATATGGCCAAAAATAAGCTTAAACCAAACATTCTCTAATAATTCTGAATTTGCAATTTAAAACTAAAACAAACCAAAAGGGCTAAGATTCTGGACTAATGGTGCCTAACTAACACAGATAAGCTATGTTTAAGATGAAATAAGCACTAGATAAACTATGAAACTTAATAAGCAGTTGATTTTTGATGACCACAATGTAAAAACAAGAAAGATTAAATTTGCATTAACTAAAATTAAAATTACATTACTGGAAATAAAAACAAACAAAATAAATAACAATAAAAGAAAAAAGAAAAAGACCTAAATTTTAAGCTAAAAAAAACCTAACTCTACTACTACAAAAGCTAAAAAAAACCTAACTCTTGTGCTTTCTCTGTGAGAGGAAATTCCCTTGTGCTTTCTTCCTTGTTTCTCAGCCCTTGGATAATTTCTTGGTGCCCACAACTTCTCATGCCAGCCGTTGATCATATCTTTGTGCCTTGGATTGCTGAGGTGGAGGGGGGACCAAAGGAGAGGATCATATGACTATGTTTTAGACTGTGGTGAGGTTGAGAGTGACTGGTGAGGGATTAGCAGAGATGGGCGGAAAAATCTTGAGGTTAGGGAAGGTTAATAGTGTTTTTGGTGAGGCTTGACTATTTCATTTGACCAGTTGTTGGTTATAAAAAGGGTATTGGGTTTTGGGCTTTTGTTGGGCTGAGAAGTTAAACACGGGATGGGTTTGTGTTATTGATCCGGTTGGTGTAGATTTAATAGGTTTTAGGTTAAAAAGCTTAAGTACCAAAGTTGTAATTGTGGAAATTTTAGGGACTTAATCTGCCATATCTTCAAAGTTAAACCAAGGGACCAATATTGCCAAATGAGAATAATCCAAGGGCCGTTTTGGGATTTTCGAGCTTGAATTTAATCCGAATAAATAATGTCTTTTTCGGCTTCGATTTTCGGCTCTTTTCCATTCCAAGCTCGGTTTTGTCCATATTTGCCTCGTTTTCAATCCTTTTGTACCTGCAACACATAAAACACAATCCAATGATATTTGTAACAATATATGGTCCATTTGGGTGTTTTTGGTCATTTTTATGGGGTTTTTCGGGCATAAAATGATGAGTAAAAGGCCACTCATCAGTATACTTGGTGCTCACGCCATATCAGTGTAGTTTTGTTTCTTGTACAAGCCTATGGTAATATTTAGATCATGACTGAGCAATGAGTGTGATTTATCTTATATACTCCACCAACCATATAAATGAGTGATTTGAGTAAATTATATTTCATTCCTTTTTCGTGAGGTGATTAGTAATGTTCATCAAGCAAGAAAATCATTAAGGTATTGTCAAACATCTCGAATCTTCACTTATAAAAGCTTAAAATGATGGATCTAACTTGTACTTGTACTTGATAGATTTGCGTCACATTTTTCCTAAACATATTTCGTATACCATGTGGATAATTATTTTTACTTCTAGATTTGCTTGAGGGCAAGCAAATTTTAAGTGTGGGGGAATTTGATAACGCTCAAATTGTGCATGTTTTTAGTAGCGTTATTCGTACTTTTTGTATATGTTATTTGGTTATATTTATATGTTTTTGTTACTTAATCGCACCAAAGTATGTTTGCAAAGTATATGTAGCCAAGTACAGGAAAAAGGAAGAAAAAGTGAAAGATTGATGAAGGAAACAAGGACTTAGGATTGTACGAAGATTCCCATGTCAAGATCCACTCTGAAAAGGCATTTCATAGAATGAAGATTAAAGTATTCATTATTCCAAGTTCTAAGACAAAGGAAAGATCATGTTTGAACAAAGAACCAAGAGCTTTGAGAAAGATACAAGCCAAACATCAAAAGACCAAATTTGTGTCTACAGGACAACTCCATCCGATCGGATGCAACCCGCAACCGATTCGGATGGAGATGATGATCAAGACCATCCGATAGGACACAACCTGTATGCGATCGGATGGAGCCCTCGTACTTTCTCAAATCTGCACTTTGGTTCAATTTTAGGCTCTTCTATTTGGTATTCTAGGTCTTTCTAAGCTACTTGGAGGCCAAGTTGCAGCATTTAAAGTTCCTATGCTTGAGAGTAGTATAAATAGAGCCTTTGGAAATCATTTAAAAGAGACAACTAAGAAACAACTAAGACACAAATATTACACAACTATCTCTAATCATAAACCACACTCAAAAGCTCTCAAATTCGTCCTTAGAAGTCCAGGAAACTTTGGAAGTCCAAGAAGTCAACATTTGGAAGTCAAACTCTCAAGAAGTCAACACCAATACTTTGGGTATCATTACCTAATCATTTGTAATCTCATTCCAATCATTGTAAGACTTTTAATCATGATTTCTAATGTTCAAAATTCTGAATTTATGTTCATGTTTGCTATGAGTGGCTAGTGCCTTTGTGCACTTGCTTAGATGATGTATATTACTTAATGATTTGCGTATGATTGTGATAACATGTTTTAATTCAATTTCAAGTTAATTCTAAGATCCAATTGTGCTTAAGTTTCATAGTGACATTTGTTAATCAAGTTTGACTAGTTGTTAGTAATTCTAAAGGTCGAAAGGTTTATTGTTATTCAACTAGTTATAATCATTTGTCTATGAATGATTGTTTTTACCCATTATTCTTGGTTAAACAAAGAAACTTAATGTTGTTTGTAATAAGAATGCTTTTGTCTATCAAAATGGATTGATTGAAAGCCACCTCATAGGTCGAAAGATTAGTAGTTTACAATCAATTGTAACCTTTTTGTCTATGATCGGTTACCTTTTGTATTGACCATTTCCTAAGCTTATTTGATAAAACAAAAGATTATTTTTGTGTTTAAGTTTGTTAATCCAAACTTATGAAACTTGAATTGATTGGTTAAACTTAATGCTTGTTTTTATAAACTAAAATCTTGACGAAGGTTTAACTTGTAAGAACAATAGATTAGTTCACCAACTAATTATCATAACCGACTTGTTAACAAAAGTTATCACAATCATGCTTATCAAGAGTAGTAAACTAGTCTAAGCAAGTGTAGTTTTAATCATTTGAATTATCATATTAACATTATTGCTTGTTTTTGAGATTTACTTTTAGTAGCTTTTATACTTACAACTCTATTCACTCACAAATCCCTGCGAACGATCCCGACTTACCATCATAATCTTTCGATAATGGACGAGTTCACTTGCTCGTATGTGTTATTTTTAGATTCGGTAATTCAACCCTTATAAATTTAAAACTTGTACACACACGTAACACATCAAGATTTTACTTTGCTCTCTAAAAAATATAAAATTACAAAAATAATCATCCCTCAACCTTTAGACTTAATTCGTCATACACTTCGAGCCTACCCAAACTATTCCCCTATAGAACGATCAATCCCTCGTGTCTTGCCTATACTACACTACAACGGTTAGGTACTCTGCCTAGGAGGATTGTAAAACTTAGTATGTTTACAATTATCCGCATTAATTTTTGGCGCCGCTGCAAGGAATAGTCTAGGTTTCGATTTCTATCTTGTTTAGGTCTACTCACTAGATTCCTATCAAGTGAGATTTTTCTTTTTATTTTGTTATTTCTTTTAGTCTATCTTTTCTTTGTGGTTTTGGTCGTATAATTTTCATTGAATATTTCGTTTTCCCTTATAGAAGATGCGAATCCACAAAATTTTTCACCCAATCATCATTTTGGTGATTTCTTTGAAATTGATGATTTGGATAACAATAATGAGCACGAAAATGGGCCTTTTTACTTTTCGGATTCCTATGAGGATCTAGGTGATGAGGAAGTTATTGATGAAGTAATAAACAAGGAGGAGATAACTCCCCTTCAATATTTTGACCAGAGAACAAAAATTGAGAAAGATAGCGTTTTTAATATGAAATTTCCTTGTAAAATTGAATTTAAAAGTTTTGATGCATACCTTAATTTAGCTTTACCAATGAATGTGATCTCGCGTGCCTTATACAATACAATTATGGTAAACGAGTTAGTCTACCAAGGAGATAACATAGTGGCTAGGGTAGAACCCATGCATGTCTTTGTAGGAAGTTTTGCTTTTTTGGTTGACTTTGTGGTCATGGAAGATTTAGGAGAGTTTATTGACAATAAGTTTTGTAACACCCCAACCCGAAAAGGGTCAAAATGCCATATTATGCAGTCAATTAGAACATACAAACGTATGAGGAAGGCTTTTATAAATACCAAGGTTACAAAAGTTCAAAATGAAACTAAGGACATAATAAGTCTAAATCATATTGACTATCAAACTAGAATACAAATCTGAATCAAATCTAAATGATAGATAACTCCAAAGTCTAATCCAAATGCAAATGGGATCCATCGTCAGGGTGGTCCACTAAGAGCTCATATGCACACTTCACTCAATCCCCAGCTTCGAACCTAAAACCTGCCACAGGAAAAGAAATGCGGCTGAACTTAAAAATCCCAGTGAACAGATATAAACAAATAACTGAAAATACAATAATCAAGCGAATAACGAATCAAATGATATCAAATCAAGGAAAGGTAAAGAGCCTGCTGAGAAAATTTCAGATGAAACAGAATACAAAACGCATATGAATCAGATACCGAATCAGAGTGCATAACAAATATCAATCAATATAGGATCGGAGTGCATTGCCTAACTGCCTAAGCATGATACATGGATAGGCCAAATAATCATATTACAATCACATCACAAATCATATACCGTCAATTCCAAAGTTGTACATGGAGTTGCAGACTCCAATGTACCAAAATGTGATGGGGTGTAGGAACACACACCAACCAATCACCAGATACAGATACAGATTCCCCAGGATACATCCATACGCCCCCTGCAAAACAAGTCATATATATACACCTGCTCACGGCAGGACTATACACATATCATAATGGCCAATGTGCACAAATATCATAACAAAACAGAAGGGGACGTCGTGGATCAATCACACCTCCACAGAAAGTGTCATGCCACATGGCCATGGTACATCCATGGCTAGGAATACAGATACAGAAGTTGGGCAACACAAGAGCAATCATAATCATAATCATATCAAATCAATCATATCAAATACTGAACTGCAGCATATCATATCAAATACTGACCTGAATCATATCATATCAACTACTGAACTGAATCATATCAAACGGATAACCAACAAATATCAGAACGAATAACCAACGGATATCAAGGTGATAACGGATAATCATATCAATGGATGCCCTTACTGAAAAAGGATGGAATATCTGTACCTTAGCAAATGAAATGAAAGCAAACGGAAAAGTGATCACAAGGAAACAACGTCACGTCTTCTTCAAAGAATCTACACGGATTAGGGTTCATAATATACTTATTAGCTCATTTAATGTCATAACGGATTTACTGCTCATTAGTAATCACGTTCTCAACTTAGGGTTTACAGATGAGTTCAGATTCATAATTATTCCAAGTTCTTAGGGTTAATAATGATAATTAATTAGACATAGGTTTTATATGTGTTCCAAATCCGTAGTTAACTTAATTAGGGTTTATATGTGCCAAAACAGATTTTTAGGTTTAGAATGCAAATCTGACTCAGTTCCTTATGAATTTATAGACCTATCAAATTAGCTCCTGAGGTTCTACCAATTTTATCTGAGACTTCCACATGAGTTAAGAACCTCCCTAAATTTTCCCAGATTTTATTACTAAGTGAAAGTACCATTTCAAAAATCATTTTCCCAAACTTTCCCAGAAAGTGCACTGCAGGTATACCCCGAAAGTTTGTGTTTAATTAACCCATTTGAACCCTTCAGAAAAATCTACAAAAATTCCAGTAAGCCATATACATCTTAAACATTATCCTTGTAAAATGAGACCTCTTAATTCCTTATTTTTTTAAAACTAAAAATCAAAACACCAACTGATTTTCAGACATCCAAAATATAGTTTTGTCACTTAACCTTGTAAAAATCAAAAGACCATCTTCTCGACCTCCAATGGCTATAAAACTTGACATGCAAAAATTTGACTCAATAAAATTAGTTTTAGACTCAAAAATCATGAAAAAGCATGTTGTTATCATTAAGTTTTTCCCCTTGCAATACGACCCATCTCCTAGACAGCATGTAGTTGAGACAGAAACAACCCTAACCTTAAACATTTTTTATTCCGATTAACACACACATTCTATATGTTTAATTCGACATACACACACGATCATGAGCTCAAACACACACACACACCATGATTTCATATTATGGCTAAGGGTTTCATTGTTTTAAAATCCCATTTAATGTGTTATTTAATGGCTAATTAGGGCTGATATTAGGCTCGTTTAGGTTCACCTTTGAGTTGACATCAAATCTGATGCGAAGGGAAAGGCAACCAGATCCAATACAGGAAAACACACAAATACTTGCCACACATATGCCACGTTTAGAACAAAAAGAAGATTAACACGAGTGTAAAGACAGATTCTGATTTGGTTTTAGTTATGCTTCTTAAGGTGATTTCATAAGTGTTTTAAAGATTAATGAACAACATGGCTTCTGATTATGTTAGGCCGAATGAAAAAGAATAAAAAGGAGAGCACTAAAACCTGTTGTGTTGACTGAAGAACAAGGCGTATGGATGAGAACAAGGGTACACGATCACACCCAAATATAGCTACATAATCGATCTTTTTCCCTCTTCTCTTTGGCAGCCACGAAACAGAAGTTTTTCTGGTTTTGTTCTGGTTGTGTTTTTATGAATGTGGTATGAAGGAGAAATGAAGAAGGGAATACCGTATCATAGAAGAAAAGAAAGGGGAGCGTATGTTTTGATTTAGGAAGGTTATAATTGTGATTGATTTGTGTTTTAATTTTACTTGATATTATGGCGTGAACAAAGGGCTTACAAGGTGGAATCCTTATCTCATAATTATTGTGAGTCGTATTGGAATGGGCCAAGAAAATGTATACAAGTCTTGAAGAGGTTTAGGAAAGTTATAGTTTGTTACAAACATTATATTATGCATTTTACTTAGGTTAACTTTATTTAAATGCATTAATATTCATAACATATAGGTTTAGGCTTGTTTTAAATATACCAAAACTTAGGTTAGGCTTCAAAAAAATAAGAAATCCGAATTTTAGTTCGTTAACCTTTAAAACACTTATGAAATCGGCTCAAGAAGCATAACTAAAACCAAATCAGAATCTGTCTTTACACTCGTGTTAATCTTATTTTTGCTCTAAACGTGGCATGTGTGTGGCAAGTATTTATGTGTTTGCTTGTATTGGATCTGGTTGCCTTTCCCTGCGCGTAAGATTTGTTGTCAACCCAAAGGTGAACCTAAACAAGTCTAATATCAGCCCTAATTAGCCATTAAATAACACATTAAATGGGACTTTAAAACTATGAAACCCTTGGCCATAATATTAAATCGTGGTGTGTGTGTGTTTGAGCTCATGATCGTGTGTGTGTGTCAAGTTAAACCTATAGAATGTGTGTGTTAATCGGAATCAAAAAGGGTTTAGGTTAGGGTTGTTTCTGTCTCAACTGCATGCTGTCCAGGAGATGGGTCGTATTGCAGGGAGAAAAACTTAATGATAACAACATGCTTTTTCATGATTTTTGGGCTTAAAACTAAGTATATTGAGTCAAATTTCTGCAGGTCAAGTTTTATATCCATTGGAGGTCGAGAAGATGGTCTTTTGACTTTTACAAGGTAAAGTGTTAAAACTGTATTTTGGATGTCTGAAAATTAGTTGGTGTTTTTGATTTTTAGTTTTAAAAACATAAGGAATTAAGATGTCTCATTTTATAGGGATAATTCTTAAGATGTATATGGCTTAGTGGTATTTTTGTGGATTTTTCTGAAAGGTTCAAATGGGTTAATTAAACATAAACTTTTGGGGCATACCTGCAGTGCACTTTCTGGACAGGTTTGGGAAAACGATTTTTGATATGGTACTTTCACTTAGTAATAAAATCTGGAAAAATTTGGGGAGGTTCTTAACTCATGTGTAAGTCTCAGATAAAATTGGTAGAACCTCAGGAGCTAATTTGGTAGGTCAACAAATTCATACGAAACTGAGTCAGATTTGCATTCTTAACCTCAAAATCTGTTTTGGCACATATAAACCCTAATTAAGTTAACTAAGGATTTGAAACACATATAAAACCTATGTCTAATTAATAATCATTATTAACCCTAAGAACTTGGAATAATTATGAATCTGACCTAATCTGTAAACCCTAAGTTGAGAACGTGATTACTAATAAGCAATAAATCCGTTGTGACATTAAATGAGCTAATAAGTATATTATGAACCCTAATCCGTGTAGATCACTTTTCCTTTTACTTTCATTTCATTTGCTAAGATATAGATATTCCGTCCTTTTTTCAGTAAGGGCATCCATTGATATGATTATCCGTTATCACCTTAAAATCCGTTGGTTATTCGTTTTGATATTTGAATTGCTATCTCATTCTGATATTCGTTGGTTATCCATTTGATATGAGTCAGTTCAGTATTTGATATGATATGATTCAGGTCAATATTTGATATGATATGCTTCAGTTCAGTATTTGATATGATTCATTTGATATTATTATGATTATGATTGCTCTTGTGTTGCCCAAATGTTGTATCTGTATTCCTAGCCATGGAGGTACCATGGCCATGTCATTGAGGCACCAATGGCATGTCACTTTCTGTGGAGGTGTGTTTGATCCATGGCGTCCCCTTCTATTCTATTATTATATTTGTGCACATTGGCCATTATGATATGTGTATATGCCTGTCATGAGTAGGTGTATATATATGAATTGTTTTGCAGGGGGCGTATGGACGCATCCTAGGGAATCTGTATCTGTATCTGGTGATTGGTTGGTGTGTGTTCCTACACCCCATCACATTTTGGTACATTGGATTCTGCAGCTCCATGTACAACTTTGGAATTGACGGTATATGATTTGTGATATCATTGTGATATGATTATTTGGCCTATTCATGTATAATGCTTAGGCAGTTGGGCAATGCACTTTGATCCTATATTGATTGATATTTGTTAAGCACTCTGATTCATATGCGTTTCATATTAGGTTTCATCTGACAATTTCTCAGCAGGCTCTTTCCCTTTCCTTGATTTGGCATCATTTGATTCGTTATTTGCTTGATTATCGTATTTTCAGTTATTTGTTTATATCTATTCACTAGGCTTTTTAAGCTCAGCCGAATTTCTTTTCCTGCGGCAGGTTTTAGTTTGGAAGTTGGGGATTGAGTGAAGTGTGCATAGGAGCTCTTAGTGGACCACCATGACGATGGATCCTATTTGCATTTGGATTAGACTTTGGAGTTATCTATCATTTAGATTTGGTTCAGATTTGTATTCTAGTTTGATAGTCAGTATGATTTAGACTTATTATGGCCTTAGTTTCATTTTGAACTTTTGTAACCTTAGTATTTATGAAATCCTTCCGCTTGTGTTTGTATGTTCTGATTGACACCATAATGTGGCATTTTGACCCTTTTCGGGTTGGGGTGTTACAAGTTTACTTAGGTCATATTCAGAAAATCCTTCAAAAGGTTAACTAGGTTGGATAAGAAACTTGTTGACGGTTTGATTATGTTCTCAAACGAAGTCGAAGATTTTATTTATCAAATGCCTCGTTCGCACCCTAGATTTAAGAACTTTACAATTGAGGCATGTAATAAATTGACTCCCATTTCACTACTAAGCGAGAATGATAAAAGGAACGGACTTAGATATTCTCATGAAAAGAATAAGAGATATTATAAATGGTATATGGAGTTAGGAGATGACTATGAGAAGGATTATGCAACTATTAGTTGGCTCACATATCGGCATGTGAGCATGTATGAGATGACGTAATAGGGCATGATTTTGAGTCTAGCTACAAGAATTGTAAATAAAGAAAAGCGCTTCTTGGGAGGCAACCCATGTTTTTAATTGTTTGATGTTTTTATTTTCATTTGTTTATTTCATATATGCCCCATCATAATTGTTTAATTTTCATGTTTCGAATAATTTGTGAAAATGTTTTATTTTGTGTTTAACTTTGTCTTAATTGCATATAAAGGTATTTTACAAAAAGATAAGTGTAGGGAAGTTTATATTTTGTTTAAAAGAACGCAATTCGAACACGAAAAATTTACAATTCATGATTAGCATATATTCTATATGGTTTGTGTGTTAGAGTCAAATGCTTGTATCGAGTCACAATGAATGTTTTACAGAAAATTCCAGGTTTTAAAAATTATATTTTTCCAGAAAATTTCTAGGAAGCAAAACAAAATAGTCTGTCAGGTCATCCCTGATGGCGTCACCATTATAAAGTGACGACGTCAGGCACTGTAGCAACAAATTTTTCCAGATTTTTGTTTTTCTGTCCAATCTTAATTTTTGAAAATCCGGAATTTTAAATTTTCAAATTTCTGTAAACATTTATTTTGAAAGCATTATATCTTATTCGCTTTCTAGTTTAGTTTTTAATATATAGTGTTTACCGCCGATTTTATGAAATATTTCGTGTTCGTTTTCTTATAGATTTACCGGTTATATTGGACGAGTAACATATTATGGGACAATTTTATCTTCTTGGAGGATTTGACTGTATTTCCGTTGTCCATTCATACCGAGCTAATAAGAGGAGTACTAGTTTCTTTCATCTCTTTTTTACCTATTATCAATCTTGGTACTTTTTAAGAACATTGGGGATAATGTTCAATTCAAGTGTAGGAAAGGTAAAAAGGGACACCTTAGTAACTAGTCACACATTTGGTATTTGTTTTGTTCTTTAGTAAGTGTGCAATAAACCAAAAGAAATACTTGTAAAGGTAATTTTAGCACCAAATTTAAAATTAGTTATGACATCTACGAGTGAAACTTTAGTCTTAATAAAGCGTCTCATGGATAGGAGCTATCCAGCTAGTACAAAAACCCTACCACTCAAAAATTTCCACCCCCAAAATGTGAGGTTCGCCTTTAGATATTTCGGAAAAAGAATTTACCTTTAATGCTTATGAGTGTACCGGTAGCATATAGATTCTAGAACTCGCTTTAGTGATGCATTTCGAGATCGCTAGTGAGATCGCATTCGTGTGATTAGGATTGACTAAATGATAAAAGACATTAAGATAACCCTTGTTTTAAACCTGTTTATATAATTACGTTGACTACATTGGTCAAGTAATTACCCCGCACCCATGGTATGTACTCATTTTTAGTATAAGATACCCCTAGTGAACCTATCTGAGCCTATCCTATTTCACGGTTCTTGTGATATTTCGGTGGATTCTGAAATATTAATAAAGAGCATTGTTTGCAATCCACCCCCAATTGGTACACCCAAATTGCCTTGGCCTACCTTGTATCCACTTATCTTTAGTGCATTATTGTTACTACGTATTTGTTAAACCCTTAGTTAATTATCTAAGTGATTATAGGGTTGCCAAGTCGAGTCATATCTTGTAAATACAGTTTTGGGACGATTGGGACTCATGGGTTTAGTACTATTTATTATGGAGTAATGGGGAATAATGTCAAAGTTGTTACCCCCATCCCAAGTTATCTATGTTATTTATGTTTAGTAGATCAAAAGATGGCAGGGTAAGAGTGTATGAGAAAAATGATGAAAAAATGAAAGAAAAAAGAGAGAAAAAAGTAGAAAAGAAGAAAAAACATACGGACTGCCATCCTGCTTTTGTTTAAGTCAAAGAAAGAGTCAAGAAAAACACAAAATATAGTTAAAGTTAGTGTTTCGAGTCTTGGCTTAGCAGTGCCACTTTGTACATGTAACTAACTTAGATGATTAACTTGCCACCAGTAAATTCCCCATATCCACAAAACCGTGTTTTCCTTACCCTTACACCTAACGTTACAACCCTTTAAAAGTCCTCTTTGATAGTTTATCCTAGGTGTTTACACTAAAGCGGTGGAGGTTTGATCCGTTATCAAGGCTATGGTAATCTATGTGCTATGACAGGTAGAGAGTGTTTATTTTTCCATTTCCATACATGTTATATAACCTATACACCCGAAAGATGAGAGAATCTAAACACTTTATGTAAGGTGCTAGTATATAATTTCTGTACTCGTTTTGACTATTGTAGAATGAGTTGTGTTGTAAATTATCTTTAAACCAATGCTAAATGCCCCCAACTTGTAATTTGATTAGGATAAAAGCACATTTGCTTGAGGACAAGCAAATCCAAAGTGTAGGGATATTTGATGAGGTGTAATTTTATACATTTTAAGGGGTCATTTAGCCTCTAAATCCGTACATATTTGATCAATTAATATCCTAAATCATTTCTATTTGAGTTTTAGGTACTTGAAAAGTAAATGCTGGAAATTGGAACGTTTATGGCTCGATTGGACATGAAAATGAAGAAAACGACAAAATTAAGAAAACATCACAAAATGGATTGTGACGGCATCAGGATTATTGAGTGACGCCGTCACTTGAAAAGCAATGAATATTACCAAGTTATAATTTTACCAAGTGACGCTTCAGACGGTGGCGAAAGTCTTGAGCTGACGGCGTCAGGACCAAAAAAGTAAAGAGCGACGGCGTCACAACCCATAAGGTGACGCTGTCAGAAATAAGTCGGTGTAAAGGACGAAACCCTAATGACGGTGAGCTGACGGCATCACACATGTAAAGTGGCACCGTCACAAGTGTAAATCTATATATATTTTTCATATTTTTCTCATTCATGGGAACATCTTGGAGAGACCACTTAGGAGGACGAATTTGACAGCTTTTGTTGTGTTTTTAGCCCCCTTAACTTCCATGTTTTATTGAAGATAAGTTATTTAACCTTTAATCATTACAATATGTCTATGTGTTGTGTGATTATCTGTTTATCTTCTCTTCTATTTAACATGCTAGGCAAAATTTAATTCTGTTTACTTAGAGTTGAATGAAACATAGTTATTGATTATTGATTGTCGTCTCTTGTTGAATTAGTTGTTGTTGCGTTAGGAAGAGAAAAACTGGCTTTATCATTGCATACTAGCTTGAACGTCCGACTAAACGCCCACTACATAGGATAGTTGGTTGATTCATTGTATTTAATGTGCGATTTGCGTTTGCTGACATTGGTTAGTCCCAACGAGAACAAAATTCATAATGTTAGGGAGTGACGCCCTTAGCGATTGATAATTAGGAATACAATGTGCTAATTAAAATAAGGAAGTGACAATTCGACTAATCAATAAGAGATAACAAGGTAGTAATAAGATTCTAAGTAAATACACTTTACCTATCATATGAGTTCCTATCTAATTTATCTTTTCCGCGTATTTAGTTTAGTTTATTTTAGTTTAACTATTAGTTATAAAAACAAACTCTTTAAACCTCGGGATTTTATTTTGCTTTCTAGAAAATATAAAAATACAAAAATAATCATCCCTCAGCCCTTAGACTTAGTTCGTCATACACTTCGAGCCTACCCAAACAATTCCCCTAGAAAATGATCAATCCCCCGTGTCTTACATATACTACACTACAAGGGTTAGAAACTCTGCGTAGGAGTATTGTAAAACTTAGTGTGCTTTTAATTATCTGCATCAATATCGTAGTTGTAAAATAAAACAAACGGCATGTTGCCCACATAGTTATTATGTCAAAGTATATTTTATAAAAAGTCATGACAGAAGTTATCATACTTTAAAAAAAATGAAATAGTCATGATTGTTATAATAAAAGGCTATCTTTAGGAGAAATATACTTTTAATGGTATATTAAATATATATGCAGAAAGCTGTCTTCGGCACCGCAATAAGATATTTTGACCCGTCCCTTGGCACGTATCGGTTGTGAAGATAGCGTAAGTAATTGCACAACCACAATGCACCAAATACAGCTCGCCGCCTCAAATAGTTTAAGCAGTTATTCCAGATATACAAAAAAACAAAGTGATCATGCTTTTTTCTCCAGTTTGTGGTGGATCGTTGCTAGTATCAAACATACTAACCTCCTTTTGAGCACCGACAATGTAGAACAATCTGCTCATGTTTTCGTAAATCTAGAATAACTGCTTATGCTATTTAATTTCGAGCAAGCTGAATTATGTGCTCCCCTACCTTAATAAAAAAAACCGCTTAGTGATTTTAAAAGGAACATAAACAAATAACACATTTTAGAAATTTTACCCAAAAAACGCATAAGGAATAATGTTACTGTTGATCTCAGTTGACTACTTGATCAATTTCCCTTAGCTTGTAAAGGTTAAGTAATATTGAATAAATCCAATACAACTTATGTAGCAACCGTCTTTGAGTATATTAAAGTTTATGCGGAATCTAAACTTTAATCTTAAAAAGAATTTAACAAAACAATATCAAACAAATCACTTCAATATTATTAATAATATGAATACTCTAAAGTATTAGGGTTTACAACCTTGAAGTTGTCTAAAGAATCACGTACGAATCATGTATCTATCTCTATGCCCTAGGACCTCCTTTTATAGACTAAGGAGTCCTAGTCGGCTTACAATTGCTTGCTATACAAGATAAATCTTAAAATAATTTTTTCTATATTTATCTAACCGACTATACATGTTTATCTCATAAGCAGTACTAACTATACACTCTAGCAGTCATAACTCTAACTCTAGCAGCATAAACTCTTCAGCAGTAGTAAGTTTATACTAGCAGTACTAACTTTTCTTCAAGCAACATTAAAACACTTAGAGTATTTTTCTTCAAGTTCATCAGCAGTTGAAACTTTGAAAGCAATTGTAACTATGAACTAGCAGTTGTAACTTGTTGTCTAGCAGTAGTAACCACTTGGTATATTTTCTTGAACATCTTCAGCAACACTAACAATAGTAAAATATACAAGCAGTTGTAACCTTTAGTACTAGCAGCAACAATGACTTAGAGCAATTTCCATCAGCAGTCTTAACCAAACAAGCAGCAGCAACTCTAAAACCCAACAATCCTCCCCTAAACATGATATTTTCCTCCAAAATCATCAAGTTTCTATCTAAGCTTGAACAAACACTAAGAGGATGATCCCAAACAATTAATTATGTGGCTTGTCCTTGGGTGTTAGATACTTTTCCATCTTCTTGAGCAACTGATATGCCATTTCATCGTAAGGATATTGGAGTTGAAGTCTTTTCTTCCCATACAACATCTATTGTAGAATATCCTTATGATATTGCAAGGGATAGTGCTTTTCCACAAGCATGTAGATTATTAGCCCATGTGTAGCTAAATAATGAACTCCACAACTCTAATAAATTTTCCATTTTAGAACTGTGTTGTGCCTCAGACTTCTACATACTTCATCCTCATGACGTGGTTCAAACCCCAGATGGCTCTATTATAGATTTGTTCTGGTCTATTATAACCAAACCTTTCTTTGTACAATCTCCATAAAGTCAACATATCTTTTCTGTCAAAGTGATGAACCATTTGTAGAAAACTCACAAATCTCACAGATGAACCATCATACCTCTTTATATCCCAATATGTTGTTTTTCCATGTAATCCTGACTTGAAATCAACAATTGGTTGTTTAACACTTTGAGGCTCTGCATCCATGGCTATATCTTCCAGTCTAATGCATGTTCTGTGTGAGCTTGCATCTGTTCTACATCATCATCAACTTGCTCAATTTGCTCTTGTTCTTTGCTCTGCTCTTGCTCTGCCTTATGCTCAGACTTCTTCTTTTTACTACTTTTCTTTTCCAACTTGTCGCCTGCTCTCTTAGAACTTGTACTTTCTTCCTTCCATTCATCTGTGCCCTTCACCACTTCAATATTCACAAAGCTTTCAATCTTTCTTTTGGCAATGGTGTATAATTCTTCAATTCTGCTATCATCCAACTGTGATAACTTCTTTTGTTGCCAATTGTCCATGTTCTTCAAATATGCACACATGAAATATCTTTTTTGTGCTTGAGTGGGTAGCTTGTTCTTCTTGGCTGCTAATCTTTGTGCTGCATAGAACTTTTTTCTTTCATCAATAAGTTCCTTTAGATTCCTAGCTCTTTCATCAATTGAATACTGATCTTGCTCTTCTTGTTGGAGTTTTTGAGCAAGCTCCCAATCAGCATCAACTTGAGCTCTTTCTTCATCCCATGCAACAATCAACTCTACATTTTTAGCATCTTTCTCTGCAGCAACTCTTCTTTGTTCCAAAATTATCTTGTTCTCTACTTCAAACTCTTTTTCTAAGTTCTCTGCAACCTCAGCATCAAGTTGCATTTTTTTTTCTTTGGATAGTGGATTCTCCACAGGCTCTTCAATAAGTATGTTTTTGCCTTTGCCTTGGACCTGTGAAGTTGATTATGTAGCTTGTGATTTAGAAGATGGCTCCTTTATTACAACACCCTTGGTAATTGGCTTGGATGTCTAAAGTTCTGTTAGTACATGAGCCAATTCATCAGTAGTAGAAACCTCTTCTTCATTAGCAGGAGTAACTCCTGGTGTAGCAGCAATATCCTTTGCACTAGCTGAAGTAAGTTGCTCTCTAGCAGTAGTAATATCTCCATCAGCAGCACTATCCACCTTAGCCACATAACTATCAATCACCACTACTTTCCCTTGATTGTCAGCAACCACAAAATCCATTTCCTCACTTTCTGCACCAACACCCTCAACATCCTTAGTCTCCCCTGAAGCTTTGCTTTCATTCCCCCTATTTGGGAGCATCCTTTTGTGCTTCAGAAGATCTATCCTTTTGATTTGTGCCCACTTTATGTTCTCCTTTAAGCTTTGGAGTTCTTGATCTCTTGATGCCTTCTAAATATCTAACCCTTCTCTTCAAAGCATTGATTTCATCACCTTGAGCTTTAATTAAACCACCTTTGAGAAGCAGCTCGGTTTTGCAGATCAAGAACCTATGCAGATAGCTTGGTACATGTGTCCATCAATTCAGTAAGAAGTTCAATTCTATCCTCACCACTTCGGCTTGTGTTACCTAGCCCGAGAGGTGGATCATTGGAAATATTAAGCTCAGTCTCAACCCTAGGGTGAGCATCTGAACCCCCCATATTTTCCAAGTGACTGGGTCTTTCACCTGAATCAGTTCCATGAGAACCTGACTCATTAGAATTTGTCTTGGCTTGGGTCTTATTGTTGTTAGCATTGGCCTGTGCCGCTTCTAAGCTAGTCACATTAGTGGCAGCCCTTACCAACATGTCACTCTCCAGACCAGTGACAGCCTCATCTGCAATATTGGGAATAGAACCACTAGCCTGAGGTAGCTCAGTGTTCTTTATGTGAGTCCTACGTTTATAGGTCTTTTTGGGTTGTTGTTGAGATGATGTAGCCAAAAGTGTGGGTGTGTGATGGGTAACAGCTGGGATTGTTGAACCTTCACCCATTTGGGTTTGGGCTAGTGCTACCATTGTTGGAAACAAAGATGTAACTTTCCTTGAAAAATCTTTTCCATCCCTCCTCATATTAGTAAAAACCTTTTTAGTAAGAGAAGGAGTGAGATAAACTCTATTATGACTTTTCTTATTTACAAATTGGTTGTCCAAAAAGAGTTGCAAAAACCTTGGATAGATAAAATATTTACTTGAAGAACTATCCAAGTTCTTAACCATACTATCAAAAATTAATTTAGAAAAAATAAATCGTTGATTATTTTCAGCCAAACAAATTATAGCAGATGTCAAATTACTACTAAATTCGTCCCAACCAGTGGTCTTTGGACTTAGACACACTAAGACAATATGGATTAAGAATTTCCACTGATGAGAGAAGTTTCCTTTGTAAAATTTTAAAGCATCAGTTTTTCTCTCATATCCCATCAGTGAATATTTTTAAAAATTGTAGTATTTGGAAGATTCTTAATTCCATTAGCATCATCTAGAAGAAGATCTCTTATAATAGATGCCTCTGTAATAAGGATCTTCTGACCATCTACAAGGGCATGGATTTGTACTTCCTCATTATGAGTTTTGACCTTAGCAGACGACCAAAACTGTATAATGTTGGAAGTGTATATAGTAGGTTTTACTGTTAAAGCAAACTTAATATAGCTTGCATTAAGGAAATCAATGATTTCATTAAAATCTACAGACTCATTGGACTTTTCTAAAAATGCAACGTTATTGTGTGGTTCGGTAAAAGTTAGGTGCGACATGATGATTTGATTTGGGGGGTTTTCGATTTGACGATTAAAAATTAATTATGGCTTGGATGAGAGTGAATTATGTGTGCACGAAACTGATTATGTGACGCAATTGGGGATTTATACCCTTTAAGTAAAAAGTTACACAAACATACCTTGCACTCTTAACCCTAGCAGCAAAAATTTAGCAGCACTAAGTTAGACTTAGCTGCACTAAGTTTATGCTTAGCAGCACTAACTTTTAACCAAATAAAAATTTGCCCAGCAGTACTTTCCTAATATCTTTAAAAAGAATAATGCACTCAATTATTTTGAAGGGATTAGGTGTAAAGGAAGACACTTAATCTTTTTCAGTTAAATTTAACCTCTGGTTGTGTGTAATATTTGCTAGCTTGGATTAGATGATGAAGAATAAGATGAATTATAGAGAGAGTGAGATGAGAGAGTTGGGAGAATTCTAGAGAGAGAGAATGAGAAAATTAGTGTTGAATGATTAGAACCTCCAACCCTTCCCAAGTGTGGGAAGGGGTATTTATAGTTACAATATTTAGGTGCCCCGAGTGGGCTGTGGAGTAAGCTGACGGTGGGTAAAGACCCGACCCACTCCACGAATACTATACTAACTAAACAATAATACTAATAATACTAATAATTCTAATAAGCCTGGGAGCTACACAAATGCTAAATAGATACTCGGGGTGACCGAGTCTTCACATGAATATTTATATTCCTAACATTGTGTGTTGGGTTTTAGAGCTGCTGCTTGTTTGGTTAAGACTGCTGATGGAAATTGCTCTAAGTCATTATCGCTGCTAGTATTAATGGTTACAGCTGCTTGTGTATTTTACTACTGCTAGTGTTGCTGAAGATGTTCAAGAAAATACACCAAGTAGTTACTACTGCTAGACAATAAGTTACAACTGCTAGTTCAGAGTTACAACTGCTTACAGAGTTTCAACTACTGATGAACTTTGAAGAAAAATACTCTAAGTGTTTTAATGCTGCTAGAAGAAAAGTTAGTACTGCTAGTACAAACTTACTACTACTGAAGAGTTTATGCTGCTAGAGTTAGAGTTAAGACTGCTAGAGTGTATGGTTAGTACTAATTATGAGATAAACATATATAGTCGGTTAGATAAATATAGAAAAGATTCTTTTAAGATTTATCTTGTATAGCAAGCAATTGTAAGCCGACTAGGACTCCTTAGTTTATAAAAGGAGGTCCTAGGGCATAGAGATAGATACATGATTCGTACGTGATTCTTTAGAAAACTTCAAGGTTGTAAACCCTAATACTTTAGAGTATTCATATTATTAATAATATTGAAGTGATTTGTTTGATATTGTTTGTTTAGTTCTTCTTAATATTAAAGTTTAGATTCCGCATAAACTTTAATACAATCAAAGACAGTTTCTACATAAGTTGTATTGGATTTATTCAATATTACTTAATCTTTACAAGCTAAGGGAAATCGATTAAGTAGTCAACTGGGATCAACAAGTGGTATCAGAGCTTGTGATCTAGAAACTGCTTATCAAGAAGAACCTGTTTCAACTCATCTTTCTCAAGACATGAACTATGAATCTACTCACATGATTACTGCATCAAAGGTACCCATGCTCAAGTCTGGAGAGTATGAGCTATGGAGAATAAGGATAGAGCAGTATATTCAGATGGTTGATTACTCTATGTGGGAGGTCATAGAGAATGGCAATCAACTATCTAAAGCTGAAACTTCTGATGATGGTGTTATTATTACTTTGCCTATCAAAACTACTGAAGACAAGGCACAAAGAAGGCTGGAAGTAAATGCTAGAGCACTCTTATGATGGGGATTCCTAATGACCATTAGTTGACCTTCAATCACATCAAGGATGCTAAATTGTTGCTACCAAGAAGACCAGGAAGAACCTCTTGAAGCAACAATATGAGAATTTTGCTGCTCCAAGGTCTGAAAATCTTGATCAGACTTTTGACAGACTTCAGAAACTCATCAGTCAACTTGCACTTGTGGAAGTCTCAATTCCTCAAGAAGATGTCAATCAAAAGTTCCGAGAAGCTTGTCACTAGAGTGGAATACACACACTGTGGTATGGAGAAAGAAGGTTGATCTTGATACCATGAGCTTAGATGATATGTACAACAATCTTAAAGTCTATGAACCTGAAGTCAAAGGGTCATCTAGCTCATCATCTAGCACAAAAAACCTAGTTTTTGTGTCCTCCTCCAATAATAGTACTAGCGATGCTAATGAAGCAATTAATACTGCTCATGGAGTTAGTACTGCTAGCACACAAGTTAATGTTGCTGGGTCTACAACCCTTGATACCTTAAGTGATGTTGTTATATATGCTTTCTTGGCTGGTCAATCTACTAGTCCTCAGATTATGCATGAAGATATGGAACAGATCCATCCAGATGATCTTGAAGAGATGGACTTGAAGTGGCTGATGGCAATGTTGACCATAAGGGCAGAAAGATTTTTAAAGAAGACTGGAAGAAACCTCAAGGTCAATTGGCAGGATAGCTTGGGCTTTGACAAATCCAAGATTGAATGCTACAACTGTCACAGGAAAGGTTACTTTGCAAGAGAATGCAGAGTACCAAGGAGTCAAGATTACAAGACTGGTGAGAGCTCTAGGAAAGCTGGAGAAACAACAACTTCTACAGCTTTGGTGTCACAATGTGATGGTCTTGGTGGATATGACTGGAGTGATCAAGCAGCTGAAGGACCAAACTTTGTACTTATGGCCTACTCTTCTTCATCAAGTTCTGGTTCTGAGGTATCTATTGATTCTGGTTGTTCATTTAAATCTTGTTTAGATACTATTGAGGAACTTAAGGCTAGGAATGAAAAGCTTTAAGAAGAAGTAAAGATGTTAAAGTTAGATAATTTAGATTATAAAGTAGGTCTAAAATTTGGTGAGAAAAGACTTGAATTTTTCAAACAAAATGACTCAGAATATGTAGAGAAAGTGAATGTTCTTGAGGGTAAGCTTTTTGTTAAAGAGCATGAAATTAAGGGACTTACTAAAAGGTTAGAGAAGGCTGAAAAAGAAAAAGATACAGCTTATCAGGAATTAGAAAAACATCAAGTTAAGGTAAATTAGCTTGAGTTTGCATCTGAAAGTGTAAATAAGACAACTGAGTGTCAATTAATGAGGAGAGGTAGTGGTATAGGTTATAATGAAGTTCCTCCTTCAATAACAGGAAAGTATGTACCACCTATTCCTGAATTGACTTGTTTGGATGAGTCTAGTGCTAAGCCTTTAGGAGAAACTAGTAAGTCTAATGAGGAAAAACCTAAAGCTGAAAAGACATATTCTGGTGCACCTATCATTGAAGATTGGGTATCTAATGATGATGAGGATCAGGTAATGACTAAACCTAAGATTGAGAGTGTAACATTTAAACCTAGTGTTGAACAGATTAAATTTGTCAAACCAAATTTTGGTAAGAAGGTGACTACGAAAATTGTTGAATACACTGAGCAACCTAGGGAGAACACTAACAGGCCTATAGGTAATCAGAGGAGTTGGAATGGAATGATATCTCAAAGGTTAGGAAGTGACTTTGAGATGATCAACAATGCTTGTTATCATTGTGGTAGTTTTGAACATTTACAAGATAACAGTTTTTACTATCAAAAACCTGTGTGGAACTATGCTAGGAGAGTGAATCATAAAATACTTTCTAAAAATACTCACCCACATGCAAAAAGAAAGATGGTTCCATCAGCAGTACAAACTAAATCTGGTTTAGTATCAGTTACAACTGCTAAGCAAAATGTTTCTAAACCAGCAAAAGTAACTAATACTGCTAGATCAGTTAGTACTGTTAACACCAAAAGAACAGTGAATGGTGCTAAACAAATTGTCAAAGTATTAAAACAAAGCACATTCCACTATAAAGAAGCCCATTCAAAAGAGAACATCAATTAGTGCTGCTAAGGCAAAATCAGTAGTTTTTACTGCTAGGCCAAAAGCAATAACTGACACTGTTTTGGAAAATCATTTTTATGCTGTTAAGGCCTCAGCTTGTTGGGTCTGGAAACCAAAAGTTAAAGTTTTAGATCATGTTTCCAGAAACAGCAGTGCATCCATAGTTTTAAAAAGGTATGATTATGTAGATGCACAAGGCAGATCCAAGTCAGTATTGGCTCGGGTCCCGAAAATGAACTGATTTTCTTACTTTATGTGTAGGGCAATCCACAGGTGGAATTAGAAGATAAAGGAGTATTTGATAGTGGATGTTCAAGGCACATGACTGGAAAAATATCATATCTTGAAGATTTTGGAGCTATTGATGGAGGATATGTTGCTTTTGGGAGTAATCCCAAATGAGGGAAAATCAATGGGAAAGGTACAATAAAACTAGTAAATTGGTTTTTGATAATGTGTATTTTGTCAACGAGCTTAAGTTTAAACTCTTTAGTGTCTTACAAATGTGTGACAAAAAGAACAGTGTTCTTTTTACTAACACTGAATGTTTTGTCTTATCTCCTGACTTTAAGTTAACTGATAAAAGTCATGTTCTACTTAAAGTTCCTAGAACAGACAACATATACAGTGTTGATTTAAAGAATATAGTTCCCAAAGGAGGTTTGACTTGTCTCTTTGCAAAGGCTACATCAGGTAAATTTAAGCTTTGGCATAGAAGACTTGGACTTTTAAATTTCAAAACAATGAATAAATTGGTTAAGGGAAACCTTGTAAGAGGTTTACCTTCAAAAGTTTTTGAAAATTCTGAAATTTGTGTTGCTTATCAGAAGGGAAAACAACATAGAGCTTCTTGTAAAACCAAAGTAGTGAACTCTATCAGTCAGCCTTTACATATGTTGCACATGGACTTATTTGGACCAACATTTGTAAAGAGTTTAATGAAAATGATGTATTGCCTAGTTGTCACAGGTGGCTATAGTAGGTTTACTTGGGTGTTCTTTTTAGCAACTAAGGATGAAACCAGTAGAATTATTAAGGCTTTGATAACCAAGGTAGAAAACCTAGGTAACCATAAGGTTAAAGTGATAAGATGTGACAATGAAACTGAGTTCAAGAATAGGGAGATAAACCAGTTTTGTGAGATGAAAGGTATTGAGAGACAGTATAGTGTAGCTAGAACTCCTCAACAAAATGGAGTTGTTAAGAGGAGGAATAGGACACTTATTGAGGTTGCTAGAACAATGTTAGCTGATTCTAAATTACCTACTACTTTTTGGGCTGAAGCAGTTAGTACTGCTTGCTATGTGCAGAATAGAAGTAAAGTAGTTAAGCCTCATAACAAAACCCCTTATGAACTTTTACATGGTAGAAAACCATTGCTAGATTTCTTAAGACCATTTGGGTGTTCTGTCACTATCTTGAATACTATAGATCACTTAGGCAAGTTTGATGGCAAAGCTGATGAAGGATTCTTTGTTGGATACTCAATGACTAGCAAAGCTTTTAGAGTGCTCAATAGTAGGACCAGGAAAGTGGAAGAGAACTTGCATGTTAGGTTTAGTGAGAGTACACCTAATGTTGCAAAGAGTGGACCAAACTGGCTATTTGATATTGATTCACTAACCAAGACTATGAATTATGAGCCAGTTGTTGCAGGTGCAGAGACTAACAATTTTGTAGGTACAAAAGCAAGTAATTATGTAGGTCAAGCTGGAAAAGAGACAGTACCTGACAAAGATTATATTTTACTGCCTATTTGGACCACTGATCCACCCTTCTCAACCTAAGAGTCAAAGAGTTCACAAGAAGATGATCTTGCTGAAGATCCAAAAGATAATAAAGAAGATGGTGACAAATCTTCTAATGATGTTAAAGAGTTTTATGAAGAAAAGCAGACTGATGAACAAGAAAAGGATGATGTATCAGAAGATATTAACACTAGCAGTACTAATTCTGTTAGTACTGCTAAGCCAAGTGTTAATGCTGCCAATGAAGAAATTAACACTAGCAGTACTAATTCTGTTAATACTGCTAAGCCATGTGTTAATGTTGCTGACAAGGAAGGCATATCTTTTGATGATGATGACTATCCAGATGATCCATACATGCCTGAATTAGAAGAAATCTATCCAGATACTGATGATGATCCACTTGGTGCAGAGGCTAACATAACCAATATGGAAGATGTGGTACCTGTCAGTCTTATTCCAACTACAAGAGTTCACAAGAATCATCCTAAGTAACAAATCATTGGAGAGCCAAAATCTGCTGTTCAAACAAGAAAAATGATAAAGGATCTAAAGGAACAAGGTTTCTTTACTAGATCCCTTCATCAAAGAAACAGTCACAAAGTCCTTCAAAACTATTTGTTAGCATGTTTTCTATCACAAATAGAACCCAAGAATGCTCATAAAGCATTACAAGATCCAAGCTGGGTGGAAGCTATGAAAGAAGAGCTTCTGCAATTCAAGCTTCAAGAAGTTTGGACTTTGGTAGATTTGCCTAATGGGAGGAGGGCAATTGGTACTAAATGGATTTTTAGATGCAAAAAGGATGCAAGAGGCATTGTGATTAGAAACAAGGCAAGGTTAGTAGCTCAAGGTTACACTCAAGAAGAAGGTATTGATTATGATGAATTATTTGCTCTCGTTGCAAGAATTGAAGCTATCAGACTATTCTTGGCTTATGATTCATACAAAGACTTTGTAGTGTATCAAATGGATGTGAAAAGTGCTTTTCTGTATGGGACTATTGAAGAAGAAGTTTATGTCTCACAACCACCTAGTTTTAAAGATCCAAACTTTTCTAACAAGGTTTACAAGGTGGAGAAGGCACTATATGGTTTACATCACGCTCCCAGAGCTTGGTATGACACATTGTCAACATATTTGTTGAATAATGGTTTTAGTAGAGGGAAGATAGATAAAACTTTATTTATCAAAAGGCACAAAGATGATATCTTTGTGGAAAACTAGAAGGGGGTTGAATAGTTTTACCGTTTTTAAAATTAATTTGCTTTGAATACTTAGTGTGATTTCAATTAATGCAAATATCAAACAATAAATAACATGCACATAAGGAAAGAAACAATCAAACCACAACACGATTGTTTATAGTGGTTCGGTCTACAAGGACTCTGTTCCTTTCCCTACTCCACTCCCTGAACCTCTAACTCGAGAGTTTTCCTTCACTAAGAAACAAGCTCCCTTCTCGGAGGAGAAAACCTTTATAAACGTCACTTACACTTTTTCTGGAATAAAGCTAAATACCGAGTTCTTTTACAAGGGTACAACCACTCCCAATACTCTATGTATTTTGAGGACTAAAATACTAACCGATCACTATAGAGATTTTTTGATTGTTTGGTACAAACAATTATGTGTGAAAAATAACAATTCATACAGTAACTAATTACCAAGTCTTGCAACACTTTGTTGAAGCTTGTGATACTTTGATCTTCTTGCTACAAAGAAAGATCACTTAAAATGAAATATGAATGGGTTAGATAAGAATGAAAGAATGTATGATGTTATTTATGCTTATGAATGATGATAAAACATGAATGTGTGGCTTGCTATTTATAGGCCAACTGCCTTGGCAAGTCACGGATGGGACGGATCCAAAAACAGGGATCCGTCCTTGTACCTGTTTGGTTCCCTGGGAACCTGACAGTAAATCTTCAAAAATCTTCACCAAATCTAACCAAGATATTTCCATATCTTTTCATTGAGTAAGGATCTAAACAAGATATTCATATGATCTTCAAAATCTCCTAAAGATTTCAACGTGATGCATGCCATGATGTCATAGTACATTTCCAAATTTAGAATTAAAATGTATATGAATGTAACTTGTAAAATGTATATGAACGAGGATGGATACCCGCGCGTTGCTGCGGGGTGCTTGCATATGAAAGATTTTGCGCGAATGTATTTGTAAAAAAGAAAGGAAGCATTTGAAATAAAAGTAAAAACCTCCTAACATTGAACTGCAGATACATTTTCCTCTAATAATGTAGTGTCTAGCAAAATTAAAGAAAATAGAATACAAAATATAAAAATGTAGTTGAAGCATGTATATTAAATTGAGTTAAAAAATAAAAATAATCATTAAAATTTAAAGAAATCCATAATCTACTTAAAATTTTTATAAATAACGATAATCAACAACACTAAGTAACTAAATCATGAGAACTCCAAATTTAAGATGGAACCCTAAGTTGAAAATTAAACAAAAAAAAATATTAAAACACAAAAAACTTACATATTGTGTTCGAAGCTGGAATAAAAGCTAAAAGCATGAGTAAGCGTACATCAAATCACAACAATAAATAAAAACTTATTGCTTATCAGCTAAGGGAATCAACAAAATTAAAATGGGTAAAAAAATTTAGCAAAAGGTATAGATCCAAAAGTGTGGATATAACAAAGTTCCATACTGTAGATACAAAACATGCTATAAACACAACGACAAAGTTAAAAAAATAATAAACAAACTATTCATCGGACTGTAGCTCATCTCACAAATTCCTGTAGCTGCAACAAACCCGAAAACCCGGATCGAATCGTGTGTGTGCTTGTGTGAATGGAAGATTTAGGAACAAATGTATATCAGAAGGAACGCGGAAATTCCCTAATGTGGAAGTAGTATAAGAGTGTGGAAATAGCATTTTGAGCACTGTAGAAAAAAGGGGGCCAGGTTGTGCTATAAAGTGGCTGCATTTGAAGAGTGTGACAATAGCAATATTTTTACACCAAACCTCTCATATAAGTTATAAAAAAGGAGTGGCCGGGTTGCAAAGAAACAGTTCCGGGTCGCGTGATAAACTAAAAACTAAGCTGTTTTAGTACAACAATACATATGTATATGTATGTTTTTATAATTTGTGAATGCTATGATAGTTGTCAAAGTTTATGGGCCACTTATGTTATATTGAGAAATTTATAGTTGCTGTTCTAGAACCTAAACTCCATATTTCTGCATGGGAAACGAAACCATTGCTGGTAGAATCAATGCTTCATTTAAGTTTTGCAATGATTAAACCGGTTGTATTAGACCCGAAATATATTAGAAACAATGTATCACAAATTATATATAGAGTAATTGTTAATAAGTTTTTTAAACCCGAAGCATCTACCTAACAAAAAAATCTATTCAATGGCTGAAAACACTCCTCTAATCAATGAACTGAAAGATGTTTCTGGATCACAAAAGCTGCATCAATGCTTTAAGTTTCTTTTTATGCAGGAACACATGGAAGAAGAAGCATCCCTGTTGTGGGTTCGTGAAAAGTGTGATCAGTTAGAAGCAAAGATTGCAAACTGCCAACAGCGAATGGAAGAAGTCTTGTCATTAGATCACGATGTGGAAGGGGCAGGGGGTGACACCTATGAGTGTCTCCGTCAAAAGCAAGTGAGGGATCGTAAGAGGTTGGAGGTGTTTACGGGTTTGCAGATTGAAGTTCGTGATGGTCTGAGGGAGAATCAGGAGCATATGGATATTATGGATGTTTATGATTAGCTTGTGGCTGCACAGGCTGTTTTAGTGGGTTTTAACATGGTTTGGTTATTAGTTTTTTGTATATGGAACTGGCTTGTATTGATGAACACGTATCTATAATCTAAGTTTGTGTTTTATTACATAATTTGTTTACTATGTCATGAACGTTTTTCACTGAGTAGTTGTTGTTACTGTCATATCTGATTTTGATTTTGTTAAAGATTTGTTGGCTAACGAATGTGAAGATGTTGCTGAAGTATAAATGAAAGGAGCAAAAGAAAGTGTTGCTTCTTGTAGACAGCTTTTGTGTGAATTAGATAGTATGTGATTGTCTGCAAGAAATATTGGCTGGTGTTTAGGTCTTTGTTGCTTTGGATTTAATCAAGTTTTGTATTTATGGTTGCTGCAATGTATCATGTGATAATTGTCTTGCTGTTTAGAAGATAGCGCTATTTTGGTATTAAGGTGAAGTACAGATGTGTTAATAGGTAATGGTTTGTTGCTGCATTTTTTTTAGTACAATTAGGCAACAGGTATGCAAAGCATAAGGTGTGTGTTGTTTAAGGATAATGGTAGGCTAATTAGTTTGTTGGCAGAGCTGAGTTTTGTTGATGTTAAGAATATTTTTTTAAGAGTTGCCAAGTCTGGGATGGTTTTGGTGTAGGTGAATTTTATATTCTCGTTATTAATATACACAGATGTGTTTGTATTAGATGTTATGTAATAGCTGGTTCATCGATTTGATGATGTGTTTAACTGTTGGTGTCGACTAAGTTAGCATTTTTTGTTTGGTTCATACGTTTATGTTCATGTCATTTTCTTTCTAGATGTTTCATTGTTCATTGATTTTATATTAAGAGTCAGTCTTCAAGCTGGAAATTTTGAGATGTAATATGCTGCATACTTTTGTTGTATAATTGGATTTTAAATTTTAGGAAATAATCCAAATTATATCATAGGTTGATAGCGTAACGAAGATCAATTTATGTCTAGAGTATCTATAAAATACATTTTTAGATGTTCTGTTGTGCCCAGGTGTGTTCATCATATGACCTGCATTAGTAGGCTTTCCTGTGTTTTGTGCGGCAGCAGTGTTAGTGGTTTCCTGTGTTTTGTGCAGCAGCAGTGTTCATACGTTTTTATTTCTGGGTAAAGGTCCAAAGTTTAAAGAAACAAATGATTTGAAACCAACCAAATAAATGAATGGATTTTTATTTACATAAGGAAAAGTTAAATAAAGAAAATGTTAACAAACATTATTGACTTCTACGGTTTTAATGTGCTATAGTGGGTCTACTTTATACATAATTATTTGCTAAGCTAATAGAATGTGGTCAACATCGTTACTGAAAGAGGAGGCAAAATGAATTAAACTTATGTTGGCGATGCTCTTCTGTCTTGTGCACCTCTCTTCAAGTCATGTAGTCAAACTTTTTGTTGTTGTTTGCTGCTGCAACTGGTTTCATTCATTTATAAGTGTATTTGAATGCCTGACAGACAGGTTTATATTGAATTTGTGATCCTTACTGCACTGAGAACATGAACAACTTATTTGGCACCTACGGTAGAGAGCGGAGGTCTGCAAAAGGGATTGTGGTTTTAGATCTTTAGGAAATCCTTTTTTTTAATACTCTTATTCTCCTTTGATACGGAGCTGGTGTCACTTGTATATTCTTGTATTGTGATTGCACTTTCTATCGTGGCTGCAGCTTCTGTATGTCCTTTTCTTTTTTGGCACGTGCATCTTAAAATGACAACCTGCAAATGATGGGCATAGATTCTATTAGCCAAACAAAATAATTATTTAAAACCTAAATTAACGAATACCAGTGACAAATAAACAACTTTAACAAATGAGGCTATAGCAGGAACAAACCGGCAAGTCTCAAAGCAGATAATCAGCAAAACTGAGAAAAACCTGCAGGCGAAATATTAAGACAAATCAATCTATACCAACAACAAAACTCCTTTATTTGTTGATTTGAGAAAATATACTTTTAAAGAATTGGTGCAGGAAATACCAAAAAAAAAACCTAATGGGTGAAACGGGTATAATTACATATCTACAATGGGAAATCATTATTAGCTTCCAAACATATTTACAAACCATAGTAGCATACCTCCTATTCGATTAAAAAGAGTAAATTACAATGATATTGCATAAAAAAGTAAAATAATCAAGAGGATGCATACCTCGTTATTCTAAAAGGAAATGCTTTTTTCTTCGTGCATACCCATATATTTAATGCAGTAACATGATGAATAGTATACAGCAAAATTCCAAAATCACCTGTGACACTGATTTTTTTGGTTTCGCACTAACTGTTAAGAGTTTTATTCTATTGGTGATGAGTGCTGCAGTAAAGGCATGCTATAATTTTTTTGCATTCAAAGATGGTAGAAGAGATAACAAAAAACCTAAGGCGTGTGATAAAAAAACAAATTTTGTACCTCAAGGGTGCCCAAAGATTAATTGTTTTTTCTTTATCTGTCAGGGGCAAAAGCTCATGCCTTATACTTTTAAAACTTGCTTTGTTTTTTGCATATTCGTAAATACAGATATATAAAAGCTACAAATCAACAGTATCATCCAATAACAAACAAAAGATGGGAAACGGGACAGGATACTGCAAGGAAGTGATTTGGCTCAAACCAGTCATAACAGCATTCTCTTCGGTTTCACAGCTTTTTTTCAGCAATTGTATTGTGCTATTCAGTAAAATCTTTTATATAAGTGTAATTATGAGAACGCCAAAAAAAAGGATAATTATAATCGCAACAGAATACTAACTATTAGTATTGGCAAAAACAAAAATATTAGACATTCTTTGTTGCTCTTATGGTAACGATTTGTTTTTCTAGCAAACGTTTTAGGTTTTTTGTCATCTCTTATACCATCTTTGAATGCAAAAATTATATCGGTTGCCTTTGCCATACATAAATAAAAAATACTTTCATTTATTTTTTACTCAAATAGATCGAACCTACGTGAAGAGGTAACTGCTCAAAAAACAGATGTATATTGTCATAAGTATATATATATATATATATATATATATATATATATATATATATATATATATATATATATATATATATATATATATATATACATACAAAGTTTTAGATTACCTTTTGGGCATCAACTGTATTAATCAACTACAAAACCCACACGCTTATCCATACTGTTGAATCGAGTTACGTATGAAGATTTGGTACAGGCAAAGCCTGCAAAGTCAGGTCATTTGGATCTCTAACTCTGCATTAGCTGGATTGGAGGCAGTTGTTTCTGCTCGCAGAGGAATCTGGTGAAAAGGCATGCATAGAAAGCCACTTTTTGCATTCGGTATGCCTGCAATGCGAATAAACTAAAGGCAAGAAACCGTAAACTATTAGTATTGACCTTTAGCATGGCTTAATGGGTGAGGTGGGTGCCTCGCTAACACTTGTTTGATCAATTGTTTGATTTTCAATATACTTAGAATTGTCACCTGAGTTTCAAACAACGATGGGTGTTAGTATCCACACGCTTATGCGTGCTGTTGTATAAAGGTACGCATGAAGACCTGGTGAAGCCAGATTGTGCGAAGCCAGCGTATTTGTATCTCCAACTTTACATTAGTTGGATTCGAGGCACATGTTTCTTCTGCCACAGGAATCTAGTCAAGAGCCGTGAACAGAAAGTGACTTTCTGTACTTGATATGCCTGGGCTGCCAAGAAAATAAAGGCATCAGTAAACATTTGTTTGAGGTAACTGCTAAATTTCGGCCCCTAAAATGCATAGAAATGCAAGGATAAAACATTTCGAAAGGAAATAATGGTAAAAGGCTTAAAGTATTAATAATGACCTTTAGCAGTTGTAAGAATTGCCTTAATGCTTGAGGCGGGTGTGTCGTTAATACCTGTCTGGTGAATTTTTATCCCGGCCATAAAGAAACTGCGACAACAATAAGAGCTGACATAAGTCATGACCTTTTTTATTTGGAGTGATTTTGAATATAGGCGTTTGGTTGATGCAAGCATTTAAAAAAATTTTGCAGTAAAATAGTGCACAAACATCAGAAAGTCTTCGTCCAGCACACTTTAAGGCACTGTATTATACTTTTGATTATAAATTCCCTATGAATAAGCCAGCCAATGATCGTTGTATCACCTGAGCGAAGGAAATGGTTTGACCACGTACAGCATAGTCACATTTCAAGAGCTGCCAATGAAATCATCGCCACAAAGGTATAAAGGTATAAACCACAAAAGGCTCATTTAATCAACCTTGAAAAGCAAGACTAATGTGATAATTTGTACCTACAGTTGGATGGCCCAATGAAGTTCCTGCTAAAGCAGCATTATCAACAGGATTATACAAAATAAGGGCCACATTCGGTGGGAAAATTCGTTTTTCCCCATGCGTGTTTACATACAGGGGTGCCTACATTTTTTAACAGACACGTGAACGTGGACGTTCATTTTTGCCACCATCATAATATAAAAGATTAGGGCACTCTGAATAGAATAAACAGAAGTAAACAACCACTAACCAATCTGGATATTCATATTAGACCGTTTCAGTCGATGGCTGGTGAAGAAAGTGTTGGTCAGCGGCATATGTAAGTCGGTTGCAACACAATGACGTTTCAGGCGAAATTGGCGGGCTGTTAGACGCGTATGTCGTACAGAAATATCAGCTGCTGAGAATTGAAAAGACAAAAAAGATAAAGATAAACTCTACATTGCATAAAAAAATAGCACAGAAAATTGTAGCAACTATAGAAAAGAAAGTAACCTTCGGAAGCACCAAGCATTGCTGTATTGGCAGCTGCACCACAATGATGTTTCAGCCGAAGTTGCGGGGCTGTTAGGCTCGTATTTTGTGCCGAAATATTAGCTGCAAGCAATTGAAAAGACAAAGCAACACCTAATAAAGTAATTGGTGTACAAACTCTAAAGGATAAAAGACTAATTTTATCAACCTTGAAAACCAACACTAACAGGATGATCTACATCTGCAGCTGGACAGGGCAATGAACTTGCTGGTAGAGCACTACCATCAAGAGAATGGGCCGAAATGAGGGCCACATCCGTTGGCAGATATTTCCCCCCCCCCAACGCGTTTACACACAGGTGTGGCTGCATTTTTTTAACAGATACGCAAACATGGATGTTCGCTTTTTCCATCAGGAAAATATTTAAAATTAGGACCCTGTGAACAGAGTCAACAGAAGTAAGCAATCACTAACCAATATGGATATTCACATTAGATCGTTTCAGTCGATGGCTGCCAAATAAGCTGTTTGTCGGTGGCACATCTACGCTGGTTGCATCAGAACGACGCTTCAGTGGAACTTGCGGGGCTATTAGGCGCATATTTGCTAGGGAAATATCATCTGGCTAGAATTGAAAAGACAAAAACATAAACATAAACTCTACATTGCATAAAAAATAATACCACAAGTTCTACCAACTATATAAAAGAAACTAACATTCAGAAACAGCAACACTCAACGTCAAGGAAGGAATGACATTGTGTTTAGTTTCACTTTGCAACGGGGAGTTGCCACAATCATCTATAGTCACCTCGTCATTCATTATTGGGTTTCGCAAAAGTAGCTTTCTCATATTTCGGGAAAGACGTGTAGCAGTTGGTTTCATTCTAGCATTTGGTATCATACCTAAAAACATCAACGCAGAGATGGAAGAGCCAACAAAAAATAGATAACCGAAAAACAATTACAAAAACTTTATAAGCAATCACTATGCCGAACAACAACGTTTTTAAAGAATCATCAACAAACGTATGAAGCCAATGTCACCAAAAGAAGGCCAAAATAACCTAGAGATCATTATAAAAGGTAAAACATACTTACTTACACAGAAATAGTTATTTACATCCAAAACAGACAACAATATATCGCATAAATCCCTAAACAAAATACACAATCATAAAACCACAATAAATACTCTAAAAGCAAAAGCGATAGGGCCTAAACAACAGAAACAACAACAACAATCAAAATACAGAAGCTACAATGAGTGCCTGAATAGATCTTTCACACACGATCAAACCACCCATTTCTATCTAGGTTTTGAACAAATCAAAGAAGCATACAAATAATCAAACGAAGCTCATATCGAACATACCAAATACCTAACAAAAATGGAAGAATATACGAAGTGATAAGGATGAACCTAAGGACTAACGAATCGCTGAATAACTCTCCATCATATGCCAGAATGTTTAACATTTCTGTACGAAAACACCCCAAGAATACACAATCTCCGGTCTGAAATTTCAAAGTTCTTCTCCCATAACGGTAATTGTTCTATTCGTTACTAAAATCAAATCTAGACTTTTAATAAACAATCTTCTGACCTTATTCCGCTAAAAGGTGCTCTACACTTCCGTTCATACAAAACCCCGAAAGGAAAAACCCTTGTCACTTGCAGGTCATCTATCTTAATGAGCAAACACAACCAGAACTAATACTTGTCAAATTTCATACTCAACACATCTTCCAAGCTCGAATAGTTGTTCTGCTTATCCATCAGTCTGGAGGTGCAAAGCATTACTAAACTTGAGTCTGGTCCCTAAAGCGTTTAGTACTTCTTCCTATAAATGTGAAGTAAGAACGCGAATCTCCAACACGATCACTGTAGGTGCGCTAACAATAATTTCTAGCTTAAAGGTTTCTGCCAACTTGCAAAATGTCTTTCCACTAGAAGGTCTGCTCCAGATCTTAATTCATCATAGTACAACTAAGATAAATAAAGAAGTAAAAACAGTGTGTCTCAGTTAAATAGTTTCCTCAAGTCTTCAACACAGATCAAAATCCGCCATATAAGAATTACCTCCAAATCTTACTAACAATCCCCACTGCTGCCAGCTCTAAGTTATGCATTGAATAATTTGGCTCATACGGTTCTACTTGTCTTGATGCATAAGCAATAATCTTCTCATTTTGTATAAAGGCATAACCAAGTCTCTTATTGAAACGTCTAAAAATTGGTACTCACCTGAAAGTATGTAAATAGGAGCTAATTTCTGTTTCAGCTTTTCCAAAACACAGTTCTCACCCCAACTAAACTTCTCTCCTCTTCTCATAAGCTTTTTCAACGGTAACGCCATTCGTGAACATCTTCCACAATTCTTTTACATGACTAAAAAGGTTCTAACTTATGTAACTGTCATTGGTCTTGGCCATTTGGTGATAGTTTCCATCTTTGCAGGATCCTAATAATACCATCAACTAAGAACGCCCCTAGTCCCAACCAATATCACACTTCCAGAATATATAAAGTTTCTTCTTACGCAAAGTTTCCAACATAATACGAAAATGATCCTCATGTTTCTCCTTCGTCTCTGAATGTACTAAGATGTCATACTATGACAAATTTGTCCAAGTACTTACGAAAGGCACGATTCACCAAGTCCATAAAGCAATCTAAGCATTAGCAATACAATTGGCGTCACTAAACTCATAGTGATCATAACGAGTATGGAAGGTAGTTCTAGGAACATATCGCTCCTTATACGCAACTAATGATAACCAGATCTTAACTCAGTCTTAGAGAAGACTTCACATCTTAAAGTTGATCAGATAAGTTGTCGATTCAAGGTAGTGGGTAACGGTTTCTATCTGTAATACGGTCCTAATTCCAGTAATCAATATACCACCACATGCTACCATTCTTCTTTATCGCGAATAAAACTAGAGCACCCCACGGAGATTCACTCAAACGAATAAAACCACTTCCTAGTTCTTGTTGCTGCCCCTTCAGTTCTCTCAATTCAACTGGTGCTATTCGATACGGAGTTTCAGAATCAGTCAAAATGTCGCTCTATTCAGATAGAATTCAGACTCATTCCACTTACTGTTCTCAGGCACTTCTCAAAGACATCCTATGATCCCAATAAGTTCAGGTTATATGATGTAACTATTATCACGTTGGCCAGGTGTCATAATACTTGCATCATATAAACATGCCTTTATTGATATCATATTCTACCTCGAGTCGTGACTAAACAATCTCTAAGTACCAGGTCAAATCAACTTCACACTCCGGTGGACTCCTTGGTAGTTCATTCAGGGACTACATCGAAAAAGTTCAGATTACAAAATGACTCTCA
The DNA here is from genome assembly GCA_021014915.2 of Artemisia tridentata subsp. tridentata. Taxonomy (NCBI): domain Eukaryota; kingdom Viridiplantae; phylum Streptophyta; class Magnoliopsida; order Asterales; family Asteraceae; genus Artemisia; species Artemisia tridentata. The sequence goes on from CP139508.1 coordinate 247,035,395, forward strand.
AGGTGAGATCCATCCCACGGTGTACAAAATAGGTGCCAGGAAACCTTCACACCCACAAAAATAACGTACAAGTTTCTAGGGTAGTGACGATAACAACGGGTTAACCAATCGGGAATCATGGTAAAAAGAATTCAGGGTGCTCGAATCGTCAAAGGTGTACAATATGACAGTAGTTAGCATCTTGATGCTTAGTCAACTCATCCATACCAGAATAACATCAAAATTAACATTCCAGAGAAAGACAGATCAGCAGAGTGGATCTTATCATTCAGAAGTGAGGGAAACATTCCCAAACTCGTGGTTAATCACCACAAGATTTCTTATAGGAATAGGGATGGGTAAGGTGAAATCTGATAGTGTAGGAAAACTTTAATATGCTTAGAAAAAGCAGGAGAAATCAGAGAATGTGTCAAAGACATCATGGTCACAAGAATTCTCAGAATGATCTAAGAGGCATCTAAATGATTAACAAACGAATCAGAGGTTAAGGTCGGAATCAGAGAATAAGGCTTATATAGTTTCAGGCATTACCACAAAATTCTCAACGCATTCTAAACTTACTTAGTTACTAAACTTTGGTTGTGCAAAATAATAAGTTTCTAATCTCTTGAAAAAGTGATCTTAAAAGGGCTTAACTAAAAGTAAGGCACGAATCAGAATGATGCGGAAGCAATGATACTTAAACAAATGTCTTATAGTCTACCCAATCCTCACCGGTCATAATTTAAGTTACTTCAGAGTGGAAATCCTAAGGCAAATTCTCAAAGGTTGTTTCATAAGCTCCTATAGTGCAAACCTAAGGGCCAAATCTTTCACAGGTCATAACTGTAACACCCCTAAAATTATTGCAGCGGAAGATAGTTCACTGGGGTATTACTTCCTAGCACAAAATACAAGTCATGGAAAACGACCCTTTAAAAGAGACGTTTTAAAAGTGTTTCACATTTGATATATTAAAACCTCAGAGTTTGCAAAGGTCCCAACAGTTTTCATAAAACACAATATTTTCAAAAGATTGCAAATCTTTTAAACATAACATATATCTTTAAAATATAGACTCTTCAAATGTGAAGATATGCCGAGTCTTCAAAATATATCCGTGCAACTCCATCCAAGACCTTCATGCCTTCAAACCTGAGATAAAACATGCCAAAAGGTCAACACAAAGGTTGAGTAAATCCATAGAGTTTTAGTAATAAGCAGTTGATCACAATATATTTTATAAACGCGACTAAGCAACAAATGCAGAGTCTAGTAAGGTTATTATTGCACTAAGCTCGTGACCCTGAACATTAACTTGGTAAGATATTCTAGCGGAATATAAATTTGCCCTTCAACAAGAGGTAATAGCCTAATTACCTAGCAACCTCAAATACAGTGCATATGGTAGCCCATGCAGGGCAGCAGTCCAAAATGGGGAATGTCATTCCCAATAGATCTATTCATGGAATTCGCGTTCACTCGCAAGTGATTAACGGTTCACGATAACGAAGGGACTTTCAGGTTATGGGAAACTTAGGCAATGATAATAACCGGATAGCATACAATTTCAAAGCAATTGTGATCATAAGTAATATTTATAGCGTGTATCTCCCCCATGGAGTTTGTAAAACAATTGAAGTAAAAATTGGGGCTATGAACTCACCAACGATGAAGTAGCAACGGAAATCGGAGAAGTGTGCATGTCGAGAAAAACCGCAAAGATCACAAGTGACCTAAATAAAATATAACACGACTTAGGTTCGGGGATTAAGGTATAACACTTATACTTATGTTTTAATTTAGTACTTGTACTTATATTACCATGAGGTAATTTAGTTGAAACTTTTAAAGTAAGTCATGGGTCGAAAAGACGTTTGTAAAAGCTTAAACGGTTTAAAATGCAAAGCTGATGGAAAGTTTATAAAATTACCGCACTCATCGGGTCGCCATTTCTAAACCGTGATGGCTAAAATTATGAGCTTTATATGCTTAGAAAGGTATGACTCTGTACTATATGAAAAACAAGGCCTCACTTAACTGAGAACTTAAGAACATGGGTGAAATTACCAATTTACCCCTGTGTCTTTATGTAGTTACTTCCAGCATCAAATTAAGTTTAGCAACATGAGCATATCTTTTTATCTACAGGTCTAATGGACACATGGCCTGTGGGAAAGTTTTCTACAGGTCTTAGCTCCAACTTTCATGTTTTTACCAACCTAGGGTTCTTTGCAACATTTTAGAGTAAATAGCCCATCAAGTCTGACATACCATTTCTGGACAAGTTTTAGTGTGGATTTGCTCCAAAAATTATCGAGATGAATTAAGAGGTAAGGTTTTCGGGGAAATGATCCTAAGACCTGAGGGTAACTCCTAATATTTTTATTTAAGCATAAAACTTCCTAAGAAAAAAATAGTGAAATCTTTTTGTTGGATGAAATCTGGGACAGATTTGGACCAATGACAAATAATCTACCTTAAGCCTAATAAATGGGTTTTTGAACCAATGCATGCCTATATTCCATCATAAATACCATTTTATTAGCTAAAGAACTCAAAATTATTTTGTAGATCTAATAAGTTTTAAAACAAAACATATGGAAACATCATCAAAACTCATATGAATCCATCCAACTCTTGCATTTAACAACTAAATCAAACCTAACCAATGCTTCTAATGAGTCAAGTACAATATGTACATGATATAGAAAGACCATTTACAGAAGTAAAATCAATATTCCATTGAAAGATGAAAACCCATTTGCATGTAACAAGAATCAAAGAAAATGGTGAGATTAACTTACTAGATGTGAAAAACTACAAAAAAACAGGCTTTCAGAGACTGAATTTCTAGGGACTGATATATCAGTCGCTGATACATAGCATCGGTAAGTGAAACATCAGTTACTGATACTTTTAAGGACTGACCTTTTATTGACTGATTGCGGCGACTAAAAATCAGTCCTCGATTCAGTGACCCCATATCTGAGACTAAATTTCAGTTACTAATATGCCTGTACGGGAAAAAAAATTGGAGGCAAATTTGTTAGTGACTGAATAAGGGTGACAATTCAGTCCCTAGTACATGTACATCATATCTAAGACTAAATTTCAGTTACAAATATATTTGCGCAATAAAAAATCTTGGCGGAAAATTTGTTAGTGACTGAATTATAGTCACAGGTCGGTCCCTAATACATGGAGATCATAGCTAAGACTAAGTTTCAGTTACAAATATGTCTACACAATAAAAAGGTTTGGAGGGAAATTTTTTACTGACTGAATTTCAGTCACAACTGCGTCCCTATTACATGGACATCATACCTAAGACTAAAATTCAGTTACAAATATGTTTGCGCAATAAAAAAAAGTTTGGAGGGAAATTTGTTAGTGACTGAATTTGAATCACAACTCAGTCCCTAATACATGAACATCATACCTAAGACTAAAATGTATAAAAATAGATTAAAACGGACTAAAACGTTTAAAAACGGACGAAACTTATAAAAACGGATGAAAAAGTTTAAAATCGGAAGAAAACGTATCAAAACGGAAGAAAATGTAAAAAACGGATGAAAACGTATAAAAATGGACGTAAACGTAAAAAAATGGACTAAAACAGATGAAAACGTATAAAAACGTTAAAATATAACAGACAAAAACTGATGAATACATAAAAATACGGATGAAATCGTATACAAACGGATGAAAACATATAAAAACGGACTAAAATGGATGAGAACGTATAAAAACGTAAAAAAAGGGACGAAAACGTAAAAAAATGGACAAAAACGTAAAAAACGGACAAAAACGTATGAAAACGTAAAAAGGGACAAAAACGTAAAAAACGGACGAAAACGTATAAAAACGGACAAAAACAGATAAAACTGACAAAAACGGAAGAAAATGGATTACCGACAGAATATACGGTTCTATATATTGTAATGTACTACACTTGTTTTTAAGACCTACATATATTTGTATCGTTGTTAGTAATTGTAAGTTTGTATATAAACCTATTTATGGATTGCTATTTATGTGTAACACTTAGGGGTTCACGCACGAAACCTCGGTTTATACCCCCGTGACGTGGGAACTCGAGCAGAATTCAAGTTTCAGACGTTCATAACATCTTTAGTATTCACCGATGGCTTTCATTTTGAGTGTTGACAATTTAAGACGTGTAATCGGGATAATGACATCAATCAGTTGCTTCATCGAGTGCGACATCCCTTTTAAAGAAACGACTATTACGTTCTTACCATATATAATAAGTCGTGGTGTCTATAGCAATCGTCAATCCACTATACTATACACACCACTTCCATTCAAGATAATAACAAGAAAGTTGCATATAGGCATATAGCCAATCAACGCACTCTACTTTACACACCACGTGGACCATCATATTGCCTTTACGTGTTCTCACACCCCTAAAGGTCTCCTTATAAATACTATACCATTTTCTCGAAATGGATCAAGCTAATCCCAAGCAACATATCCTGCCTTGGGAACTCCACATTCAAGTCTATTATCCTCTAGGGTAATTGACACAAACCAACTGAGTCGACTCGTGAGCGTTACCCCAACTCGTGACTCTTGTCACATTTTGGGGTCTTTACTGAACGTGGGAAACTGAACGGTCAACCAACCCAAACCATACGTAATTGTTGAGTTTATCCATATTTACTTTCATCTATCACTAATACAAAAATGGGTTTTAGTCACACATGTTGTTTTTTGAACGGCCACCAGTAACTTTTTTATGTGACTAAATGTATCAGAATAAAATAAACAGCCACACTTGATCCGACTTGTGTGACCATTTCGGAATTACATATGAGGCTACAACCACATTTGAATATTTTCGTGACTAGAGATTTCTGGTAATTTTTTATTTTATTATTTAGTCACTTATAATTTAGAACGTATGACGGATATGCATTTAAAAGTGACAAATATATGTCACACACTTGAACAGTGTGATCAAATGTCATATATGATCACACTAAGATATTTCATGTGTTAAATTTATATGTAATATTTTACATGTCCCGCACTTAATTTTTCCCAAAGTAAAATTTCCCTCTCAAAACTTTTCACAAGCTCAGCCTAAATTTTTAGCCAAAATCAAATTGCCCCGCTTAAATTTTTCCCTAGCCTAAAATTTTCCCCAAAATCAAATCAAATTGGCCATCTTTTATCTTTTCTTTTCTTTCTCAGAGATCTCACATATGTTATCCCAAAAATCAAATCTATCTCATACCCCTCTCCACCGCCACCCTTCACCGCCTCACACGCCGCCTCCCGACTGACCACCACCTCCACAGCCGCCTCAGGTGTCGTTTCACGCCACCAAGAACAATAAAGGTTGTGGAGGTTGTACTTGGCTTTAGATGGTGATGTTAGGGTCTCATTTGGTTCGAGTTTATCTCCACCGCCACCTCCCTTCCATCTTTTTCTCCTCGTTTCTTTGGTATGATCAATCTTGACCTTGTTTGTTACTATCCTTATCTAAAACCGAATATAAAACATGTTAATAGATTTTTGTGGTTAAAAACGGGATTAAAAAACGTTTTTGGTATTTTATTCGTGTGGTAAACAAATTAAACAAGTGCTTGTTTGGTTTTGATTTGGTATACGGGTCGGGTAAAACCCGTTTGAGTTTCGGGTAAACCCAGTTAGTGTCTCGGGTTCAGATTTAGATGTGTTAATCTAATTTAGTTATGTTCATTAGGAGATACTCATGGTTTTGAAATGTAGTGAAAAAATAAATGGTGGTTAGTTGACTGAACCCTCAACTGAAACTGATAAAAAGGAGCTTAACCTAACCTAACCATGCCTTCACTATCCAATCTATCTGAACCCTCAACTGATTTATTATTATTTGAGAAATATTGTTACATACATGATTTGTTTTTGATGTTTTTTGGTTTACTAGGTTAATTTGTATACAATATAAACATTTGCTCTTCAAGTTTTGATTGATTACATTTTGAGAAATAAACTACTCAACCTTGCTATGGAGTGACTGAGAAATGCATTGTTATTAATAATTTTTTGAAGACCGGGAAAAGTAGGGTATAAATGTCATATGTGAACTGTTTTGTCAATGGTTTTGAGTTGAATTTGTAGTAGTTGATTACGTTTTGATAAATACTGTGTGGGTTTTTTAAGGCTGAGGAGTCTATGAAGAAAAGTAAGAAGAAGAAGCTGAAGACTGATACTGCTGAGGTAGATGAAGTGATGGCTGAGGTTATAGCGGAAAATCCTAATGCGGTTTCCAAGTTTAGGATTTCCGAGCCTTTGAAGAATCCTTTGAAGGCCAAGGGGATTGAGGCGTTGTTTCCTATTCAAGCTCAGACTTTTGATTCTGTCTATGAAGGTCTTGATTTGATTGGGAAAGCTAAAACTGGCCAGGTATTAATTTGCTGCAGTGAAAAAGTTATATTTAAGGGATTAGTTTTGGCTCTTAATTTGACATTAACTTCGTTAGTTGTATTAAAAAATTAAGATAAAAAACTGTATTAAGTTGGCTTATGAAGCAGCTAATAAAGTTTTGTTTTTGATTGCACAGGGGAAAACTTTGGCCTTCATTTTGCCAATATTGGACCCGAGAAAGCATCACGTAAGACTGGGTACGGCAGAGCACCTACAATTCTCGTGCTTTTACCCACAAGAGAATTAGCAAAGCAGGTATTAATGCTGCTGAAGTATAAGTTATTAAGAGCTCTTTTTAAGTTTTTGTTCTTTCTTTTATAATGCGTTGCTTATTTATCTGCAAGATGCTAAGAATATTTATATTTTGTTGTGTAGGTGTTCACAGACTTTGAATACTACGGTAAGTCTGTGGGGTTGAGTGCGTGTTGTTTGTATGCTGGAGGAGGAGCGTCGATTGGTCCTCAAACCACACAATTGAAAAGAGGGGTGGATATTATTGTAGGAGCAGTTGGCCGTGTTAACGTTGCTACATGACTCCTCTTCATAATAAATTATGAACTTTTTCTACAACAGTTATTTCAGGTGTACCTGATATCTCTTTTGAGTGAATCTTGATGTAATTTGATAATGATGTGCAGGATCACATTGAGAGAGGCAATCTTGATTTGAAATCATTGAAGTTCCGTATCCTTGATAAAGCTGATGAAATGTTGAGGCAAGGTTTTGTTGAAGACGTGGAATATATTTTAAGTGAGTATTATTTCCTATATATTCGGATTTGATCACATAATCTACTGTTATTGTATGCGGCTAAATCTACTTCTTCTTTCTTTGAAGGCAAGGTGAACGATGCTACCAAGGTTCAGACAGTTCTGTTCAGTGCAACTCTACCATCTTGGGTGAATCATGTATGTTTTATGACTATCTTTTCACATGGTTGATGGTTACAAATTTGGAGTTCATGACATATTATTTTCAGCATCTGTTTATTTGACACATTAATGAATTACATATTTGTGATCCTCTTTTGTTTCTTCAGATTGCAGCGAAGTTTTTGAAGTTAGACAGGAAGATTGTGGATCTTGTTGGTCTTAAGGTAATGAAGGCCAGCGAAAGTGTGAGGCACATCATCATGCCTTGCTCTTGGAATGCGAGGTCCCAGGTTATTCCTGATATTATTCGCCATCATAGCAGGTTCTTAAACGCAAACAGACGGTCATTGCTTTCTATCCAGGATCCACAGGTAAATTAGCTATATCTTTAGCTTGCTTTTTTATTATTAAGAAACTTAGGTTTCAAGTTGCTTGCTAACTGTACATGTGAAGTTATGGTTGATGTGTTCTTTTTGAATCTGATAATAGGCTCCCAAGACCGATATAGGAAAAAATTCTTTCAACTATTTCCAGGTTAGTTTGATGTAACACTCAACTTGACACATTGCTTAATGCAAGTCCTCGACAACTAGTTTTTTTATTAATTCTATTGTTTTTATGGATCTGACTTGAAGATATCTCTACTAAAGGTAGTAACTGTGTATGACTTGTATGTTTCAGCATGCTGCTAGACTGGACAGTGAGATTATCTATGATCGGGACTTTGACTATGATTATTTTGGATTTAAAACCCTTGAGAGATCTTATCTCTTGGAGATTGAAGGGGAAGGTTGTTGAAAGGCCTCAACATAACGAGGGTTGCTGTTGGGATTCACAAGGATGATATTGCTCCTCTTCATGACGATGTTGTTCACATAGTTGTAATGTAATTTTTATCTATGTTGTTTTGTATAGACGCGCAATTTTCTTCCGGATTGTTGTGCTTGTTAGCGTCTATATAAAATGTTAAGGTTTTTAAACATTGTTTGGGTTTGGTGTAAATAAAATTGTTTCGGTTCATTGGTGTATTTTTTAATTTTGTTTGAACATAGTGTGTTTGGTTACCAAAGCCTTTTAACAGCGAATGATTTGGTGATGATTTGAAACTAATTTTCAGTCACCAAAAGTAGCAAATCATAGACTGAGATCGTTTGTATTCTGTGACTAACAATCAGTCTTTAAAGCCTTTCATCGGAGACTAATCAGTTTTTAAATCCTATTATTAGAGACTGATTTGGTACGGTAATCTACAAAACAACGAAACGTATTAGGGACTATCAACAATGTTTATGGACTAATTTTCAGTCCCTAAATTCATGTGTTGGTAACTTATCTAACATAGTATTGGCGACTGACTTTTCAGTCGCCGATAATATGCATTGAGGACTGAAATAACATGATACCAACCCATGGAAATAAGGACTGACTTTTTTATTTTGGTGACTGATCTCTGGTCCTCATTGGTTCGATACAACAAGGACTGAATTTCAGTTGATAACGTCACTTTCCGTAACTAAGCTTCTATCACTGATTAGTGACTAGCAAAATCAGTCCTTGATAGACCATCCGTAACTGATCATGGTGTATCGGAGACTGATTTTTCAGTCTCTGAAAGCCTGTTTTTTTGTAGTCTAATAACCTTTGCACCTTTGGACCTTCAATCTTTGCACAAGAATTAAAATAGGTTCAAAACATGATGAAGGGGACATTGTGGCTGCTTTATTTCGTTCAAGAGAGGGAGAGACCAAAAAAATTGAGATGGTGATAATAACTAGGTTGGAAATGAAGTGTAAGTGTAAAATATGGGTTTTAATAAAAGGTAGCATGCATTTTGATAGGATAAAAAGGGGTGGCCGGTTTTGGGGGCCCAAGGCAATCCCAAAATCTGATTTTTATTCATATTACATCAATATTTGAAGTATTAGTGTGTTTGTGGGGTTTAAATCAAGCGCACGGTCTTAAAAACGGGAATTACGCAGTACCGGGTGACCTGAAAACGTGAATTTTAGAAAAGTGCTATCAAAACATTATGAAATTGTTTTGAAGTGTTAAAATGGATAATTTTAATATTTTATGGGAGCCTTGTGTTTTCCGGAGTGTTAAAACGAAACTAAAAATCAAAACGCAGGCTCAAAACGCGAGTTGTTACCAAAATTTGAAAAAATCGTGAAACGAGACAGAAAATGTGAAATATGGAAATTTCTAAATACTAGGAGCATATGATGGAATATTAAACCACTAATGACATGAAAACGGATAGAAATCCTAAGCACTGCTCATGAATAGCTAGAAACGCGAAAATCGCTAAATCAGGTACTTTTATGCATAGTTTGTAAAAATAAATGTCACAAGGATAATATTTTTATAAAAATATCACATTTAACTTAAAATGACCCAAATTGATGTTTCATAAATTTACCGAGCCTTTTGGAGTGTTATAACGTCTTTAAAGCTTAAACCGCGAGCCAAAAACGCGTAAAACGTAAAATGTGCACACTTCGCGTAGAAAAGGAATATTACATTATTCCATGTGAAAAAAAGTACGTGAGGGAAAATAAATCATATTTATGGGTAGACTGGGCATAGTCTGAGTCAAATTATGGATTTAGGTGTACGTGTCACGATGTACGCGGGCAACTTTCCCGGCAAAAGCCAATTTACTTAAAATAGCATAATAAGCAAATAAAATTAGTAAAAATAATGACTTGAAATTTCTCGGTTGTTAAATTACCCATCCGTTAAACAGGAATCACGTCCTCGTGATTCAGTTTATCTCATCGGCTAACGATGTGTCGGAAAAAAATGAGGTTACTTGTAGCGAATAGTTTCTAGGATAATTAGCGATGTAGTTTGATTAGTCGCCTCGGATTACGGTGTCGAATGAGGCTGATGTTACATGGTGAAGGTAGGATAAGAGTCTGATTAGTTGAGTAATCTTAAGAAGATTCACCACTTGTTTTAAGGATATAATTGAAAAGTTGTTTTTAATAAAACTTACCGGTGACTGCTCCCAGCACAACATGATCCCTTCTGATTTAGACATAGGTAATTAGGCTATGTATAATTGAGGAAAGATAATGTAATGTTCGGTTTAGTCAAGTAGTTTTATGATCTTAATTGGTTCCTTATTAAAGTTAACCTTGTCATCAAGCCGAATCTCCTTCAGTGGAATGACGAGGGTTTCATCCGAATGACACCTCTTCGAGTTCGTATCGTGAAATGTGTTGTGCACGCTAGTGGGCTCTTGCGGGTGGTTCGAGTCGATAAGCTACTGGTCCAGGTTTTGCTAAATTCTTGTAGGGTTCAACGTACATCGAGTTTAGTTTTCATCGTTTTCCGAAACATAGCACGTGCTTTCGTGGCAAACTTTCACGTAACTCTTCTAACGATATTGTACTGCTTGCAGCCTGTTGTCCTGGAGTGTCGTTCCTACGCCCTAATGCGTACTAATGATTAATGCGAATGGGATTACTACGGGGGCGTACTATCAGTCGTAAAAAGTAGATGCCAATGCCTTAGGGTAAAGATAGTTACAAGGAGTAATTAATAATAAGAATGAAATATCTTGATGAATCACAAAAATAATATTAGGATTCTGTCAAGTGTAATGTTTAGGTGCAAAAACTGCTTAAAAGGGATAGATTAGATATCTGTATGAACAAAGGAGCAAGTCATTATCCAATAATGTAACCAGAGGTACAATGAATATCATTAGTGGATCAAAATTTTGATGTCAAAAATATTGGTACTAGCATGAGTAAAAGGGTTCAAAAGAAAGATTAGGTATTTGTACGAACAAAGAAGCAAAATGTTATCAATCGTTGCCAATGAAAGGATCAATGAATCAGAACAATAATGAATGGATTAAGATGTCCATATCATTCATACTAGTATGAGCATAGAGTGCTCGGAAGAAAATTTGATATTTATACGAACGAAGAAGCAAGTAAAAGGGTGTGTAAAAGAGAGATCAACGACTCAAATTAATGCAAACGGAAGAACCATAAATCACAATAATAGTAAAGCGAAGAGATAGAGAATATTAACACAAATAATCAATTAGTCGAGACAACCAACGAATCAAACCAATAGTCAAAAGAGGCCAATACTGAAAAACAGAATTCTAAATGAGGTTCAATAATAAACGAGACAGACAATATTCATTGCGAATGTCAAATGAGAATGAATAAGGAAAATCGATAACTGAGAAGGATAATAGACACACGATTGTTAAAAGAGGTTAAGTGAAATAGACAAGAATTGAGGAAGCAATAAGTGTAACAATACTTTAAATGAGAACAAATGAGATAGATAGTAAATGTGAAGGCAAATAATAAGGGAGAAAGACGATAAATGTCATGGAAGAGAACAAACGATAAATGATGAAATCCATAAATATCACGAATGTTATATGAGAATAACTGGGAAAATCAATAAATTAGAAAGACAATGTGCATCTCGAATGCTAAATGAGAAGAAGAAATGAGAACGAACAATAAATGAGAAATACAACAAGCAGCACGAATGCTAGCTGAGAGTAAACAATTAATGAGAAACGCAATAAGTGACAAAGAAAATAAGCATTGCGAATGCTAACTGAGAATGAATGGGGACCAACAATAAATGAGAAAAGCGTTACGTTGAAAACATGCATGTTAAATAAGAACAAAATAAAATGAGAAAGGCATTGAGTATCACGAAAGTTGTTTGAGGTTAAATGAGAACAAATAATAAACGGTAAAGTCAATCAATATCACGAATGTTGATTAAGTAAGATCTACACTTGGCTCCTCGAGCTTTACTCTTCTCCAACGAGACAGTAGGTTGGCCATGACATCTCCTTTCTGTTGACGTGAAATATCTCTCATGATGCGCCATGTGTGTCACCAACGATGGAATGCTGTGTTGGATAGGCTCTCTGGTGATAGACTCTGGTCAAGTGGGAGGAGTAGGTGCAGTAATGGTTCTCCTCCTCGTCTCCCGAGGGGTTCTTCCTCGAGTGAGTAATCTTCTGGTTTGAGTTCACACTCTATAGCCTTGTCCTCGAATGGCTTTGTCTCACTATTAGACATTAGTATATAAGTTGGTGAAGTGGGTGTCAGAAAGTTGGCCGACAAGTTTCCAAATTTGTCCTCGTAATCGAAAGATAGTATTAAGTTAAGGTAAACATTGATTTCAAGCTTCGGCGTTACCTTCTTAGCGGCGTAATTCCTAAAAACACAAGGAGTGAAAAGAATGAGACGTTAAAAGTCGTGTTCCGAAATTAGGGTGTTCCAATGCGGCACGTTAAATTCATGCTCTAATCATCCGACGTGTCTTTAGGCGATGGTTTATGAGGCAATGAAGGTGTTCTAAAAGTATGGGACCAAAGTTCCAACTCGTCTTCGAAGGTGGATAGTAAGACAATCGAGTGGAAATCAATAGACAGTAACGGGTTTTGCGCAAGACGATGTTATAAAAGGTCATGAAAAGTTTTAGCGAATCACGGTATTACTCATGATGTTTGAGAAAATAAAAGAGACCATTAAAATGTAAGTGTAGGTATGTAATCAGGGAAAACAAGGTATGAGCTCAAGCTCCGAAATAAGCGTAAGAGGTCAAAATCAGTCAAACATTTATATAATTAACCTTTATATAAATAATAGTGTATATAAGTATACATTATATAATACCAATAGTGATGAAATAAGTATAACAGCATAGGCAGTCTGGTGCTATACACGCACGGATATCGGATATGGCAATGAGAGACTTTTTAGTGAAAAATAGTTATAGTCTAGGTTTTGAAAATGACCCAGTTCTCTATAACTGTAGCTTTGATGCCAATCTGTAACACCCCCAAAATTATTGCAGCGGAAGATAATTCACTGGGGTATTACTTCCTAGCACAAAGTACAAGTCATGGAAAACGACCCTTTAAAAGAGACGTTTTAAAAGTGTTTCACATTTGATACATTAAAACCTCAGAGTTTGCAAAGGTCCCAACAGTTTTCATAAAACACAATATTTTCAAAAGATTGCAAATGTTTTAAACATAACATAAATCTTTAAAATATAGACACCTCAAATGTGAAAATATGCCGGGTCTTCAAAATATATCCGTGCGACTCCATCCAAGACCTTCATGCCTTCAAACCTGAGATAAAACATGCCAAAAGGTCAACACAAAGGTTGAGTAAATCCATAGAGTTTTAGTAATAAGCAGTTGATCACAATATATTTTATAAAAGCGACTAAGCAACAAATGCAGAGTCTAGTAAGGTTATTATTGCACTAAGCTTGTGATCCCGAACATTAACTTGGTAAGATATTCTAGCGGAATATAAATTTGCCCTTCAACAAGAGGTAATAGCCTAATTACCTAGCAACCTCAAATACAGTGCATATGGTAGCCCATGCAGGGCAGCAGTCCAAAATGGGGAATGTCATTCCCAATAGATCTATTCACGGCATTCGCGTTCACTCATAAGTGATTAACGGTTCACGATAAGGAAGGGACTTTCAGGCTATGGGAAACTTAGGCAATGATAATAACCGGATAGCATACAATTTCAAAGCAATTGTGATCATAAGTTATATTTATAGCATGTATCTCCCACACAGAGTTTGTAAAACAATTGTAGTAAAAAATGGGGCTATGAACTCACCAACGATGAAGTAGCAACAGAAATCGGAGAAGTTTGCACGTTGAGAAAAACCGCAAAGATCACAAGTGACCTAAATAAAATATAACACGACTTAGGTTCGGGGATTAAGGTATAACACTTATACTTATGTTTTAATTTAGTACTTGTACTTATATTACCATGAGGTAATTTAGTTGAAATTTTTAAAGTAAGTCATGGGTCGAAAAGACGTTTGTAAAAGCTTAAACGGTTTAAAATGCAAAGCTGATGGAAAGTTTATAAAATTACCGCACTAATCGGGTCGTCATTTCTAAACTGTGAAGGATAAAATTATGAACTTTATATTCTTAGAAAGGTATGACTCTTTAATATATGAAAATCAAGGCCTCACTTAACTGAGAACTTAAGAACATGGGTGAAATTACCAATTTACCCCTGTGTCTCTATGTAGTTACTTCCAGCATCAAATTAAGTTTAGAAAAATGAGCATATCTTTTTATCTACATGTCTAATGGACATATGGCCTGTGTGAAAAGTTTTCTACAGGTCTTAGCTCCAACTTTCATGTTTTTACCAACCTAGGGTTCTTTGCAAAATTTTAGAGTAAATAGTCCATCAAGTCTGACATACCATTTCTGGACAAGTTTTAGTGTGGATTTTCTCCAAAAATCTTCGGGATGAATTAAGAGGTAAGGTTTTGGGGGAAATGATCCTAAGACCTGAGGCTAACTCCATATATTTTTATTTAAGCATAAAACTACCTGAGAAAAAAATAGTGAAATCGTTTTGTAGGATGAAATCTAGGACAGATTTGGACCAATGACAAATGATCTACATTAAGCCTAATAAATGGGATTTTGAACCAATGCATGCCTATATTCCATCATCAATACCATTTTATTAGCTAAATAACTCAAAAAGTCCAGGAGTATCAAAATTATTTTGTAGATCAAATAAGTTTTATAACAAAACATATGGAAACATCATCAAAACTCATATGAATCCATCCAACTCTTGCATTTAACAACTAAATCAAACCTAACCAATGCTTCTAATGAATCAAGTATAATATGTACATGATATAGAAAGACCATTTAAAAAAGTAAAATCAATATTCTATTAAAAGATGAAAACCCATTTGCATGTAACAAGAATCAAAGAAAATGGTGAGATTAACTTACTAGATGTGAAAATCACTAATAATCTTTGCACCTTTGGACCTTCAATCTTTGCACAAGAATTAAAATAGGTTCAAAAGATGATGAAGGAGACATTGTGGCTGTTTTATTTCATTCAAGAGAGGGAGAGACCAAAAAAATTGAGATGGTGATAATAACTAGGTTGGAAATGAAGTGTAAGTGTAAAATATGGGTTTTTAATAAAAGGTAGCATGCATTTTGATAGGATAAAAAGGGGTGGCCGGTTTTGGGGGCCCAAGGCAATCCCAAAATATGATTTTTATTCATATTACATCAATATTTGAAGTATTAGTGTGTTTGTGGGGTTTAAATCAAGCGCACGGTCTTAAAAACGCGAATTACGCAATACCGGGTGACCTCAAAACGTGAATTTTAGAAAAGTGCTATCAAAACATTATGAAATTGTTTTCAAGTGTTAAAATGGATAATTTTAATATTTCATGGGAGCCTTGAGTTTTCCGGAGTGTTAAAACGAAACTAAAAATCAAAAACGCATGCTCAAAACGCGAGTTGTTACCAAAATTTGACAAAATTGTAAAACGAGACAGAAAATGTGAAATATGGAAATTTCTAAATACTAGGAGCATATGATGGAATATTAAACCACTAATGACATGAAAACGGACAGAAATCCTAAGCACTGCTCATGAATAGCTAGAAACGCGAAAATCGCTAAATCGGGTACTTTTATGCATAGTTTGTAAAAATAAATGTCACAAGGATAATATTTTTATAAAAATATCACATTTAACTTAAAATGACCCAAATTGATGTTTCATAAATTTCCCGAGCCTTTTGGAGTGTTATAACGTCTTTAAAGCTTAAACCGCGAGCCGAAAACGCGTAAAACGTAAAATGTGCACACTTCGCGTAGAAAGGAAAATTACATTATTCCATGTGAAAACAAGTACGTGAGGGAAAATAAATCATATTTATGGGTAGACTGGCGATAGTCTGAGTCAAATTACGGATTTAGGTGTACGTGTCACGACGTACGCGGGCAATTTTCCCGGCAAAAGCCAATTTACTCAAAATAGCATAATAAGCAAATAAAATTAGTAAAAATAATGACTTGAAATTTCTCGGTTGTTACATTACCCATCCGTTAAAAAGGAATCATGTCCTCGTGATTCAGTTTATCTTATCGGCTGACGATGTGTCCGAAAAAAATGAGGTTACTTGTAGCGAATAGTTTCTAGGATAATTAGCGATGTAGTTTGAATAGTCGCCTCGGATTACGGTGTCGAATGAGGCTGATGTTACATGGTGAAGGTAGGATAAGAGTCTGATTAGTTGAGTAATCTTAAGAAGATTCACCACTTGTTTTAAGGATATAATTGAAAAGTTGTTTTTAATAAAACTTACCGGTGACTGCTCCCAGCACAACATGATCCCTTCTTAATTAGACATAGGTAATTAGGCTATGTATAATTGAGGAACGATAATGTAACGTTCGGTTTAGTCAAGTAGTTTTATGATCTTAATTGGTTCCTTATTAAAGTTAGCCTTGTCGTCAAACCGAATCTCCTTAAGTGGAATGACGAGGGTTTCATCCGAATGACACTTCTTCGAGTTCGTATCGTGAAATGTGTTGTGCACGCTAGTGGGCTCTTGCTGGTGGTTCGAGTCGATAAGCTACCGGTCCTGGTTTTGTCAAATTCTTGTAGGGTTCAACGTACATCGAGTTCAGTTTTCATCGTTTTCCGAAACATAGCACGTGCTTTCGTGGCGAACTTTCACGTAACTCTTCTAACGATCTTGTACTGCTTGCAGCCCGTTGTCCTGGAGTGTCGTTCCTACGCCCTAATGCGTACTAATGATTAATGCGAATGGGATTACTACGGGGGCGTACTATCAGTCGTAAAAAGTAGATGCCAATGCCTTAGGGTAAAGACAGTTACAAGGAGTAATTAATAATAAGAATGAAAGATCTTGATGAATCACAAAAATAATAATAGGATTCTGTCGAGTGTAATGTTTTAGGAGCAAAAACTACTTAAAAGGGATAGATTAGATATCTGTATGAACAAAGGAGCAAGTCATTATCCAATAATGTAACCAGAGGGTCAATGAATATCATTAGTGGATCAAAATTTTGATGTCAAAAATATTGGTACTAGAATGAGTAAAAGGGTTCAAAAGAAAGATTAGGTATTTGTACGAACAAAGAAGCAAACTGTTATCAATCGATGCCAATGAAAGGATCAATGAATCAGAACAATAATGAATGGATTAAGATGTCCATATCATTCATACTAGTATGAGCATAGATTGCTCGGAAGAAAATTTGATATTTATACGAACGAAGAAGCAAATAAAAGGGTGTGTAAAAGAGAGATCAACGACTCAAATTAATGCAAACGGAAGAACCATAAATCACAATAATAGTAAAGCGAAGAGATAGAGAATATTAACACAAATAATCAATTAGTCGAGACAACCAACGAATCAAACCAATAGTCAAAAGAGGCCAATACTGAAAAACAGAATTCTAAATGAGGTTCAATAATAAACGAGACAGACAATATTCATTGCGAATGTCAAATGAGAATGAATAAGGAAAATCTATAACTGAGAAGGATAATAGACACACGATTGTTAAAAGAGGTTAAGTGAAATAGAAAAGAATTGAGGAAGCAATAAGTGTAACAATACTTTAAATGAGAACAAATGAGATAGACAATAAATGTGAAGGCAAATAATAAGGGAGAAAGACGATAAATGTCATGGAAGAGAACAAACGGTAAATGATGAAATCCATAAATATCACGAATGTTATATGAGAATAACTGGGAAAATCAATAAATTAGAAAGACAATGTGCATCTCGAATGCTAAATGAGAAGAAGAAATGAGAACGAACAATAAATGAGAAATACAACAAGCAGCACGAATGCTAGCTGAGAGTAAACAATTAATGAGAAACGCAATAAGTGACAAAGACAATAAGCATTGCGAATGCTAACTGGGAATGAATGGGGACCAACAATAAATGAGAAATGCGTTACGTTGAAAACATGCATGTTAAATAAGAACAACATAAAATGAGAAAAGCATTGAGTATCACGAAAGTTGTTTGAGGTTAAATGAGAACAAATAATAAATGGTAAAGTCAATCAATATCACGTATGTTGATTAAGTAAGATCCGCACTTGGCTCCTCGAGCTTTACTCTGCTCCAACGAGACTGTAGGTTTCCCATGACATCTCATTTCTGTTGACGTGAAATATCTCTCATGATGCGCCATGTGTTTCACCAACGATGGGATGCTGTATTGGATGGGCTCTCCGGTGATAGACTCTGGTCAAATGGGAGGAGTAGGTGCAGTAATGGTTCTCCTCCTAGTCTCCCGAGGGGTTCTTCCTCGAGTGAGTAATCTTCTGGTTTGAGTTCACACTCTATAGCCTTGTCCTCGAATGGCTTTGTCTCACTATTAGACATTAGTATATAAGTTGGTGAAGTGGGTGTCAGAAAGGTGGCCGACAAGTTTCCAAATTTGTCCTAGTAATCGAAAGATAGTATTAAGTTAAGGTAAACATTGTTGTCAAGCTTCGGCGTTACCTTCTTAGCGGCGTAATTCCTAAAAACACAAGGAGTGAAAAGAATGAGACGTTAAATTCATGCTCTAATCATCCGGCGTGTCTTTAGGCGATGGTTTACGAGGCAATGAAGGTGTTCTAAAAGTATGGGACCAATGTTCCAACTCGTCTTCGAAGGCGGATAGTAAGACAATCGAGTGGAAATCGATAGACTGTAACGGGTTTTGCGCAAGACGATGTTATGAAAGGTCATGAAAAGTTTGAGCGAATCACGGTATTACTCACATTGTTTGAGAAAATAAAAGAGACCATTAAAATGTAAGTGTAGGTATGTAATCAGGGAAAACAAGGTATGAGCTCAAGCTCCGAAATAAGCATAAGAGGTCAAAATCAGTCAAATATTTATATAATTAACCTTTATATAAATAATAGTGTATATAAGTATACATTATATAAAACCAATAGTGATGACATAATTATAACAGCATAGGCAGTCTGGTGGTATACACGCACGGATATCAGATACAACAATGAGAGACTTTTTAGTAAAAAATAGTTATAGTCTAGGTTTTGAAAACGACCCAGTTCTCTATAACTGCAGCTCTGATGCCAATCTGTAACACCCCCAAAATTATTGCAGCGGAAGATAGTTCACTGGGGTATTACTTCCTAGCACAAAGTACAAGTCATGGAAAACGACCCTTTAAAAGAGATGTTTTAAAAGTGTTTCACATTTGATACATTAAAACCTCAGAGTTTGCAAAGGTCCCAACAGTTTTCATAAAACACAATATTTTCAATAGATTGCAAATGTTTTAAACATAACATAAATCTTTAAAATATAGACACTCCAAATGTGAAAATATGCCGGGTCTTCAAAATATATCCGTGCGACTCCATCCAAGACCTTCATGCCTTCAAACCTGAGATAAAACATGCCAAAATGTCAACACAAAGGGTGAGTGAATCCATAGAGTTTTAGTAATAAGTAGTTGATCACAATATATTTTATAAAAGCGACTAAGCAACAAATGCAGAGTCTAGTAAGGTTATTATTGCACTAAGCTTATTTACTATCATAACGGATTTTAAGTATTTATTAGCTCATTCATAATATGTTTTAGGGATTCAAATGTAGAATAGTAAGTATTCATAACATAGGTTTAAAAGTATCTTGGATTGGTTTTCAAATGAATTAGAAGCAAAACATGTTAGGTTAAACCAAACCCTTAGCTTATGTTATAATTCAGATTTTATCATGTTCAGGTCCCTTGGTTTATGAATTTAAAACCTTACTTATGCACTTACTGAGGTGCTCAAATAATTATCGTAGATACTTATACATGTCAGGTAATTATTGTAATTTTTCTATATTTTATTTCAAAGGGAAAGTATCCAAACAAAAATCATTTTCCCAAACCTGCCCAGAAAAATAACTGCACAGACACCCTGAAAGTTTGTCCTTAACCAACCCATTTCAACACTTCAGAAAAATCCACCAAAATTCCAGTAAGCCATATACATATTAAACATTGTCTCTTTAAAATGAGACCTCTTAATTCTTTATAGTTTAAAAACTAAAAATAAAAAACACCAACTGATTTTTAGACATCCAAAATACAGTTTTGACACTTAACCTTGTAAAAATCAAAAGACCATCTTCTCGACCTCCAATGACTATAAAACTTGTTATTCAGATAGTATGCTTCATGAACTTATGTTTAGAGTAAAAAATCACACAAAAATACATTGGGATTATCAGTTTAGACCCCGTTCAATCCAACCCATTTCTAGGACAACATGGAAAGTGAGACAGAGAATGACATAAGTTTAACCAAATGTTTAACCAACCAATACCATGACTTATTGACCATTTTATTCAGATTGTAACAAGTTTTAAGACCCCAATAAACACATACCAAATCACAATCACAATCACACACACGACAACAATATTAACGAGCCACATATATATTCTAAATGAGACCAAAGCAATCACCTATGTCTAATTCTTTTTAGACTCGATTAACACATACGTTTCATAGGTTTATTATGCCAATATAATACACTTATAACAGCCCCTAAAATGACACAAAATCATGAAAACACCCACACGAATTTACGACACAAACAGTCCACATAAAATGACGCAACGCAAGCCCTAATGAGACCAAAAACATTAAACCACAACATTATTTTCACCTTCTAGTCCACTTTCTTATGATTTTAAAGACACATCAAACAAGCTCATGTGGTTCTAAATTTTTTTACCAGAGATACCTATATATGTTTAATACTTTACATAATTTTTATAGATTTTATCTCCTTGTGGAAGTGTCCAAACAAAAATCGTTTTTCAAACCTGTTCTAGAATGTGACCTGATGGTATATCCGAAAAGTTTGTATTTTATAAACATACCTAAGCCTTCCATAAAAATTTACAAAAATTAAAGTAACTAATAAATATATTGAATATTCACCTACAAAAATTGGGGGTTCTAATTCGTTATGGTTTGGAAATTAAAAATCATAAGGACTGACTGATTTTCCAGACCCGATATTCAGATTTAACCCTTAAACTTATAAAAATCAAAAGACTACTCTCCCGACCTCTAACGACCAAGAAATTTGATATTCAGAAAGTAGGAAACTCAAACTCAATTTTAGACTCGTGAATCATACAAAAACACATTGGCATCATTAAATTAGACCCCTTTGAATCCGACCCACATTCTGGACAGCATGTAAGCGAGATAGAAACAACACAACATTAACCCTCATAAGCCCTAATTGATTCAAAATTAATTCTAGGGTTTTCAACATGTAATTAATGTTCCATTAATGATCATATTAAGAGGATAATTAGGTCGTGTAAACAAGGGATGAGACGAAAACTTGTGGTGTACCTTATGGACATTAACGAGGCAAACAACAAGAGACAAGGACAACGAAATCGATCACCACTTCTCTTCTAATCACCACGAATGCAACAAGCAGCCACAACCTTGATCTTCTTGAACTTGAGAGGGAAAACAATGGAGATGTAGGCTGATTTAGGGTTCGGTATTGGAGGGAGGGAGGAGAGCCGTATATTTGTGAATGGAAAAAAATAGAAGCGTACAAAAAAAAACGTATGGGCTAAATGGGCCATGGGTTATTATGGGTCGTGGGTTATTTAACTTAGAATAGTTTAGGAAATTAAAATGTAACAAATTTATTAAGTATAGTTTAGCTTAGCATTATTTCTAATAATGTGAAATCATTACATAATGTATAGTTTAATAGTTCTTAATTATTATTATTTAATACTTAGGGTAAAAATCAAATTATTTATAAAATGTGGATCCAGATTTTCGGGGTTTACAATCCGTCTGCTTTTCTTCATTAACCTCTTTATCATCATTAGAAGATTTTACACCATCTTCTTTATCATCATTTGGATCTTCAGCAAGATCATCTTCTTGTGAACTCTTTGACTCTTAGGTTGAGAAGAGTGGACCAGTATTCCAAATAGGCAGCAAAATATAATCTTTGTCAGGTCTTGTCTCCTTTCCAGCTTGACATGCATCATTACTTGCTTTTGTACTTGCAAAATTGTTAGACTCTGCACCTACAACAACTAGCTCATAATTTATAGTCTTGGTTAGTGAATCAATATCAAATGGCCAGTTTGGTCCACTCCCTGCAACATTAGGTGTACTCTCACTAAACCTAACATGCAAGTTCTCTTCCACTTTCCTGGTCCTACTATTGAACACCCTAAAGGCTTTGCTATTCATTGAGTATCCAACAAAGAATCCTTCATCAGCCTTGCCATCAAACTTGCCTAAGTGATCTATGGTATTCAAGATAGTAACAGGACACCCAAATGGTCTTAAGAAATCTATCAATGGTTTTCTACCATGTAAAATAGGACTTACACATTGTGGTTACAAAGATAGTATGCTACACTACCAACATACAATATACCTTAGTTTTATTCAAATTCAACCAGACTCATAACAAATATAAGTATCAAGGTCAGATAGGGTAGTCATTCAGAAAACGAGGATACACCCGCCATGACTGCAAACTTAATAGGTTGCCCTTCCAAGTTGCAGATAACTTCACCTTTAATTAAACCCACTAAAACTCATCATAGCATCTTAAACATTCTAAAAGCCTCATTACAACTTGTACCATTAATCAGATAACAAATAACTATCAGACTCAGATAGGGTACTCATTGTTAAAAAGAGGATACACCCGCCATGGCTGCAAGCCTAGTAGTTTGCCATGCCAAGCTGCAGAAAATCTCACCTTTGATCGAACCCATTCATACTCTGTTAGTTTGTAGACATAAAATAATAGTTGTGTGTTAGGATCGAACTCAAGATCATGGGATTACACACTTTACATATGAAGAGTAAATGAATAATAATTATTTATAAAAAGTTATATTTAATTATTATATACACAAAACACAGAACGACCGTTAGTATTTAATGGATAATGACTAACGACCGTTAAACGATAAAAGGAAAGAAATATGTATAGATATTTGGTAAGTCAAGAAGATTCCGGAACACCCTTAGAGGGTATAGGCCAATCGGTTTGGGGAGGGGAAACCCAACCCAAATCCAACCTGAGCTCCAAGATAACTACACTATATAAACATATTAAGGGTTCTTAGTTTTTGCATCTCTTGTACACATACTAAAACCCTAACCTTGTGTTTTCTTTCTCTTGTTCAATAATCGGCCGAATACCCCCTCCAAAGGGTTTCAACTTTTTGGTTTTATAAACAAAAATCGTTTTGTGTTATTTACTTGCATAAGCATTTACTTGGTATTAGTACGTGTGTACAAGAACGTGAATCAAACACACTATTGTTTGATTCTTGGATTGAAATGCAAAATCGGTAAGGGGCAATTCATGTAATCCTTATAAACCCTAATTAGGGTTCATCACTATTGTTGCTTGGATTGATTCTTGTTTTGCTAGAATCATTAAGGTACGTATACGTTTAAATTCGGTCAATTAATTATGTGTTATTGTTCCTACGCTTCCGCATGTGTTCTTTGATGTTTATTATTTTAATTATGATTGTCGTGATATTAATATTCCAACAGTAGCATCAAGAGCCGTTATAACATGTAATTAATTTCCGAAACACATAAAAAAATGAATCTTGATTGTGTTTTTCATGTTTGGTCGATTTAGGGTTTATACAAAATCGAAACCCTAATTTTTTAGGGGTCGATTGCCCTATAATTATTTAGGGTTTTAGTTTTGAAATTTAATTTGATTAGAAACCCTAGGTTTAACATGTTTATGTGTTTAAGTATACGATCTTGTGGCAACTTGCTTATTGTTGGGTAAAATCCATGAAAACGTGCATGTTTGGCATGGATTCATTGTTGTGATGATTTAAATTGTTTTTCACATGTAATTTAACTGATAGATTTCGAATTGGGGAAGACTCCAATATATTATGTAATCAATTATGTGCTATGTGGTGTATATTTAATTATGGCTAACGCAATCGATACGTCGATACATGTGGCTCACTTACCTTTGTAAGTGATAGTCTTAGTTAAATTTATACAATATAAACCAAGAATTGATTATTAATAGGTTTTGTCAAATAAAGTTTGCATGTGGCTATTTGTTTACATAAATTAATTGTTAAGTTATGTGCGTTATTTAGTTGTTTATTTTTATTATTACTTGTTTTTTGTTTAATTGTATGACATGTTTTAAGCAAAAAAGGGTAATTTTTGAATAGAAAATAAATGGACTAAATAATGGTGAAACTTGATGTGATAAATTATGAATCTTGCAAAGTCTTATGTTCCGATAGAGGTTCGCTTCGCACGGTAATTTGCTCCCAAGCGAGACTAGCAAGGTTGTAATTTATAACATGTTTTTTAAGACTTAAAGTCATAAACTTTTAATTGAGTAATGAGTTTTGTACCAATAGTACGAACGGCTCACCCAATGGTGACAAACTATAAGAGGGGTATAAGTACGAACGGGTTTTTAATAAGCTTCGCGCTGACCTTTGTTTCTACACTCCTTTGTGCATCAAATTGGAGCTACCAAGTATGACTATTTTTATGTACAAAATCATCTTAAGGGTGAATTGACCGCAATTCCACGTGCCACTTTGTGGTAATTATCCGAATAACTTAGGTCTTTTGACTCATGTAGTAGTAGGATATAGTGGGTGATAATTATAGCTAATTCTTTGATTGGTGAACCCAATACCTCAATTACAACTTTGTTGATTTAATCTTAGCTTAAATTGGTAAATAAAAAGGTTTTGAAAAACTTATGATACGAAGATGTATGCATGCTTCTTCGTACATATTTTGATTATAAACATAAAAAACTAGTACCTTTAAAATTAAGTTAATGCCATCTAATTAAAAGAACACTTGAAGTTGTAATTTACGTCATGTGAGAGCTTGGACTAGATTATAATGGAAAGGTAAATTTCATACTTTCATTACTAGCAGATCAACTGATGTAATGGGACTATGTTAATTTACAGTTTTTTAATTAGACAACTTAGTTGAGTTGTAAGTGAGAGCTTGGACTCAAGGCATAAGATGGGGACAAAACATGCTTATATTGGAAATTGTTTGCCAACATAAATCCCATAATGATCTAGGAATTGCAAATTGTTTTCCAATTATTGCTCGACCGATTACCTTATTATATACTTTCATTACTAGCAGATCAACTGATGTAATGAAACTGTGATAATTTGGATCCTAGTTTTCAAGAAAATACTATGGTTATATGAATATTTCAATGATTGGTTTCAAAAATACTAATATTTGAACTTTCTTTATCTGTAGAAATGCCTCAAAACAGTAACACTACTATGAGTTCTGCGTTCAAATCATTCTTTGAACGGGAAAAATTGACTGGTTCTCAGAATTTCAATTATTGGTTTCGCTCACACAGGATTGTCCTACGAGTGACAGATCAACTTGAATATTTATATAAGCCTTGTTCTGTTGAACCTACTGCTGAAACTTTAACTGATGAGGAAAAAGCATTGTGGAAAGTTGAGTTTAAGACACATAATGATGTGGCCTGTTTGATGTTGGGAGTGATGAAATCTGCTTTACAAAAGCAGTTTGAGAATTACTTCCCTATGGACATGCTAAAATGAACACAGAAAAATGTTTGAAAAACCACAAACCGTTGAGGTCTATGATTTGATGGAATCTTTACACGGTTGTAAGCAGGCAGATGGTGAACCTGTAAGTGCTCATGTGTTGAAAATGAAATGTTACATAGATCAACTACAAGCACTTGGCAAGGTCTATGAACAAGACATTGCTATTAACTTAATCAATAGATCCCTGACTAAGGAATTTAGTGATTTTGTGCGTAATTTCAATATGCACTGCGTGGGGATGACAGTTTATGATTTACATGCAATTCTTATTGATTACGAGAAAGGTTTGCCACCAAAGGCTTCTACACCCCAGGTACTTGCTATTCAAGGGGGTAGAACTAACAAGCCAAATGCGAACAAGAAGGGTAAGAGAAAGGGAAAGGCTGATAAGGGTAAGTAAGTTATGACTTATCAACCTCAACCCAATAAAAACCCTCCTAAGAAGAAGGATAATCCAAAAAAGGATCAAGCTTGCCACTACTGTCATGTAGTTTATCACTGGAAGAGGAATTGTCCTCTTTATATCCAAGAGTTGCGAGAAAGTAAGAACAAGAAGACTGGGCACTTGGGCGCCAGTACTTCAGGTAACTTGCTTATGATTGAATTATTTACTCTAAATCGTAAAATTAATTCCTGGGTATATGATACTGGATGCGGTATTTACATTTGTAATACGCTGCAGGGGTTTAGAGTGGAAAGGAAGCTTGCCTACGGGAAGCAATATCTGCATGTGGGAAATTGAGCACCTGCAGCTGTTGAAGTCATAGGAGTGTTTAATTTAGGTTTGCCTTTGGGCTTAGTACTGCCATTAAACAATTGTTATTATGCACCTTCTATTATTAGAGGTGTTGTTTCCTTTTCATGTTTGTTGGATTTGGGTTTTATTCACACTATCAATAGTAATGGAATTTTTGTTTCTTTAAATGGTATTTTTTTTATTTTAATGCTATTACTGTGAATGGTGTGTTTGAAATTGACATGAATGATTATGTATCCAATAATAATATTTCAATGTATAGCATAAGTAAGATAATTAAGTCAGGCTTGAATTCTTCTTACCTTTGGCACTGTAGAGTTGCTCATATATGCAAGACTCACATGAAAAAGCTACAACATTATGGGCTTTTGAAAAGTATCAATGATGAATCATATGATAAATGTGAGTCTTGTATATCTGGGAAGATGACTAAGAAACCTTTTCATAGTAATACGGAAAGGACTTCTGACCTACTTGGTTTAATACATACTGATGTGTGTGGACCACTTAGACATGTGTCAAGGAAATGTGCTAGCTACTTCTTAACCTTTACAGATGATTTCAGAAGATATGGTTATATTTACTTGCTTAAACAAAAACATGAGGTGTTTGAAACATTTAAGGTTTTCAAAGCAGAAGTAGAATTGCAACTAGGAAAGAAGATTAATGCTCTTCGATCCGATAGAGGTGGTGAATACCTAAGCCAAGAGTTTAAAGATTACTTAGTTGAGAATGGAATTGTCCAGAATCTCACATCTCCATATACTCCACAACAAAATGATGTATCTGAGAGAAGAAATCGTACATTGTTAGACATGGTACGATCAATGTTTAATCTTACAACTCTTCCTTTATCTTTTTGGGATTATGCCTTAGAATCTGCGGTTCGTATTTTGAATATGGTTCCCACTAAGAAGGTTGATAAGACACCATATGAAATATGGAATGAAAAAGCTCCAAACTTGTCTTATTTAAAGGTCTGGGGTTGCGAGGCGTACATAAGATGTGACTCAGCAGATAAACTCCAACAGATATCTATTAAATGTATCTTTGTAGGATACCCAAAGGAAA
The DNA here is from genome assembly GCA_021014915.2 of Artemisia tridentata subsp. tridentata. Lineage (NCBI taxonomy): Eukaryota > Viridiplantae > Streptophyta > Magnoliopsida > Asterales > Asteraceae > Artemisia > Artemisia tridentata. The sequence goes on from CP139508.1 coordinate 247,063,055, forward strand.
CAATGTGTTACTACTTTTACTACCCACCTGAAAACAAAGTAATTGTTGCTAGTGTAACGCCCCGTGCCCATTTAGACAAAAAATTAAAACTTTTTTCGCGGAAATGCTTGACTTTTACTGACATCCTGTTACTCTTTTGACCATTTACAAAAATTAAAACTATTTTAAAATGAAACTAGACTCAATTACCTTCAAAACGACGGGTGGTATGACTCGTGACGACTTACGGTTTAAAAGATATGATTTTTCAAAAATCGACAAATTTCGAAAACACTGCCCAACCGCCGGCTGGGACCCAAAAATCCGATTTGAACCGCCGGTTGAGACCCCAAGCGCGGCGGCTCAGACCTGTTGTTTGCCAAAATTGATTTTCAAGTCCCGCGATTGAAAACCCGACCTCCCGAACTCGGTATTTCACCAAACTTTCCAGATTTACCTAGTATATCATTGAGCTCATTTTCCTACAAAAACATTTACCATTTGACACTCGGAAAACGTACTTTACAACATGACGGGTTATGCACTAAAACCCGTTTTGACCTATTTCATGACATAAATCACATACGACTCCCACGACACCTCAAACTTATCCAAATTCATTAACTAAACATATCGAACGTGTTCCATCATCAATTAGTCTATATACATTTCAAAATGGATGAAAAAGGCTATATGCCAAACACCCCAATAATGTTAGTTTCAACCATAACAACTTCATAATACTTACACGTTTTTTACCAAAGACCTGGACATGAACAAAAGACCTAGAATGACGACAAGACCATTAAATAACAAAACGACCATATGGATTAAAGTATACCAAAACACGAAGAGACACTTCAGGGGCTTCCAACTTCAATACGCTTGGTCCAAAAGTTTATGGTCTTCTAGACTATCGTCTACTACTACACTACCACTTCTTCTTCTTCCGAATCTACAACTAAGCCATGTTTTTACCTTTACTCCCTTCACTTGTACCTACAAAATGACATTAACTTCAACCGTAAGCGAAAAATCTTAGTAAGTATATAAGATACAACTAACATTACATTACATAAGATTAGTGATTAACACCAATCATAACATTAACATGGAGCATAAAATGGGATTATTACTCACCTTGACCAAGCAAGTAATTATATAACATTATCTTTATCTAGCATTGGATCCAAGCTAACATACATTCACAAGCTCCTTAACATCATACATTATCACAATCATAATATTAACATCATAATATTAACAAGTTATACTCATATACTTACCTTAAATCCTACTAGCTTCCTACTTGGCTTTGATTGGGCTTCTATAATGATTCCTATTACAACATTAATTTCAATTAGTGACTAATTAACTAAGGGAATCATGAATTTACAACCTTTATCAATAATACTCAAATCCACCACATGAACCCTAATTTCTACATTTGGGGAAAAGTACTTACTTTTTGAAGAGACCACAATTAAGGTGCCTCTTATGATTTTTGATCACCTCTTGATATCTAAAACTAACTAAGATGGAGATTTTGGCCTTCCCTCCTATTTCTCTGAAAAATGTCGACACATATGAACTCACTCCACATTTCCAGACTTTTCCAAGAGATAGATATTTATCCAGCTTTTATAATTAGTTTGGTCCTTTGGCAAATATGGTCCTTCTAGTTCTACTCTTCCTATTTTGGCCACACATTTAGCTATTATTTTATCCATAACACATATCTTATATCTACATAGCATATATTTACATAAATATTACCTTGTCGGGATACGGGTGTAACAGCTAGATATGGAGACTTTCTTGAAAAGGAACTTATATCTCAAGAATTCAGTGGGAGAGTTTATGATCTGGAAGATGATCATGTAGATACATTACCTTCTAAAAACACTGGCGTACTTCCTGTGGAACCTGAAAGTCTGGGTCCTCTACCTGAAATTGAAATTGTTCCCATTCACAAGTCTTCAAGGCATGTGAAAGCTCCTGAACGTCTATGTCTTAACGTAGAAGTTGAGGAAACTATATTAGGGGATCTTGATGAACCTACTAATTATAGGGCTGCCATTGAGAGTCCTGAAAAGGATAAATGGGTAGTTGCTATGAATGGGGAAATGCAATCCATGAAAGATAACAATGTCTGGATTGAAGTAGACCTTCCTCCCAATGCCAAGGTAGTTGGAAGTAAGTGGCTCTTCAAGAAGAAAACTGACATGGATGGCAAGGTACACACCTATAAGGCTCGTTTGGTAGCTAAAGGCTTTACTCAAACATATGGTGTTGACTACGAGGAGACCTTTTCTCCTTTAGCTGACATTAGGGCCATTAGGATTCTCATAGCTATAGCAGCATACTATGACTATGAGATTTGGCAAATGGATGTCAAAACCGCCTTCTTAAATGGTCGCCTAGATGAAGACATCTATATGGCGCAGCCTGAGTGGTTTGTGAATCCAAAGTTTACAAACCGTGTATGCAAACTTCAAAGATCCATTTATGGATTGAAGCAAGCATCAATGCAATGGAATAAAAGATTTGATGAAAAAATCAAAAGGTTTGGATTTACTCAAAATCTTGATGAGTCATGTGTATATCACAAAGCTAGTGGCAGTAATGTAATTTTCCTTATCCTATATGTTGATGACATATTGATCATGGGAAAAGACATTCCAAGTTTGCAAAAGGTTAATGCATATCTTGGAAAGTGCTTTTCTATGAAGGATTTAGGGGAAGCTGCATATATTCTGGGAATCAAGATCTATAGAGATAGATCAAGGCGGTTAATTGGATTAAGTCAAAGTGCTTACATTGACAAAATATTGAAGAGATTCAATATGCAAAATTCCAAGAAAGGATATTTGGCAATGGAAGTGAAACATGGCTTGAGCAGTGAGTTATGTGCTTCAACACCTGCAGAGGTGGCACGCATGAGCAAAGTTCCTTATGCTTCGGCTGTAGGATCTATTATGTATTCGGTGAGATGCACAAGGCCAGATGTGACGTTTGCTCAAAATATCACCAATCAATTTCAACAGAATCCATGTGAAAACACACTGGATTGCTGTTAAACATATTCTTAAGTATTTTAGGCATACGAAAGATATGTTTCTTATGTATGGTGGAAATCCAGCTACAGAACTTGATGTAACAGGTTACTGTGATGCGTCCTGGCAACGTGACAAAGATGATGCGAAGTCTCAGGCTGGTTATGTCTTTCTTATCAATGGAGGAGCAGTAGACTGGAGGAGCAAGAAGCAGAGTACAATTGCGATGTCTGCAACAGAGGCCGAATACATAGCTGCTTCAGAAGCTGCAATGGAGGCTGTTTGGATTAGGAAATTCATTTCAGGGCTTGGTGTTATGCCTTCAATTGAATTGGCTATTAATATGTATTGTGACAATTCTGCTGCAATCATATTTGCCAATGAACCTGGAGTCATGAAGAGCACCAAACATTTTCTACGGAAATATAACTATGTTCGACAGCAAGTCAGCGTAGGATAAATTAATCTCTTGAAAGTTCATACAGATGATAACTTAGTTGATCCATTCACTAAGGCTTTAGCTAAAGAAAAGCTTACTAAACTTGCCAATGGCATTGGACTTGGATTAGCTAGTAGTTTCATGCATGACTGTGTTTAGTATTTGGATAAAGGATATTGTAAACTTTTATTATTTTTAATGAAATAAAGTATTGGTTATGTTTATGTTCATTATTTAATATTGTTGTCCTATATTTTCATGTTTAATCCATGAATAAATTAGTTGTTCTAAATCGTCCGTTGTCGGTTAATGATATGGGAATACCATTAAATTAAGACAAATCTGAGTTTTAGTACAATATACTTGAAAGTATATTGATGCGTTGACATGCCAAATTCACATGATATTCAATGAACTGAATATAGGACTTATCCCAAACTACATGATGTTACTTTATGGATGTTGTTATTAAGTAAATCATGAATAGTTATCCTCAGACTTGAGATACCAAATAACTGTTATGAATGTAGTGCATTCTGTGGAACAATTTAACGCTATACGTATCTGGTAGTCATAAGGATTGTTTTCGGAATTGTTGCAAAATTCATAGGTTATGCTTGTAGTCAAGATAGAATTTGTTCCTTCAAATTTATTTTGGAGTTTAATACTGCTGGGCCTCTCGTAGGGTTGACAAGATGTTTGCGTTGCCACGCCCATCTCCCCTGAATATGTTCAGAAGATTTGGTAATCTTGCTCAATCACAAACAATGAGAAACAGAATATTTGAATAAAGAATGACTTTAATCCATATAATAATAATGATGAATCATTAAAAGTTTTTTCCAGGAGACCTACTCGAGTTGTACTAGAGGCATCGGCGTATTGCAAGACGCTAACTGATGTGATCACACTATTAAGATATGTCTAAGTGGGAGTTGTTAGTTTTGTAGGCATAAAATAATATTTGTGTGTTAGGATCGAACTCGAGATTACGGGATTGCACACTTTACGTATGAAGAGTAAATGAATAATAATTATTTATAAAAAGTTATATTTAATTATTATATACACAAAACACATAACGACCGTTAGTATTTAACGGATAATGACTAACGAAAGTTAAACGATAAAAGGAAAGAAATATGTATAGATATTTGGTAAGTCAAGAAGATTCCGGAACACTCTTAGAGGGTATAGGCCGATCGGTTTGGGGAGGGGAAACCCAACCCAAATCCAACCTGAGCTCCAAGATAACTACACTATATAAACATATTAAGGGTTCTTAGTTTTTGCATCTCTTGTACACATACTAAAACCCTAACCTTGTGTTTTCTTTCTCTTGTACAATAATCGGCCGAATACCCCCTCCAAAGGGTTTCGACTTTTTGGTTTTATAAACAAAAATCGTTTTGTGTTATTTACTTGCATAAGCATTTACTTGGTATTAGTACGTGTGTACAAGAACGTGAATCAAACACACTATTGTTTGATTCTTGGATTGAAATGCAAAATCGGTATCCTTATAAACCCTAATTAGGGTTCATCACTATTGTTGCTTGGATTGGTTCTTGTTTTGCTAGAATCATTAAGGTACGTATACGTTTAAATTCGGTTAATTAATTATGTGTTATTGTTCCTACGCTTCGCATGTATTCTTTAATGTTTATTGTTTTAATTATGATTGTCATGATATTTATATTACAACATACTCATCGTATCCTCTTTAATAGTATAAAAGATGTACCAAAAGGCAAGTGGTAAAGTAAGCATATTTTGTGTTTTTGTTTGTGACATTCAATGTTCAGCTAAATACCAAATATTACAATGGAATTACAACTAAACGGTAGAAACATTATACCACGTGTTTAAAAATGTATGTTGAAATGTTAATCCAATAACATTGTTATAGCTAAGGCTACTCGCAGTAATGGGGTGTGATCGACTTTGCCGATCGATTACAAGTCGATCTCCCTTCTGTGGGGAATCGATCGCCCCCTTTTTTTTTTTGTAACTTGGTCCTCAACTCGATCGATATACAATTCCCATTTCATGTGCATTTAATTGGACCGTTTGAAAATAATAATAATAATAATAATAATAATAATAATAATAATAATAGAACTAGACGTATAGAACTAGACGTTTGGAACTACGTTTGAAAAAAAATAAATAAATAATAAAATAAAATAAAATAAAACCTTATAAATACACAACATATTAACACACTTTAATCCACAAATCTCATTTAACACATTCTTTATATTTTTTCATACTATGAATTCTTACGAGCTATTTATTTCCGATTCGTCTTCGGATGATGATTCATAATATGATAATTCTGGACGAAGAGCGGGCGATATCTCTCGTATTCTTTTCAGCGGAGCAGCACCGTTCTTATGATCCCATAAGAACGCATGTAGAATCGTTGGAAATTACCAGGGAGATATGCAACAAAACAACTCATCTTAGCCTCAAAGCCGATTTGGTGGAAGACATTTGGCATCATCATAATCAAAACTAGTTTAGTCATTTTATTATCGTAATGTTTTAATGTTATTTGAATTTTATTGTAATGTTTTTATTTTATTTGAATTATTATGCAACGTTTTAATTATTAATGAAATCTGAGTTTATGTTAAAAATGTTAAAAGAAAAAAAAAAAAATAATAATAATCATTGTCGCCCTTACTAGGGCATCTAATCGGCTGAAGATCGCTGGAGAGAGAAAGCTGATGTGGCAGAGTAAATGAGAAGGATTGATATCCTTTACTACGGCCGGCCTAAATTCTGCTATAAACATATTATATTCACACATTTAGTAAGCCGAATATAAGACAAAGCATATTCCAAAAGTCGCAGCCAAATACTTGAACACCGAAATCCACAATCTAACTGGTCTACACCAACTTTTACAAAACACCATGTCTAGATTATTCGGATGTACAATAAGGATATAAGCCATTGATTATGAGCTTAACATGGCAAACGTGTAATTAGTCCAAGATTAAGTACATAGTTGGTCGAAGTACATAATTACTTATCACTTGAAAGAATACAAATTAAGGCTCAGATCTCTAAGTATTAGAACAATACGAGGAATACGACCCCCCGCGTTGCGGGGGGATATTCGTACAACGAATAGCAAACGCATAATTTTTAAAACACATGATACAACTATTACAACCATGTGAAACTAATGCTAGGACTTTCCTTGCGCCATCACCTACAGACCTTTCCTCTGCTGGGGAGTCCCAGAAAACGAACTGCGGCAAACATATCAAGTGCTTAAATTTTCATTTCTTCCCGAACCTCCCAGTATCGCATTTTTTTCATCTCTATCTGCAACACATTGTGTGATAAGTTTTTTGTTGTCTCTCTAACCTCAAGAAAGCTAACCATCAGATACATCCAAAATTTCAATTTTACTTTCCTACATTTGTGAAGATGGTTACATATATTGTGATTTAGTTTTTAGATTATATTGGAAAAAAAATATTCGCTAAGCGAAATATCAGACTTAAAGATTTAAGGTATTTAGTCTATTTCATGGCACACTCTAAACAAATATTTTTAAACAGCCCAATTGCTTTTAATGAGATGATAATTAAGTATTTTGAAACCTCTACTGTGCTTAAACCTAAGTCAATAAGCAGAAATTTTGTACATGCCAACCACCCTAAAGTAAACCCAGACTTATTAGTTCCCGCCACGAATACAATTTTTATATTGTGCCTTGATAGTGCAGAATCTATAACACTCACCGTGCATAATATTATGAAGAGATCCGTTGGAAGCATACTCATATGAAACCACTCTTTAAGCCTTGATACCATAGAAACCTGTCATCATATTCTCGCACAGTTAAGAGAGAGAAAAAAAAATGGCATGCATTTTGGCATGTTGATTGACTGCACTTCCTAATTATGGTTTTTGGCATGTAGATATTGTTACCTCTAGCGTCTTACTTTTCTGTTCCAAAATCAAACAACTTGGCGGTTAACATTCAAGAAAATTTTCAGCATATTGAAAAATTATCAATTATCAAACATTGGATGGACATAGTAGGAATTACCTGTTTCTTGATAATTATCTTCTCAACTGTAAAGCTTCCTTGAGAACAACAATCTCCGATTGACATTTCAGAGTTTGACGATTTTGTTCGAATGGAAGAAGTTACATCGCTGTGACTTAACGACGCGTTATTCTTCCTGTGAGATTGAGGAAAGTTGCTCTTTTGACATTCTAAATATATGCTGCTTTTGGTACCATAACTTCCAACAGAACTACTACTAAATTGGATTCAAATTGGCCAATTTTTTCGGGAGAGTATCAGTATCTTTTCTCCCTTCAGTCTCATTATCACCCGAGCCATTGTTGGTACTATCATCCTCTTCTACTATCAGTTTTAGAGTTACTGATTCTTCATTGACATTATTTTGAGCCGAATCAGCCCCCAATATCTGAAAGTAACTCTCTTTTTCAGGCAAACCTTTATTAAACCCTAAATCACCACTTCAACCATACCGTAACGGCGTAACCACAAACGTATAAGTTTAATTAAGCGATCCCACAAACCTTTATTACATCCTAAATCACCACTTCAACCATACCGTAACGGTGTAACCCACCATACGGAAGACTATGATTGCAAACGAAATTTAAATAACCCATACCTTTCATCTCGGATGTAGATGACAATTATAAAGGACACACAATTAAACGGCCTTCCGGTGGACATACATGTACCGGCAGTAGTTGAAGTAGCAAGAAACCCAGCCGGAAATGATTGGTTACACAGGCTCTAGTTGCAGTTTAACGGACATGCCTCGAGACTTCTACTGTGCTGGCTCTGTGTTGTTGGCGCAGCTGCGTAAATTTCATACGATCAATCATAATTCAGAAGGCCACATATGCATAAAAATGTTAGGTAAAACCCACCCAATTCTCTCTTTAATGCTGCTGCTCTACAGCGGTCCCGAATACCCATAAAAAATCCTGAAAACCGATAATACCAGACAGAAAGTTGCAATAACATACAGGGTTTTCGCTACTACTAACGGGCAGATTTCGGATTGGTACCTGTGTTATTACAACCTGCAATAACATACACGGTATGTCGTCCGGAGACCAATAATACCAGACAGAAAGTATGTCGTCCTGATTCTGGATTGGTACCTGCAATAACATACATGGTAAAATCAGGCCTGCGAAAACGGATTCTCAAATATAGTAGTCAACAGGTGTGGAACGTTTTGTTTGTTCTTGATTGAGATATTTATGTATTGAATGTGTTTAGCATGCGGAATCTACTACAACACACTTTAAAAGAACACAAGATGGTGAGTTTGAGTAAATGAGAGAATGCAATGAACAAAGAACACAACTTTGGTTAGAACAAAACGATTCAATATTATTGATGAAATAATACGGATGATCTAAGTATCACCAGGATTACAAAGTAATCTTGAATCTAAGATTGTAAAAAGGATTTGTGATTCGAAGTAACTAAGTTACTTGAGAGATAGTTTGGTTCGTGGTTATTAGTTGTGAAAGATGCATGCATGAAGAAGTGACTAAGATATCCTTTTATAAGATAAGGATATCTTATTACATGTTGTCAAGTAGATGAATATAATACTATACTTTGACTATTATGGCGCCTACAATTAAATACAACTACCCATGTACACTCTGATATATTCTTCTGTCACCACAGAAGACTATTCTACTTCTACATAACGTATAACATTGTACAAAGACTAATAATTCAACTAAATATCTATTACAAAATATCTAATCGACAAAACAGAAGCTTGGCAGGCTCTTCATTAGCTAGCAGTACCTTCTACCCAGAAGGTACTGGTAGAACATCTTCGTACACTACAAAATCAACTAGCAGGCTCTTCTCATCATTGGCAGGCTCTTTGACTTTGATCATTTTATTCCCAACAATCCTCCCCTAAACTTGTTATTTCCATTAAAATACACAAGTTTCTGATGAATAAAATACATACCTTGAGGATTTGAGAACTCTTCCAAAAACCTTACTTTCTATCCTTCCTTTTTCTTTCATATTGCTCAGATATGCTCCTCAGCAAACTCTGAACAATCTCTGAGTTTTCTTCATCCTTGTCACACCTTAATCTCTTGGAGATCATAGCTTTAAGCACTTCATAGCTAAGAGGATACTCTTTCTCAGCTAACATAAAAAGTTCTATCCCACTCTGTGTGAAAAGATGATGAGTATGGCTATGACTTAGAAATTCCCAAGTTGTTGTAGGATCATAATAGGGAAATTTCCAATGAACATCCTTGGGATCAGGATCAAACATTCTATTGAATTCCACCCAAAGCTCTTGTTCCTTAGCATCTGTACTAGAATTTGTAGCTAACCTAATCTGCACTAGATTCCACAATTCTTCCAAATCTGCTCTATCAGATGCTCTAACTAAATTTTCAAAATTCTTGAAGATAGCAGACTGTCCCCCAACCCTTAATATTTTCCATGACTTACCAAATCTATCATGGTGTATTTCCCAATCAATTATAGGGTGTCTAGACCTAATTGGATCAGCATGAATGATAGTAGGTAAAGTAATCAACATTTTACTTACTTGCCCTTGATCCAATTTTGCTACTTCTTTCTTCTGAGCATCTTCCTTCTTCTTAAATGGATGTACATCAGATGGAACATTATAGTAAAGATTCTTGTAGGCTTGAAGATATAAAAAGAAGATTTCATCAGCAGATTTCTTCTTAAGTTGATAATCAGTCCAATTAGCCTGATTCTTCAAAAATTTCTTCATAAAGATTGTTTGATCTTTGTTAGTTTTGCCCACTTTAAAACCTCTCTTCTGACTTTCCTTCATCTTCTCAAAAATGTCAGCCAAAGCTGCTTCTTTGTATTTCTTGTTGATGAAAGATTCAAGTGCTTCAGTCTTCTCATCAGAATTGAGTGTCTTGTCATTTACTATATTTGCTGCATGACCTTTCACAATTGGATCATTGTTAATAATCCATAACATCTGTGCATCAAAGGTCTCTTGAGCAATTTGAGTATCAAGAAGAGCTTGAGCAGCTTCTTCAGCTTCTTTCTGCTCTTTCATTTCTTCAAGCATTCTTGAAGCTTCTCTAGCTTTTAGCTCTTCTTCATGAACTCTTTTGGCCTCTTCTTCTCCTAAAGCCATCTGAATTTGCTGAGTTCTTTTCAACTTCTTGGACTTTGGCTCATCTTCAATTAGAATACCTTTGCCCTTATCCTTTGGAGGTGAATCTTGTGTTGGAGCAGAGGATTGCTCATCAGCAACTAAAATCCTCTTTCTCTTGTACACTCTCTCAGCAGATCCTTTATATCCCATAGCCAATAGCCTTTCTCTCCTGGCAGACTCTTCTTCTGCCCTAGCAGGCTCTTGCCCTGCTCCAACAGGCTCTTCATCATAAACTTGAGTTCCATCATGGAATTCAAATTGAGCCTGTTCCTCCTCTTCTTCCTCATCTTCAGACATATCCTTCCTCCCCTTTTTGGAAGAGTGATCTATCCTATCAGCATCTGACTGTGAAGAACTAGATAAAACAACCTTTGCAGACTTTTTACCTTTTAACTTCTTCACTTCACCCTCCAATCTCTTAACCCTCTTAACCAATTTGATGTTGATCTTAGAAAACCTTTCATTTTGACGTTTAAGAGCTTTCTCTAAGAACTTCACCTTGTCTTTCAACTCTTGCATTGTCTGAGGTGATTGGGTTTGTGATGTATGATGTGGGGATGGTGGTGGTGTTGCTGATGGTACTGGAGATGGTGTTGGTGATTTTTGATGTGTTTGTGAAATGAAACCATGTGAAGAACTGGATGATGGTGTATCAGCAGATGGTGTTGGTTCTTCTGGATGTTGTGGTACCATTTCATCAAAAAGTGGAACTTCCTCCCCTCTAAAACCAATTCTCATATTTGAAAATACTTTTTGAGAAAGTTTTGGTGTTTCATAAACTGAGTCTGTGGGAAGTAACACATGTTGTAATTTTCCAATGATGCATCCAATGAATCTTGGATACATCAAAAATTTTGTTTTAATATCCACATTGTTTATCAATCCTTCAAAAATATATTTAGAAAAATTGTATTTTCTGTTTGTAGCTAAGCAAATGAGAGCAGAAGCCATGTTGCCACTAAATTGCTCCCAAGAGGTTTTCTTCTGGCTCAAACAGTGAAGGATTGTGTGAATCAAAAATCTCCATTGTGGAGTAAGATGCTTTTTCAGAAAAGTGAGTTTGTTGAACTCAGCATGATACCCCATTCTTGTTAAATTTTCAAAAATTTCAGTATCTGGTAACTGACTAATACCATCAGAATCATCCAAATGAAGATGTCTTCTTATGGATGACTCAGTAAGAGTCAAATGTTTACCATCCACTTTGGCTTTTATTCTTTGTTCCCCATTTTCAGAAGTTTTAATTTTAGCAGATTCCCAAAATTGTAAAATTTGATTTTCATAAATAGTGGGATTGACTAGCAAAGCAAACCTGATGTAGGAGTTGTTTAAAAAGTCCACTACTTGATGAAATGAGGCATTATCCTCTGACTTCTCCAAAAATGCTAACTGATTGTGACGTTGAACAAAGTATAGATCAATTGTGAAAGTCATAATGAAAATTTTGAATATGATGGTGGGATTTGTTGGTAGTACTGGTAGAAGATGAAAGATGTATGTGAATTATGATAATGACTGATGAAAGAAGATATGAGAGAATTACTTTTAACCGACAATAATAAAGATTAAAATAAGTAAGTGAAAAGGCGGTTAAAAAGATCTTTTATATGTAAAATATAATATAATATATTCATCAGTGAATTACATAACTACCCCAACGGCTAATTTTAACTACCAGGCCTAAAGGCTAAAACTTTTTCTGACAGGCTCAACGGCTATCTAGCAGTACCTTTGTACTCTAGCAGTACCATTTTTTGTACTAGCAGTACCTTTAAAAGTTTTTAAAAATCCCTTATAGTTTTTAGCAAACTACCAGCTATCAACGGATTTGAGTTGTCTTTACCAAAAGCCGTTTGCTTAAGGACTAGCTAACTATTTACAATTAAGTATGGTCAGTTAACAACCATATAGTTTTTGGTAAACTATCAACCATTAACGGATTTGATTTGTCTTTACCAAAAGCCGTTTGCTTAAGGACTAGTCAACTCTTAAGTTTGTGAAAACTTGGTGAGATGAATACCAAAAGCCATGATGGCCCAAAAGATGGTGCAATTTCCTTGGATGAAGGAAATTTGAATCAGGCATTGATGCTGTGTATCTTGGATGATTTGCTCAACAAGTGAAATCATCTAATAACATGCCTTTGAGTTGAAAACATTTCTTAGTTTGATCTAGATAGAACTTTCTCCTTGAGAAATGCTTCATCCCTTCTAGATATGTGATCTAACTATCTCTTTTTCAACTCTGCATCATCTTGTATGCTCTTGTCTTTTCATAAATTGGTCTTTCTTCCATTCTGGGCTATTAATTCCTCCCCTGAGATTGTTATTTCTCCTGAAATGAATAAAACTTTTGTTGCCCCTTTTGTTTGAAAGAACTCTTGTTTTGTTATCAACCTGAAATGTGTTAGTTGCAAACCAAAAGAACAAAGTGTAGAACACTTGATCTATAACATTTTAAGTATTCAAGCCTTTAAATGAACAAAACATAGCAATTTTGTATCAGCAGGACCAATTATGAACTAACAGGACCTTTTGACTAACTAGCAGTACCATGTTTAAAATCCAATACCAGTTAATTTTATGAACAAAAACATATGATTTTCAAAGATTTATCATTCCAATACCTCCTACAAGATATTTGAATCTACCTAAATCAAAAGCTTTGGTGAGAAGGTCTGCATAATTCTTTTCAGAATCAATTTTAACAACTTGAATTAACCTTTTCTCATTGCAATCCCTTATGAAATGGTGTCTGATTTCAATATGTTTTGTTTTTGAGTGTTGAACTGGGTTTTTAATGATACAAATAGTACTGCTATTGTCAATATAAATAATGGTGTTAAGAAAATTGTACCCATAGTCAAGCATTTGATTTTGGATCCAAAGAACTTGCCCACAACAACTTGCACCAGCAACATATTCTGCTTCAGTTGTAGAGTTGGCCACCATTGTTTGTTTCTTGCATTCCCAGGAGATTAGTCTGCAACCAAGAAATTGACATCCACCAGTTGTGGATTTTCTGTCTAGTGTTGCACCAGCATAGTCACTATCCGAATAAGCCACCAATTCAAAAGATGATTCCCTTGGATACCAAAGACCCAACCTAGGTTGACCCTTAAGATATCTAAAGATTCTTTTGACTGCTGTGAGATGAGAGATCTTGGGATGTATTTGAAACCTTGCACATACACATACTGAGAACATGATATCTGGTCTTGATGATGTAAGATACATCAAAGACCCAATCATTGATCTATAATTGTGCAAATCCATATCTTCTCCATCAGCATCTTTGATTAGCCCTTTGTCTGGATCCATTGGTGTACTTGCAACCTTAGAATCAGCAAAATTGAATTTTCTTAGGATCTCTGCTACATACTTATCTTGGCTGATAAATATGCCTTCTTTTGATTGTTTCACTTGGAGACCTAAAAAGAAAGTAAGTTCCCCCATGGAACTCATCTCAAACTTACTGTGCATAAGTTTTTCAAATTCTACACACAAGCCTTGGTTTGTTGATCCAAAGATTATGTCATCAACATAAATCTGAACTAACAAGATGTCTTTCTTTGTCCTTTTGATGAACAAAGTTGGATCAATCCTGCCTCTTTGGAATCCACTTTCTAGTAGAAACAAGCCAATGTTTCATACCATGCCCTTGGAGCTTGATGTAGACCATACAAAGCCTTGGTAACTTTGTAAACTTTATCTGGATACTCAGCATCAATGAAGCCTGGAGGTTGAGATACATATACTGGTTCTTCAATTTCACCATACAAAAATGCACTCTTAACATCCATTTGATAGACAGTGAAGCCTATGAATGAAGCATAGGCTAAGAAAAGCCTAATTGCTTCAAGTCTTGCAACTGGAGCAAACACTTCTTCATAATCTACCCCTTCCTCTTGAGTATATCCTTGTGCTACCAATCTAGCCTTGTTCCTGATCACTATACCCCTTTCATCCTTCTTGTTTCTGAACACCCATTTGGTTCCAATTGCCCTATGACCTCTGGGTAAATCAACCAATATCCAAACCTTCTGAATCTTGAATTGGAGAAGCTCTTCTTGCATAGCTTCCACCCAACTTGCATCATCTAAAGCTTTGTTTATGTTTTTGGGTTCAGCCTGAGATAGAAAACATGAAAACAGGCATATATTGGAATTATCATTATTCTTTTCTTCATAAAGAGAGGAGATTAACCCTTCTTCATCTGAGGATAAGACTTGAGATAAACCAACTTGAGATCTTGTTCTAACACCAGAAGTTATGCTTCCAATCACATCATCAGTTGAGTGATCTTTGAGAATTCTAGTGTTTGGTGTTTTAGGAACTTCATATGTAGTTGGAAGATTGCTAATCCCAACTTCTTCTTGAAAAGAATCATCTATTTGAACATTCAATGGCTCAGCAGTACCAATACTTGTACTAGCAGGACCATCTGAAGAACTGGCAGTACCATTGTCATTAGCACCACTCTCTTGATTCTCTTGATTCTGAGTTCCTTGATCTTCTTCATTGCCTTCTTTTGTTGTGTTTGAAGGTCCTTCTTCATTTGAAGATAGATCCATACTTTTCCAAATTGGCATCCAGATGAAATCTTGATTTTTAGGAATTTCAACATTTTCTTCAGAACCTGCATTTTCATTAGCATTTGTACCTGTAACAGGCACATAATTCATAGATTCTGAAAGCCTATCAACATCAAACATCCAATCTGGTCCAACTCCTTTCACATTTGCTAGTTTCTCTTGAAACTCTATGTGAAGATTCTCTTCAACTAGCCTAGTGCATGTGTTAAACACTCTATAGGCCTTACTTTGCAAGGAATACCCTATCAAAAAGCCAACATCTGCTTTTCCATCAAATTTGCCTAAATGATCTTTGGTATTGAGAATAGTAACCTGACAACCAAAAGGTCTCATAAAACTTAAAGATGGTTTTCTACCAAAGAAAAGTTCATAAGGTGTTTTTCTATGTGGTTTTGTCACAAGAACCCTGTTTTGTACATAACAAGCAGTACCAACTGCTTCAGCCCAAAATGAAATAGGCAACTTAGAGTCTACTAACATAGTTCTAGCAGCCTCTATAAGTGTTCTATTCTTTCTTTCTGCTACTCCATTTTGCTGAGGTGTTCTAGCTACACTAAACTCTCTTTTTATGCCTTTTTCCTTGCAAAAGTCATCCATAACTCTATTCTTGAACTCTGTCCCATTGTCACATCTGATGACCTTAACCTTCTTATCAGATTGGTTTTCTACCTCAGTGATATAGGTTTTAAGTGTCTCACTAGTTTCATGTTTGGATCTTAAGAAGAAAACCCATGAAAATCTACTATAGTCATCAGTAACAACCAGACAATATTTCTTTCCATTCAAGCTGCACACATTAGTAGGACCAAAGAGATCCATATGAAGCATATGTAAAGCCTGAGTAATAGAGTTTTGGGTCTTGGGCTTACAAGAAGCTCTATGTTGTTTGCCTTTAAGACAGTCAACACAAGTTTGGTCGTTTTGGAAAATCTTTTTGGGTAAACCTCTTACTAAATCATATTTTGCAATAGTGTTGATTGTTTTAAAGTTTACATGACCAAGCCTTCTATGCCAAAGCATAGATTCATCCAATGAGGCCTTTGCTATCAAACAGGTTAAACCTTCTTTGGGATCAATGTTCTTTAAATTGACACTATACATATTGTTCCTTTTTGGAATTTTAAGAAGGATCTGACTTTCATCAGGCATCTTAAAATCAGAAGAAAGAACCATACATCCATTGTCAGTAAATAGAACATTGTTCTTTTTGTCACACATTTGTGAGACACTAAGAAGATTAAACTGAAGTTCTTTCACAAAATACACATTTTCAAAATCTATTTTACTGGTTTTAATAGTACCTTTACCAGTAATCTTTCCTTTAATTCCTCCCCCAAAGGTAACATATCCTCCATCAAATGTTTTGAAATCTGAGAGGAATGACATGTTGCCTGTCATGTGCCTGGAACACCCACTATCAACATACCCTTGATCTTCACAATCAGTTGAATGTTCCTGCACATGAATAAACACATTAGTTTCCTTGGGGTACCCAAGCCATGACAGACTTGGGTTTGCCTCTTGCATCAATGAAGTCAAACCTTTTCAGGATTGTTGATGCACCTTTTGATTGGATTGGTTTCCAAATCCAACATGCTGAGGACTTAACAGCACTTTCCCTTTTAATCCATTGTGTGGCCTTTGGTCTATCAGTACCAATTTTGGCAATACCAATTTTGGCAGTACCATTTAGTCTAGCAGGACCTTTTGGTCTAGCAGGACCTTTGGTTTTTGGACTCCAAACTTTTGTTTTGACCACATTTATCTTTTGAATAGGATTCTTCTCAACTTTTGGTACACTTTTGAAAGTGTTTCTTGTACCCTTTTCAGTTGATTTTGTAATAACAGGCTTATGTTGTCTAACAGTATGATTATCTTTTGTAGTGTTAGACTTAACAAAACTTTTTCTGGGTTGAGTAACATTTGTTTTAGCTTTTGATTTACTCCCAGAAACCCATTTATTACAATAAGCATGAAGATGATTAAAGCTACCACAATAATAACAAGCTTTATTAAACATAACAAAGTCATCACCTAATTGTTGTGATTTAAGGTTGTTCCAATTTCTTTGGCTTCCCCTAGGTTTGTTATTACATTTTTTACAACTTTCAACTGTCTTCAAAACAGTTTTGGCTTTAGCTTTAACTTCTACTTTCTTAGGACTGGATGGTCCTACTTTGATTCCTTTAATAGGAATAGTCTCATCTTCATCATCATCAGATACCCAATCCTCAATAATTAGGACATCTGGTCTCTTCTCAGTGAGCACCTTGGAGAGTGAGACATTCTTAGCACTCTCAGAAGGTTCACCTATCACTACAGGTTTAGCTAATGGTTTTGCAACAAATTCATGTAAACCTGATGCAGCAAGATCACTACCTTGTGGACAAGGAATTCCTCTATAAGGTGGAGGACAATTATTATATCCTATCCCTGATTTTATTCTCTTATTCAACTGAGTCTCAACTATGCTCTTAGTACACTCAGAAGCATTTTCCAATTTAGTAACAGTCAGTTGAATATTGTCTCTAGCTAATGTCACTTTAGTGCACTCTGTCCTTACCATTTCTATTTCTATATCTTTCAAAAATATTTGTCTTTGAAGAGCATTTTTAGCATCAGTAAAGGTAAGTTCATTTTCTCTATAGTGAGTGATTTGTTTTTCTAACTTGGACATACCACACTTGTGGTCAAATAATTTTTGCTGGGTTTTTCTGTGTTCTAAGATTTCTGTATCATAAGCTTTTCTTATGGTTTCTAATTCTTTAAGAAATTCACAATCATTAGAACATTTGATAGTTTGTACCTCAGGGGTGGAGAATGCCATCAAAGCCAATTCATCAGAAGTTGACTCATCTTCACCCATGAAACTCCAGTCAAAACCCATGCCATCTATAGCAACCATTGCTTTTGGCTCAGCAACTTCAACAACCTTACTCTTGCTTTCAAAGCTTCCTTTCTTCTCAAAGCTTCCTTGGTTTCTGTTGTCAAACCCTCTACCTCTGTCATCTTGCCTCTTAGGTCTTCTACACTCTCTAGAGTAGTGACCTTTCATGTGGCAGTTGTAACACTCCACCTTTGACTTATCATAGCCAGCAGGCTCACTTCCATCTATCAGTATCTTCTTGCCAGTCCTCATCATCAACTGCTTAGCTCTAATGCTTAAAAGTGAAAGTTGCCACTTTAGGTCCATTACTTCAAGATCATCAGGATGAATCTCTTGAAGGTCTTCAAATGTTAATACAGACCCATTGTGTTGAGATGTAAGAAAAGCACACCCAATTGTTTCATCCAAAATGGATTTAGTGCTACTAGAAGTACTAGCAGTACCAAAGGTTGTGTTAGCAGTACCTTCTTCTCTGCCACCTTTGTCTTCATGATCAACCTTTGAGATGTTTGGGGATGAAACAAATGCCATATTTCCTGAGCTTGACCCAGTAGTCTTCTTAACTTCATGTTCTACAATCTTGAAATTGTTGTAGAGATCATTGAGACTCATCTGGTCAATATCTGACTTGTTCTTCCATACAATGACATGCATAGACCATTCTGAAGGTAAACTCCTAAGAAATTTAGAGTTTAGGTCTTCTTGAGTTATCATCACTTCATGGATGGCTAACTGACTTGCAAGCTTCTGAAGTCTATTGAACATACTGTCCAAAGACTCATTGGTTGTGGCTGTGAAGTTCTCAAATTGTTGTTTGAGAAGGGTTTTCTGTGTTTTTCTTGGTAGCATCATTACCACCAAACCTAGCCACAATAGCTTCAAAGAGGGTTTTGGCATCTTTGTATTTGTTAAAAATCAGAAGTTGATCATTTGGAATAGTCATCAGTAGCATACTCCTTGCCTTGAGATCATTTTTCTTCTGAATTCTTTCATCTGCATTCGATGGTTGGGTTTGTATTGTTGTTACAAGAGCATCATTTACTGTTGTTGTGGTGGTTTGGGGTTTAAATGAATTGCCTTGTTCAATAATCTCCCAAAGTGCATAATCCTGCACTTGAAAGTATTGTTCAACCCTGAGTCGCCACATTTCAAACTCATTTTGTTTCAGTAATGGAAGTTTAGCTGCAACATTTGTCTGAATATGTTCAACATCCATTTTTCTTTTAAATTAGTAAATATCAAGCCTAGCTTTGATACCACTTGTGGAACGTTTTGTTTGTTCTTGATTGAGATATTTATGTATTGAATGTGTTTAGCATGCGGAATCTACTACAACACACTTTAAAAGAACACAAGATGGTGAGTTTGAGTAAATGAGAGAATGCAATGAACAAAGAACACAACTTTGGTTAGAACAAAACGATTCAATATTATTGATGAAATAATACGGATGATCTAAGTATCACCAGGATTACAAAGTAATCTTGAATCTAAGATTGTAAAAAGGATTTGTGATTCGAAGTAACTAAGTTACTTGAGAGATAGTTTGGTTCGTGGTTATTAGTTGTGAAAGATGCATGCATGAAGAAGTGACTAAGATATCCTTTTATAAGATAAGGATATCTTATTACATGTTGTCAAGTAGATGAATATAATACTATACTTTGACTATTATGGCGCCTACAATTAAATACAACTACCCATGTACACTCTGATATATTCTTCTGTCACCACAGAAGACTATTCTACTTCTACATAACGTATAACATTGTACAAAGACTAATAATTCAACTAAATATCTATTACAAAATATCTAATCGACAAAACAGAAGCTTGGCAGGCTCTTCATTAGCTAGCAGTACCTTCTACCCAGAAGGTACTGGTAGAACATCTTCGTACACTACAAAATCAACTAGCAGCTCTTCTCATCATTGGCAGGCTCTTTGACTTTGATCATTTTATTCCCAAATATAGTAGTCAACAGGGTTTTCACTACTACTGATGGTCAGATTTTATATACGCACCCGTGATACTATCATGGGTATGATCAAAAGAAGGGTGGCCTGCAGCATGACATCGGCAACATCATGAAAACTTCTGTCTTTTCATTATATCAATCTGAGACACACGCGAAATACATTAACAATGCTGTGTTTATACATTTAAATCCATTGAGAACCTTCACTCTAAGGTTAATGTCACCTGCCTCTTTATTGTAGTCAGAGTTTTTTGTGATACCTGCAAATTCCGGAAAGAATGATACAAATTACCGACTAAATTGAATAAACTCCAGAGCAGAACATCCCCAAGTCTTATAATTAGCTGTAGCTACGCTCCTAAGAAACTCACACATCTTACGCGTCCCATTCACACACCTCTGCAAATCCACAGGATTAGCCTCCGGGCTAGGATATGGAATAACATTAGGCGACGGCTGAAGATAAGCAACAGCGTCCATAGTCCCAACAACTTGTATTAGATACTGTTGGAGTAACACTGGTAAAACACGAATCTTTATCAAATAGTCAATGGTTCATACCAAAAACCTTCAATTAACAAACACTTTCAACCAACTACAAAAGGAAATTTCAAAACAATACCTCAAAAAATCTTCTGAAGGTAGTGGTAGGTTTCGTTGGCACGGACATTAGGCTGCTGATATGTGAGGATAGCAAACACGCGTCCACCTGAACCGAAAATCAATGTTATATCTCAGGACGGTATTGTAGCTGGCACTCATCTTAAGGTTCGTCAACTACCTGTACAAAATTGTAAACTTTTACAATATTTATCAACTTATCCACCCTGTTTCATTTTAAAAGTGTAAAAAAAAAAAAAAGTTGAAAAGTTTACATGAATTCCCAAAGAAAAATTCCCGAAGGGCGACCCTAAAAGTGTAAAAAAAACTGTAAACTTTTCTCGGGACCCTAAATTTAACAACAAAAATTCCCAAAGAAGCAATTGGTAAGTACACAAACACAACGAAACCTTAATTAAGCAAAGTGTTTCATTTAATTAGACGTTATATCAATAGTCACAAACACACCATACATACCAAAAACCTTCAATTAACAAACACTTTCAACCAACTACAAAAGGAAATTTCAAAACAATACCTAAAAAAATCTTCTAAAGGTAGTGGTAGGTTTTGTTGGTATGGATATTAGGCTGCTGATATGTGAGGATAGCAAACACGCGTCCACCTGAACCGAAAATCAATGTTAAAACAAATAGACTAAAAGCAAAATTAAAATTGAAACATTCAATGAAACAGGGTGGATAACTCGATTCATGGTAAAGCTGAGTTTTCTACAGCGAAAGATATGCTCTACTTGTTTAGTAAATTTTTTATAAACAACGATATGTTCAATTCACAAAATGATATTTGTCTATTTCAAGACTATGAATAGAGTTGACAATCACAAACCTCATATATGGCAACCCCCAAAACAAACAATGAAAATGACGAAAAACACACGGCACCAATGCGTTTAGTTGTTGCTGATTTTCGCAATTAGTATCATTCAACCTAACCTGATGAAAACGATATGCCCTGTAAATATTACTTTCAGTCAACATAACTAACCATTCAAAGGTAAAGCCGAAACAAACCATAATATTAATCAAACAAATGAAATTGTGTAAAACAAAGAAGTTGAATTGAGGAACCTAAGAAGATTCTGAAAAAAAAATAAAGATTGGGTCATGATCCTGTGTACCTACGTCGAATTACTACTGATAAAGGAAGAAGACGTTTGCAGAGTTCCGATATGATCTGAACGTCGGCGAGCAACAGCTGGTGAACTTTGTCCGAAAATTTTGAGGCGGTGAAGTTTATACGTTTGCAGAGCCGATAATCTTTTATGTTACCAAAAGAACTGGATCTCTTAGTGGGCTACCTATTGGGCTATCAACAGAGCCCATAGAAGAAATTATATTATATTCGGCCTGGATTATTTTAGTATAAAAAAAATCATTAAAAAACCCACCGACCACCGGTTTTAGTATATAGAATAACGAGTGGTACGAACCCGCCGCGTTGCGGCGGGGTTGGTTGCTACTTGTTTAAATGCGCCTATAAAATTAGTGCTGGCAAATGTTACTTTTGTAGGAAAGCTAGCGTTTGCAAAAATATATTATACGGTAAACATGCTTGTACGAAACATTTATACATAACTTTTTGTAATAGTTAGTACATTGTATCAGGCGGTACGTGATGCTTGTTGGTTGTTTTACAACCTAATAGACTGAATTTTGTAATGGCGGGAGTTTTTCTTGTAAGTGGAAAAGAAAAAAATAGATCTGAATTGTATTAAACCATACATGTGGAATAAAGATAGAAAGTTACATTGGATCCTCTATATCAGCATATATTGTTGAAAAATCATCGTCGTTTACTCCAACTTTGATTCCTTCTGGCGGTTTTTCATCAAGTTTCTTTAATTCTCTAGCAAGTTGTTTGATTACGTTTGGAGGGAGATTTTAGTTGGTAGCCTGCATTGTTAATACCAAACCGTATGGATCACCTTAAAAAAAAAATTCACTTCATTCAACCTTCAAGTATTTAATAAAAAACAGACAGCTTTAGCATAATTATATGGGCCTAAAAGCAATATTAAAGGGACAAATGTTGATAAATAACACTTGCTGTGTAAAAAAGGTTCTGAGAGAGACAGAAATTACCATCAATCACAAAAATGTTTCAAGATGAAAAAGCAATCCACAGTTCCGCACACTTGAGGGGATGGAGATAATCACACGAAAAGCTTAACCTGTTAATATGATGAATCATTTCAAAAAGTTATTCCATATCCTAAAAGATACAAACACCAACGAAAAGACAAAGCATCAAACTTGATTAAAACAGTCGTCAAATGCAAGACAGGTTATTAAGAAACACACTGTATCAACAAATTTTCTTCATTAATTTTGGCTATACCTCTGTTTTTCCTTTTTATACCACACTACATTGTGTTCTGTAAAACCCAAAAATTTGAAAGCATGGTAAAAGACAAAAATGCCCCTATGAATTTAAAAATTTAATAAAAGGTTATAAAGTACCAAATCAATCCCGAACTTCTGGAAATGGACAAGTTATGCTACCAAATAATTTTGGCAACTCCGATAAACATTTTTACAAAGTACAAAAGGACCAAAATGCCCTTAAGAAACCGAATGGATATTTATATACAATTATGATTATTAATAAAATTTTATAATTAGAATTTAAACACTTTAAATGCAAAATAATTAAGGTAATTATGCAAATTGATTAGGCCTTTAATGGGGCCATTTATTTTGGTCTTTCCTTCCCCTAAAACCGGCCTTAACTCCTCATAATTTGATAATCACCATTTTGACCCAAAAAAAAAACCTAGCCGACAAAGCAAAAACACACAAACAATTCCTCTCCTTGTTCATCCGAATTTCTGGAGTTCCAAGCTCATTTTTCTGGTGTTGTACACGTTCTAAGGAAGCTAAGAAAAATTGGTATGGGTTGTGGGAAGCTTTCGTTTGGTCGCTACATTTAATTCTTGTCAAAAACTCAATCCGTGAGGTATAATTCTAAAAACGATTTCCATAGGTTAAATAATTGATCTAGTATTTTTATTACACTTATTATATCATATATGATCTGTGAAAAATGTTGGAATTAAATCATGCAAGCTTTAAGTGGTCGAATGGATTTAAAATATGTAAAATGGATTAATTATGGAAAACATTCAAAACGATTTTTCTGGGTGGCCTTGATAATTTTTATGAATTACTTGATCATGGTATAAGCTTGGAAAAATGCTAATTCGAATTATAGATACTTTTGTTAGTTGTTTTGGAATTAAATCATTAAAATGAGTGTAAATTCTAATATATCGAAAAAGAATTTTTGAGGCATGGAAATTATTTTTATTAGGCTCTATAGAAGGTATATGATCCAGTAAAAATAAGAGTTTTATTTTTAGAAGCTCAAAATGTCGATTTGGAGAATTAATTTAAAACCGGATTTTGTGAAAAATAGAGAAGAAATCAAATAAATTGGATCGGGCATTAGGGTTAGTATTTTTGGGCTTAGATCTGATTATTAATTGTGTATAATGATGGTACAATTAATTTTTAATGATTGGTGTGGCTTAGGGCTTGAAATGGTTTTTAAAAAGTGTAATCCGATTTGTAATTAAATCACAAGGGTGTGTTTTGTAACTTTTGAAACTCGTGGGTTATTTTTAATGTGTTATTTAGGTCTGTTAAAATGTGGGAAAAATATAACTTGAGGGTCCTAAGTGTAAATATTTCAAGATAATGAATTAATAGTAATTAAAGGGTATGATTTGTAATTAATTAAACTAGAGGGACTAAAAGTGTAAATTCTGGAAAGTTGAGGTTGTCCTGAGTAAATAATGATATTAAAAGTGTTTTGGGTAAATTTGAGTATTTATGGGCTTAATATGTAATTAATATGGAATTATGATTTAAATTATAAGTTTTGTAAACTTAAGGGACTAAATGTGTAATTTCTGAAACTTGAGGGGCTGGATTCGTACAATAAGAAATTTGAAGTTATATTCTGTATTTTGATAAAATATGAGGCTTGTTTGGTAATTATGGATAAGATAAGGATTTAAAGTGTAAAATTATGAATTAAGGGGTTTAAATGGAAATTTTGTAAACTAAGGGGTATAAAAATGTAATTTGGCAAACTTGAAGTATTGAAGACGTACATTCTGAATAAATGAAGGATTAAAAAGAATGAATGTGATAATTACATATTTGACCTTTAACTTTGGAAGAATTACATGTGAAACCCTAAATTATGGAAACTTGCCAAATGAGGAAACCTGCCTAAAATAGAAAGTTATTAAAAAGTAAAGGAAAACCAAAATGGTAATCTGACTTAGAATCTTCTGTAATTCCGTCTTCTATTCCTCTAGGTGTGAAGAAGGAGAGATCCTGATCTGTTTGTGCTTCTATTTCTGTTTTTGCATTCCTAATAAGGTACAGATATTCTGCCCTTCTTTAATAAGGTGCCTTCGTCTCATTTCTGATTTCTGATTCACTGCCATGTTCTTTGATTCTGTGAACCTTTCTGGTTTCTTTCATGATATTATGAACCTTTGACATGACCCTTCTGTTATGAACTTTTCTGATATTAAACCTTTCTGATACATGACCTTTCTGTTATGAACCTTTCTGATATTAAACATTTCTGATATATGACCTTTCTGACATGGAATCTTTATGGTATGAACCTCTGATATGAACCTCCGATTATGAACTCTGATATTCTGAAATGGGAATTGACTTATGAAACTAAATTAAATACTGGATACATGATACTTGACCTTGACCCACAGTTTGATACTACGAGCCACTCACTAGGCATGAGGGTTTCATGTCCATGTCAGTCGATGCACCGATGGCATGACTCTAGGGCAGGAGAGTGATGACATGTCCCGTCCCTTTTCTGTATTTTATTTGGTGTGTTGGGAGTTATGGCCACCAGGGGCGTATGGATGCATCCTAGATTTGTTTCTGTATTATGTTCATGTTATGATATGTTATGATATGCATGGTGACTGATGGTGTGTGCGATACACATCTTTCACAATTCTGGGAGCTGATCACTCCATATTTCTGATTTCTGGGATTAGTGAGAGGAACATCTCTCTGCATGGCGGTATGATTATGATTTCATGTTCATGTTTCTGGGCTCGTAGAGGATTACTGTTTTCCATGCACCTTATAGACTTATGACCTTTACCTTTCATTACTGACACCCTATGACATGATATTGGACTTATCTCTGTACTGGGCTTGGTATGTTTTGGCTTGATGGGATCTTTTGATTACTTCACCATTACTCATGATACTATCCATACTTTCTGATATCTCTGTATAACCCTCATATTTCTTCTCATCTATTATTACATCATGTACGATTCCTTCCATCTTCCCTATTTCATTATTATTGTTTGTTACCGTTATATCTGTTCACTGAGCTCGTGTAGCTCAGCCGCGTTTCTTTTCCCGCGGCAGGTTTAGTTGGAAGCTGGGAGTTGGGTGAAGAGTGTTTGGCTTTAGAAGACTTCACTAGCTTTTGGAAGATGACTAGAAGAACCTTATATTAGACATAGAAATTTTGTAATGTAAAGCTTGTAGTTCTGATTTCAGTTGTAAACCTTGGATTTCATTGTATTATTTATGTCAAATGTCTGTGTTTGTTCTGATAAGAATCCGTATATGTAACACCTTTGCCCTTGTCGGGTTGGGGTGTTACAATTTATGGTATCAGAGAACAGGCTGCGACTCGTAATACATTTACCCTTGACCTGTGAGTTTTGGACCATTAGGTTTCCACTGTAAGAACATAGGAGAACACCTTGAGAGCTTGCTTTAGGATTTCATAATATGAACTTAAGTTTTAACCAGTGAGGAATGGGTAGACTATAAGGCTTTTGTTTAAGTATCTTTTCTTCCGCATCACTCTGATTCATGCCTTGCTTTTGGTTAAAGTTTGTTGAGATCACTTTTGGAGACTGAAAGCTTTTGCCTTGCACCACCTAAGTTGTGAAACCAAAATAAATCTTGAAGCCATTGAAAATTTCATAGTAATTGCCTGACACTATTTGATCCTTACCTGCAGATTCCGACTCTGACCTCTGATCTTTTGTTAATCATTTCGATGCCTCTTGGGCATTTTAAGAATCTCCATGGCGAATAGTTTGGCGTTCCCTCTTGATTATGACATTTGATTTTGTTGACCTACGAGACTATAGAAGTACTAGGTGGATTAAGATAGGTTGTTTTTGCTTACCACTCGAGATAAAGTATGATCATCATGAAGGCATATTTATGTGGTGCTAGTATTATGACGTCTGGCCAACGTAATAATACTTACACCATATAACGTGCCCTCAGTGTGGCCATAGGATATCTTGGGAAGTACTTAAGAAGTTTAGAATTTGATCTCCGTTGGATTATCCGTGATTAGTGAGATTTTAGGTTCATTCTACCTATGCGTATACTCTGCCTTTGTTCATTAGATATCTGGATGAGTTTGGACTCTCGTTTGCATTCCGTTGGCCTCGGTTATAAATTTTAAATTCTTGTAAAGCTCTCTTCGGTGGACACAATCAATTTAATTTGAACTCTTGTTCGTATTCCATAAAATTTCCTGAAGATTCACCTATCGTCCATTTTATGTTGCATGGACCTTTGATCAGAAATCAACTTATATTGTCTCCTTCTGAGGAATCTGAACCCACCTCGTTTTGATTTGAGTCATGAGAACTATTTGGTCTGAAGATCTTTTTGGAAGAACCTCCTCGGGCATGAGAATGTTGGTGATGATCTTTTGCGACTTTACGACTTCGTTTAACTTTGCGACTTCAAATTTCGAGGACGAAATTTTTTTTTTAGAGGGGAAGAGTTGTAAAACCCAAAAATTTGAAAGCATGGTAAAAGACAAAAATGCCCCTATGAATTTAAAAATTTAATAAAAGGTTATAAAGTACCAAATCAATCCCGAACTTCTGGAAATGGACAAGTTATGCTACCAAATAATTTTGGCAACTCCGATAAACATTTTTACAAAGTACAAAAGGACCAAAATGCCCTTAAGAAACCGAATGGATATTTATATACAATTATGATTATTAATAAAATTTTATAATTAGAATTTAAACACTTTAAATGCAAAATAATTAAGGTAATTATGCAAATTGATTAGGCCTTTAATGGGGCCATTTATTTTGGTCTTTCCTTCCCCTAAAACCGGCCTTAACTCCTCATAATTTGATAATCACCATTTTGACCCAAAAAAAAAACCTAGCCGACAAAGCAAAAACACACAAACAATTCCTCTCCTTGTTCATCCGAATTTCTGGAGTTCCAAGCTCATTTTTCTGGTGTTGTACACGTTCTAAGGAAGCTAAGAAAAATTGGTATGGGTTGTGGGAAGCTTTCGTTTGGTCGCTACATTTAATTCTTGTCGAAAACTCAATCCGTGAGGTATAATTCTAAAAACGATTTCCATAGGTTAAATAATTGATCTAAATATTTTTCTTACACTTATTATATCATATATGATATGTGAAAAATGTTGGAATTAAATCATGCAAGCTTTAAGTGGTCGAATGGATTTAAAATATGTAAAATGGATTAATTATGGAAAACATTCAAAACGATTTTTCTGGGTGGCCTTGATAATTTTTATGAATTACTTGATCATGGTATAAGCTGGGAAAAATGCTAATTCGAATTATAGATACTTTTGTTAGTTGTTTTGGAATTAAATCATTAAAATGAGTGTAAATTCTAATATATCGAAAACGAATTTTTGAGGCATGGAAATTATTTTTCTTAGGCTCTATAGAAGGTATATGATCCAGGAAAAATAAGAGTTTTATTTTTAGAAGCTCAAAATGTCGATTTGGAGAATTAATTTAAAACCGGATTTTGTGAAAAATAGAGAAGAAATCAAATAAATTGGATCGGGCATTAGGGTTAGTATTTTTGGGCTTAGATCTGATTATTAATTGTGTATAATGATGGTACAATTAATTTTTAATGATTGGTGTGGCTTAGGGCTTGAAATGGTTTTTAAAAAGTGTAATCCGATTTGTAATTAAATCACAAGGGTGTGTTTTGTAACTTTTGAAACTCGTGGGTTATTTTTAATGTGTTATTTAGGTCTTTTACAATGTGGGAAAAATATAACTTGAGGGTCCTAAGTGTAAATATTTCAAGATAATGAATTAATAGTAATTAAAGGGTATGATTTGTAATTAATTAAACTAGAGGGACTAAAAGTGTAAATTCTGGAAAGTTGAGGTTGTCCTGAGTAAATAATGATATTAAAAGTGTTTTGGGTAAATTTGAGTATTTATGGGCTTAATATGTAATTAATATGGAATTATGATTTAAATTATAAGTTTTGTAAACTTAAGGGACTAAATGTGTAATTTCTGAAACTTGAGCGGCTGGATTCGTACAATAAGAAATTCTGAAGTTATATTCTGTATTTTGATAAAATATGAGGCTTGTTTGGTAATTATGGATAAGATAAGGATTTAAAGTGTAAAATTATGAATTAAGGGGTTTAAATGGAAATTTTGTAAACTAAGGGGTATAAAAATGTAATTTGGCAAACTTGAAGTATTGAAGACGTACATTCTGAATAAATGAAGGATTAAAAAGAATGAATGTGATAATTACATATTTGACCTTTAACTTTGGAAGAATTACATGTGAAACCCTAAATTATGGAAACTTGCCAAATGAGGAAACCTGCCTAAAATAGAAAGTTATTAAAAAGTAAAGGAAAACCAAAATGGTAATCTGACTTAGAATCTTCTGTAATTCCGTCTTCTATTCCTCTAGGTGTGAAGAAGGAGAGATCCTGATCTGTTTGTGCTTCTATTTCTGTTTTTGAATTCCTAATAAGGTACAGATATTCTGCCCTTCTTTAATAAGGTGCCTTCGTCTCATTTCTGATTTCTGATTCACTGCCATGTTCTTTGATTCTGTGAACCTTTCTGGTTTCTTTCATGATATTATGAACCTTTGACATGACCCTTCTGTTATGAACTTTTCTGATATTAAACCTTTCTGATACATGACCTTTCTGTTATGAACCTTTCTGATATTAAACATTTCTGATATATGACCTTTCTGACATGGAACCTTTATGGTATGAACCTCTGATATGAACCTCCAATTATGAACTCTGATATTCTGAAATGGGAATTGACTTATGAAACTAAATTAAATACTGGATACATGATACTTGACCTTGACCCACAGTTTGATACTACGAGCCACTCACTAGGCATGAGGGTTTCATGTCCATGTCAGTCGATGCACCGATGGCATGACTCTAGGGCAGGAGAGTGATGACCTGTCCCGTCCCTTTTCTGTATTTTATTTGGTGTGTTGGGAGTTATGGCCACCAGGGGCGTATGGATGCATCCTAGATTTGTTTCTGTATTATGTTCATGTTATGATATGTTATGATATGCATGGTGACTGATGGTGTGTGCGATACACGTCTTTCACAATTCTGGGAGCTGATCACTCCATATTTCTGATTTCTGGGATTAGTGAGAGGAACATCTCTCTGCATGGCGGTATGATTATGATTTCATGTTCATGTTTCTGGGCTCGTAGAGGATTACTGTTTTCCATGCACCTTATAGACTTATGACCTTTACCTTTCATTACTGACACCCTATGACATGATATTGGACTTATCTCTGTACTGGGCTTGGTATGTTTTGGCTTGATGGGATCTTTTGATTACTTCACCATTACTCATGATACTATCCATACTTTCTGATATCTCTGTATAACCCTCATATTTCTTCTCATCTATTATTACATCATGTACGATTCCTTCCATCTTCCCTATTTCATTATTATTGTTTGTTACCGTTATATCTGTTCACTGAGCTCGTGTAGCTCAGCCGCGTTTCTTTTCCCGCGGCAGGTTTAGTTGGAAGCTGGGATTTGGGTGAAGAGTGTTTGGCTTTAGAAGACTTCACTAGCTTTTGGAAGATGACTAGAAGAACCTTATATTAGACATAGAAATTTTGTAATGTAAAGCTTGTAGTTCTGATTTCAGTTGTAAACCTTGGATTTCATTGTATTATTTATGTCAAATGTCTGTGTTTGTTCTGATAAGAATCCGTATATGTAACACCTTTGCCCTTGTCGGGTTGGGGTGTTACATGTTCAATTCCTCAAAAATATTAGGTGAAACCGACCCAATTCTCTCTTTAATGCTGCTGTTCTACAGTGGCCCCGAGTACCCATTAAAAAGTACCGTAAACCGATAATACCAGACACAAAGTTACCTGCCATTACACCTCTAATCGTGTATTTCTTTTCGAGTAGGTCAATAACTTCTTCAATGTCCGACCCAAATTTGTCCAACCTTTTCAGGTTGTCTCAGTCATATCGGACAAACAGAAACAACAAAATGTGACTGAATAATGTTGATATTTATAGTCGTAAATCCTAAATAATCATGTACCTCATAAGTATACGACACCTGTTCCAGGTCCAGTTACATGAAGTTAAAAGGAGTATAGCCTGATATATGCTATTTTCTTGTTCCTTAAAGATTGTTCCTTAATTGTCCTATTGTCAACATTAAAATTAGACATACGTAGAGTAAATCGAAATTTTAACACAAATTTAGACATGCTATAGAATAGTATATCATCGTTATCTCTTAATCACTTTAACTCAAAAAAATTAATAAAAGAATGTAATTAGACTTCAAAATCACCTTCCTGATTGCTTCTACCCTTTACCTATTTAGCACCAAATCGCCTACTTAGTCTATACTCTATAGTATATAAATAAGTGCAGTTTCACATTACACTAAGGTTCCACTACACCAGTTTAAAAATGCAATTGCAATCAAAATCTCGACAGAAACCAAGGGGTGGGACGCAACTTAAGCCATAGCATCAGAATAACTAGCGATAGTAAAGCTATAACTATTTACCTAGCCTAGTGAATGTCGATCCATATGAGATATTTGCTAGTAAATTTTTTAAGCTGCTTTACAGATGAACCATGGAAACGACGGTTAAGGTTGTGGCTTTCTAGGAGATTTATTTATCTATAACATACATAAACAATAGCCAAAATTTCAAACACTGTCATATATTGTACCTGCTCATCTGTTATCTTTCGCAGAGGTGAACCACCTCCAACGGAAGCATACCCTTCTTTGGTTTTCGTTGTCCTGAGTCTCGAAATGAGTTTTGGTAAGCGTCATTGAAAGAACCGAAACAACCTTGGGAGGCAAATGATTTCCTACAGCAATAATACATCGTCATTGTAATTTGTAAGTACAAAACATAGAAACTTCATATTACAGACATAAAATTACTTGTAATAAAATGCATACCGGGTCACCAAATAGAAAATAAAAAAAGGGTTGAACATCATTAAGCGTATCCAAGGCTTCAAGATTCAGAAGAAGTATTCCAACTCTGTCCAGACACAAAGGGCTAACGTTTATCATTACCATGTATGTAAAATGGATTCTCACCACTAAATCACACCGTGCATAAATATTGTAGCTAAATACTCTCCAACTAATGTAAGAAGGAAACCGGTGTCTCCTGAGTTGACGACTAACTTGATGTGCTGCTTCTCTCATAACAACTGGATCAATATGTACAGTGATTGGGTAATTTGAGGTATTCTAATGCTTTAGCTTCATAAAAAATTGCAACTGATGTACCCTTTTCCAACCATCCACACCCGATCCATATACGCCCACCCTTCACATTCACAAACCTGACATCATAATTCTAGAAATGAGCATCTACAGACCTTACAAATTTTGATGTTATAAAGAAGTACAAAAACAGTTCATACCTGTTCCATATAGCAAGTTCTAGGCCTGTACCACTTTTTGTATACGAATTCTGAATAGAACAAATATGTTACATTCAATAAATATCACGGGGTGGATGATGAAGTGGACGTATACCACTCTCGCCAGATGATTCACTTGACCCTCCGTCAGCAGATGGTGGAGTTGCAGCTGGTACTGACCCGCTACCAAAATGCAACATGTTTCTAGGCTGTGTTGGGGATGGGAAGTTAATGGATATTTTCTTTGGTTTCTGCTATGAAGCTAACCACCACCTGCTGGTAAAAAAAGAAACTGTTAAAGCAATTTACCCCTTGCGCGCAAAAAAATTTTTAAAAATGGGTACATTCAGACAGACCTGTATAGGAGTTGCAGTGGCTAACGACCAGGTAACTCCACCACCCAAAACCCGACCGTCTGAACCTATAAGGAAAACAGTCAATCCGCTTGATCTGTTGCCGTGGTAATTACTGGTTACCATTACCTTATGCAAGCAGGAAGGAGCCCAATAAAGAAATGATCTCAAACAGGACCTGAAAGTGACACTAAAAACCAAATAAACTCTTAGATTCGATTAAAAGGCAAAGAAACATTCAAAGATTTAAGGTTTATATACCTGAAGTTACATTTGAATGGACTTCAAGTACTCAATTACAAAGAAAAAGACAACGACTTTATCTGGTCGAAACTTTTTCGAAAACAAAAGTGCTTAGTTTAGCAACTAATTTAGAATGTGAGCTTAAAATCATGAATGTGAGCTTAAAATCATGAATGTGAGCTTAAAATCAACGACTTTATTAAAAGGTTAAAGGTCTCGTTGGAGACAAAGCATGAATGTGAGCTTAAAATCATACATGAACCACTTGATTCGAAAGTTAACGTGCAAAGAGGTACCCAACACATCTGCACTCTTGTTTATGACCCGTAACCACACAACATGATTTGATTCAATAGACAAAGATATGATATATATTTCGATCATGATAAATATTATTCGATCATTATAAAGATAAGCGTTAGCCCACACCTTGCAATAGGTAATACGAAGTCCAAAATATTATTCGATCATGATAAAGATAAATGTTAGCCCACACCTTGTAATAAGTAATCTGCCTTAACCCACACATTCATAAACCTTAACCCACACCTTGCAATAGCATGATGTATATAGCAATCTGCTTGTTTAAAAAAGAAATACACTTACCCCTATCATCATCGATACCATATCTTGCAATAGCATGATGTATGCATAAAAAAAACAACAGTTTTCCCATGATCACCTCCTCACTTTCTTTCTGTAAGCTCAAATTAAGGTTCCTGTTGAATCAACTATTCCTATTAGAATAAAAGCCAGAATATGAGCTAATTTTCCTCTAAATTTGAGACTCTTAGAAAGATGCGACCTGACATATTTTGCGTGAATGCTGCGTCCTTCAAGTACAACAATCACACTTACATAACTGATCATTGGCGCCTGTGTATCAATGAAAAGAAGTATTAATATGGTTCGACATGATTAAGTAAACTGAATATGGCATTTTCGTTCTTTATAATACATGTATCTTACCTCATCCATAACATCCTTTCGTCAGTCTTTTGCAATCCCACTCTAAACACGCCAACTGAAACATATTAAGACATGTAGTCAGTAAAAGTGACAATACCTAATCTGTATGATGAACTGAAAGTAAATGCCCAATTAATTTACAATAATGAGCGTTGTGTAGTCAAATAACCATCGTCAACTTGTTTGCTCATACCTATAATGGTAATAATTACCTTTCGGAAGAGTAAAGGCTGCCGACT
This sequence comes from Artemisia tridentata subsp. tridentata, assembly GCA_021014915.2. Lineage (NCBI taxonomy): Eukaryota > Viridiplantae > Streptophyta > Magnoliopsida > Asterales > Asteraceae > Artemisia > Artemisia tridentata. The sequence continues at coordinate 247,097,413 of CP139508.1, forward strand.
TATCACAGTTCTGTAAAGTCGAATTTGAAGGTTAAACCCTGGTCTTTTGTCTTCTTCGCCATATTATTCTTCTCAAACAACCTGAAACAAACTATCCATATACGGAATATTTAACAGGTATTGCAAACATGGAGATATACGTATGCTAAAACTATCCATATGCTAAAACAATTTAAAGTAAATTAACTAAATTATTGACGTTATTCTTTTACTTTGAAGGTTAAGCTATCCTCATTTATAGATATAAACTGGACAAATATGTTTCGGCATATTATTCTTTGCCAATTCCACACTTTTAATACATATACGGAAAATACTATAATTTACTTAGTTGAGGATGCGTTTAAGCTATCCTCATTTAAGCTATCCTCATTTGTAGATATAAACTGGACAAATATGTTTTAGCATGCCTAGCAATCTGGAAGTAAAACAATAACGTCAATAACTAAAGTCACTCTTGCAATGCATACCTGAATGAGCACATCAGAGGAAGCATCATCATCCTCGCAACACCGCACCAAGTGATTATCAAGCACCAACAGAGTTTGTGGTGAGCACCGTAACACATCTAAATTAGAAACCCATATAAACATAAACTCCTGAAAAAAAGCAAGTATAATTAAAATTTTAAAAATTATTCCAAAATTATACACATACCCACAAAATTAAAGCACGTACCTTCAATTATAGCACCCGCATAACCTCATACCGCAAATGAAAATATTACCACATGACCGCTTCTGGAATCAACTTCTTTAGATATATAAACCCTTGACTCAGGTTCCTGCAGGAAGGACCAATTTATCATTTTCGGATTTTACCTATAAATAATAGAAACCCTAAAAATTTATTAATAAATGGAGTAACTAACCACTTCCGAAGCCCCATCCGGCCACCACCACCACTAACCTCCAGCCATCACCACCACTAAAATCGATTATGTGTCATAACCCAAAAAATTTAATGTTATGTGTTATCACCACCACTAAAATCGATTATGTGTCATACCCCAAAAAATTTAATGGTATGCGTTACCTGGTGAGATTCGTGCGAGATCTAGGATGAGAACCATCTGGAACCTCTGAGATCTGTCTAAAAATCATAGTGTACCATATTTGCAAGCTTATCCGGTATCAAGAAGGCGACAACATTTTGTTCGGACTAAAAGTTAGGCTTTTGGGCTAAGTATAAAAGGCCTAGGTTATATTGCGGGATAGTATTATTAAATTACCCACCGACGTTGCTCTTTACCCACCGACGTTGCTCTTTAATATATATAGTGAATGACTACTAACTGTGGTTGCAACCACATTGCAGATGTGGTTGCCTTACCAACATAGAGTTGTTAGCAAGGGTTGTTAAAAACTAAAATGCAACTGCAAGAAAATATCATCATTTCCTGTTCTATACCACATTAACCTACAAAAAGACACATTTACTAACCCGATATGTATGAAGTTTTTAGGTTAAGGTGGGAAGAGGAAGCTTCTACATTAAAATAGAAGCGGAAAACCTACGTCCTTTGTAGACAAAACCAACGTCCACTTTCACAGACCGGCTCGGCTATGGCAATAGCTTCGCTCTTCTCACAAACCGGCAAATAAACAAATTTAACAGTATGAGGCTCAGATAAGAGACAAATGAATATAAACAAGATATACCCGTCATGGCTGCAAACTTAATAGGTTGCCTTGCCAAGCTGCGGACAATCTCAGTTTCAGACTCTTGACCCACACCTCTAAACTCATCAGTGCCTCTTATAATCAATATGACTATCTCATCACTGTCACTTATAATCAGTATTAGGTAGTCTAACCACCAACTGTAATATTTTACTATAATTTCTAAAAGTCATAGTGAAAATGGTGCCTGAAAAAAATGATACAATGTTACTGCTATACTGTTCACTCGCCAGTTTATGAAGGAAAAAAATGGTTTTCTACCCATACAACAGATGCATATCACTATACATTTTTTTTGGTGTATGTAACCATTCTTTTGACCTATTTTACTAAGGGTATTAGATAATATAGGAATTGTGTGAGGCTCAGATACCAAAAAAAAAAAAAAAAAAAAAAAGAAGCTAAAGAGGTTACGGCCGTCGTGGCAGCAAACCTAATAAGCTGCCCTTCCAATGTATGGACAATCTCAACTTTAACCCTCTCCACCACACCCCTAGAATCATCACTGCCTCTAACAATCAGTACTATTATGTTGTTGATGACGTAAAATGGACATCGTTTTTTCGCTCGTTATGGCTGCAAATCTAGTAGCTTATCGTGGCCCAACACACAGCTATACATAATTTTAAACCCAGCCCCACCTAGCCATTAAAAACACTAATTGAATTGAAAGCAAGTCAGAACAATGTGACATAGTATGTTTAACCCTTGGACAATATCGGAGAATGCGGAATAACACATGAAACAACACAGTACACAAATATTTTCTTGCAAAGAATCTGCAAAAAAGAGTAAGGGGAAAAGAAAAGAAAACAAAAAGATTATACCCATACACCAAATGCATATCAATATACAATTATACATTATATACTGATAGTCACAAAGCTTAGAATCTAACAATTTATATCAGCAACAAAAAATATGAAGAAAAGTTAGACCTGAAACACACTAAGGTTAATACATATAAGACGTTGGTTAGACCACCTAATATGTCACTCATGTCCACCGTTTTTAGTTACATCAATTATGAATGACACGCCAGTTTTTCTAACAAAAGTTTCATGGACCCTTCATTTAGCTAATCCACTAAACTATACATACACTTAGAGTCAGACACAAAGAATATCCACATCTAGATAAACACCGTAACATCATTTAGGAAAAGAAAAAATGTCAGACACAAAGAATATAGCATCTAGATAAACACCATAACATCTAAGGTTTTCGAGATCGGGATCCTACTCAGGATCGTTTTCTTTATTGCAAGATCGGAATCATAAGATCAGATCAGGATCCTAAGATCCTACTCTAATGTCATTTTCTTAGTAGTATTTGTAAAATCATTCAAATCTACAAATTATTATACATCATTAACTCAAAATTACATGAATGTTTCATGAAAATGTTGTTTTAAATTATGAATATAGAATGTTTAAGAAGATTAACATGTTGTTTTTTAAATTCTATAAAACATGATCTATAACATTTTAGTTTCTTAGTTTGCGATTTTGAGAAAAGTAAGATCAGATCGGATTAGATCTTAAGATCCTATGGTCAAGATCGGGATCTTATAAGATCTTAAGTGTGTTAAGATCCTAAATAGGATCCGGATCATTTTTGCATTGTAGTATCATTAAATCGTAAGATTCTAAGATCAGGATCGGGATCCTGACAACTATGTTAAACATCATTTATGAAAAGAAAGAGTAAGTATCATGTACACCGAAGGAACCCTTATACAGGTAATAATAAAAAATTTATGCGCGTTTTTGTGGGAAGACAAACCTGATCTAAACTAAGATCAGATTTTCCCAAAGACATATACAATTAAAAAAAAAATCCTGATCTAAACTAAGATTAACTTTTTCTTAAAGATCTAAACCCGATCTTTAAGAAAAAGACCGGATCCATCTGGGTATGTGAAAAAGTATGAGAATCTCTGTGTATCAGTGTATGTGTGGTAGGTAGAGGTGCACATCGAAACCAGTTAACCGAACCGCAACGGAAAGCTAACCGAATAATCGAACTGGTCGAAACCGGTTTTGACCTAAACCGGTCTGATTTTTCCACAAACCGCCGGTTTGGGATTTTGAAATATTGACCGGTTAGGGGACCGGTTTTTGGGAACCGGTTAGTCGAACCGGTTTGGGTGGGAAAGGAGCGGATTTTTTGGAATTTTTTGAAATTTCAAATTTTGAATTTTGAACTTGAGAGGGAATGAGTGAAGGGGCCGGTTTTTAAATTATTTGGGCTCAATATTTACCATTTTGCCATTTATTGTTTAGTATAAATAGAAGAGTTATATTTTTGTTTATTCACACAACTTTCATACAAGCAAAATACACTCTAAAAAATCAAAACCGAAAGTATTTCACTAATGGCAAGTTCAAACACCACCAACAACACTGAAGCTGGTTCAACAAGTGCACCTAGGGTTTTTAAAATTTTACCATGCGACCGTGTAAAAGATCCTTGGGAAAACTTCAACTACGTCCTAATGTCAGATGGCAAGAAAAAAGCTCAATGTAAGCATTGCTTGAGTATAATTTTGGCAAGTTCCAACTCGATGTTGAGGGGTCATATCAAACAGAAGTACTGCAAGGCACTCAAAACAGTTCCGGAAGCGGGTCAATCATCTTGGCTCGGGACGGGAGTATTTTTGCATACGATCATGAAGTGGTTCGTCAACAATTTGCCGGTTTGGTGATTCGATTTGGTTTGCCGTTCAACCATCGGGACGACCAGGATACGACGGAGGTGTTTTAGAATCATGTCCAACCAATGTATAATCATGTAAGTCGTATGACTCTAAAACACGATGCAATGAAAATGTGTAAAACGGCCAAACAAGAATTAAAATATGCTTTTTTTTAAATTTAAATGCTTATGTTAATATAACAAAGGATGTTTGGTCCGCTCCTCATGGTTCGTCATTTTCGTACCTTTGTGTTACCGCACATTGGATTGATCCCGAAAGTTGACAAATGATGAAGCGGGTCATATCATTTGAAGAGTTTTAGGTTCCTCACACGGGAATTGCTTTATTAAAAAATGTTGAGAAAAGTGTTTCACAAATTTCACTTGCAACAAAAAATTCTTTCAATTACGTTGGATAATGCTAGTAACAACGCAAATGCAATGGGTAGACTAAAAATGGAATATGAGCCACCTTTTTGTTAGACTCGTTTCCCGGGTGTTGGGACCCCACCCTAGATGAAAATGGATAAGGACCTTATGTGATTGGCTAGTCAACATTTTTTGTGTAGTGGTCAAACCCGATAGTCAAAATATGACTAAATTGGTTATGTAAAATATGATGTGTAACTAAAGGGGCCTAGGTTGCCAAGTATTAAACATGTGATTAAGTTAGTTGTGGCTAAAATAAAAAGAAAGAGACTAGAAGGGCCATTCTTGCCAATAGCCCAAAGATACCACCTAACTAGTTATAACTAGTTTATTCTAGACTTTTCTCCATCATTTTAGATAGAGTTGAAGTCCGGTTCTAGTGAGAGGAGAAAGGGAGGGAAAATCTAGATGAAGACTTAAGGTGAAGAAGATGAAAACTCCATGATTATGGACTCTCCTAGCTATGACCCTCCACAAGTAAGTATGTATGTTCTTGAGGTTATTGAAGTTATAGATTATGGATTAAGTGGGTTTTCATCATATGATCAAGATATGATCATATGATGATGTAGAATGAAAGATGAGCATGTTTTATGGGTTATGTTAACCCTTGTTTATGTATTTGATTGTTATGTTAGGTTGGTTATTTGTAAATGATGATGATGATGATGGAAGATTGTGATGATGATGATGATGTTATTTGTAACACCCTAGGCAAATCCCACATCGGCTGTGGCCTGGAGAGATGCTGGGTTCATAAGATAACATTCGCCTTACAATGACACAACGCGTTTTGTGGTCTACTGCGTGTGGAGTTCTTAGGAACTGGCATTTAAGCGTGCTCATGAGAGAGTAGTACTGGCTTGGGTGACCTGCCGGGAAGTCTTCAAATGAGGCCACAAAAACAAAGCAGTGAGCCTGCGGGCAAAGCGGACAATATTGTTGTTTGAGTAGGCGGGATGTTAAAGGTGGTATCAGAGCCACTCCTGAGCCGTTCGGGATGGTGGGGCAAACCTCATCGAGGACGATGAGTCCCTAAGGGGGGGTGATTGTAACACCCTAGGCAAATCCCACATCGGCTGTGGCCTGGAGAGATGCTGGGTTCATAAGATAACATTCGCCTTACAATGACACAACGCGTTTTGTGGTCTACTGCGTGTGGAGTTCTTAGGAACTGGCAGTTAAGCGTGCTCATGAGAGAGTAGTACTGGCTTGGGTGACCTGCCGGGAAGTCTTCAAATGAGGCCACAAAAACAAAGCCGTGAGCCTACGGGCAAAGCGGACAATATTGTGGTTTGAGTAGGCGGGATGTTAAATTATTGATATTGTTTAGCTTGGATTAAGGTAAGTAAAATGATAATAGCATATGTTATATGGATTTCTATCATTATGTGTTATGTATGTTCATGTTGAGAAGATGATCTTGGATTATGCTTATGTGATGCCATGAATATGGCCTATGTGATGATTTGATGCTATGGTATATGATGATGTTATGTGCTAGATGATTCTTGGGTTGTAAGCCCGTCAAGTAAGTGTTTATGTATAAGATGCTATGTGTGGATTGAAGTATAATCGTATGTTATGATCGTTTTACTTACTAAGCCGTTGTGCTTACAGTTTAGTTGTCTGACCGTTTTGTAGGTTGGCGGGTTTATATGGATGATTTGGATATATGGGTTAAGCCTTGGTTATGCGATATGGGAAGAATGGTAAGGAATTAGAGCTTAGGTAGATACCGGGCTCATGTGTAAGTTTGTACCCCCGTTGGTCCTTTATGGGTTGGTAGCGTGTAGCCGAATGGCAAGTTGTATGTTAAGGTCATTCAAACGATTTGGTAGTCATTTGGTATGTCAAAGTGAGTTTGAAGTGTTTATAGTCAAGTATAAAGGGGCGTTTGGTTTATGCATGAAAATACCCATTTTGGGTTTTAAACGGGTCAAGTGCCCTTGGAACATGTTTGTTATGTTAATCTAATGCTTTTGGTAAAGTTTGGGTGGTCAACGGTGTGTCCAAGTGTGTTAAATGGTTTATGGTCAATGTTTAAGGGGGGTGTTTGGCAAAAGGGTAAATGTACCCATTTTGATGTGTAAATGGGTCAAGTGTCGTTGGAACATGTTTGATATGTTAAATTATTGAAGTTGGTAAAGTTTGGTGCAAAACGGATGTGGTATGAGTAGTTTGATATGTAAATGGGTCAAAATGGGTTTTGGTGCATAACCCGTCAAATTTTAAAGTACTATTTCGGGTTGATTGAGTATGTAAACGATTTTGTATGTTATGTTAACGGCTTTGAGTGAGTTTGGTGCAGATATAAGGTAGCATGGGTCGATTATTGTGAAAAAGGGCCAAATTTTGGTTTGGATATCCCAAATTTCGGTTTATACCGAAATTTGGTATCAAATTCCCAAATTTCGGTTTGATTTGGACAGATTTTGGTAAACTTTGAAAAATCATATCTTTTAATCTGTAAGTCGTCACGGGGCGTGCCACCTGTCGTTTTGAAGGTAATTGAGTCTAGTTTCATTTAAAATTAGTCTCATGGTCTGAAAGTTTATATATTTTTGTCAGTTGTCAAAAGAGTAATCAGATGTCTGTAAAAGTCAAGCGTTTCCACGTAAAAAGTTTTAAATTTTTGGTCTAAGCGAGCACGGGGTGTAACACTTTTAATGGCAATTTTAATCATTCTCGATGTGTTGCACACATCATTAACTTGGCTGTGCAAGCAGGATTAACCGATCCCGTAATGCGTGAAATTAAAGATTGTTTTAAACAAATGTTACACGATATTTTTAAAAGGGGTACTAAAAGATATAATAACTACGTTCGGATGTGTGTTGATGCGGGGAAACATTGGTTGTCACCTAATTTAGATTGTGATACAAGATGGAATTTCACTTATCTTATGTTCCTAAGTGGTATAAAACAAAAGGTGACTTTACAATATTTTCATAACATGTTGGCGGAAAAGGGTAGGTGATGCGTGGTTTTTCGACCTTACAACAGGTTTTACCTCTCGAGGGATCTCGAGAAGCTTGCAATCCCCACCAGGCAGTGTACCTGACCGATGTAGTATAGTGAAGTGGCAAGTACCGGGGGATTGATCGTTCTCTAGGGGAATAGTGTCGTTAGGATTGAAAAACTACTCTAATAGGTCTAAGGGTGAGGGAAGATTCTTTTTGTATTTTTATATTTTTTTTATGAAAGCAAGTAAAATCTCGGGTTTGAAGGAGTGGGCGGAATTAGTTGCTAGTCAACTAACCCAAATAACTACAAATGCAAATAAAATAAAATAACTGAAAATAAAAAGGTTGTGGAACTTATATGGAGAGAAATGTGTTTACTTAGATTTCCTTACTCCCTAACTATGAATGAAATTGTTTGGATGACGGGTGTATTCCTTAATACCAATCGTGGGGTGGCGTACGTACTTCCCCAATTCTACAAGCTCCTACTTCACTCCTATGTCGAGCCGGCTAAGAAGCTCCTAACATGGGATCACTAGAATTCGCTCATGCATTAAATACAACCATAAAAACCTTAGTACGCATTGGTTCATGTTTCTTAAGACGTTCAAGCAAGTTACCGTATAGGAGGTTAGCCAGTTTTCTTAAGCCTAACATCGATAAACAATCATCCAATACAATTAATAACACACCAACAACCAATAATCAATAGTTAGGTTTCATTAGATCTAAGCAAACACAAGATAAATCTAGCCTAACATGTTAAATAAAAGACAAGAACAAGATATAATCAAACAACACATAGACATATTGAATGATTAATTGATTACTTATCTTCAATTGAACATGGGAGATCCAAGGGTATGAAACCCTTAAAAATGGCAGAAAAATCGTCTTAGGGTTTCTCCTCACAAAGTTGCACACTAATGATTAAAAATTATGAAAGTATATATAGGAAAACAGATCTGACGGCGTCACCCTTTGGGTCGTGACGCCGTCACCTCGCCGCGGTTAGGGTTTCTTGATGGCCTTCTTGACGCCGTCCCCTTTTAATCTTCAAAAATCCTCTCTGGCTTATCAAGGGTTGACGGCGTCACATTGGGGCTTGACGCCGTCACAGGTACTTTCCAGCAGATTTTTGAGACTTTGTCGTTTTCTTCACTTTTATGCTCCAAAAACGTCCAAAATGCTTCCTTTTCTAGATTTCTTCTCCAAAGTACCTAAAATGACAAAAGGAACGATTTAGGGCAATATTTGATCAAATAAATACGATTTAGGGCTTAAATGACCCCCTAAAAGCGGTACACTTTTCGCTTCATCAAATACCCTTACACTTGAGATTTGCTTGTCCTCAAGCAAATGCGCTTTTATTCTAATCAAAATACAAGTTAGGGGTCATTTAACGCTAATATAAAAGTAATTACAACAAATAGTCGTTCCACTTTAATCATAATAAGCACGGAGATTACAAACTAGCACCTCACAAGTAGTGTTTAGATACTCACATCTCTCAGGTGTCATAAAAGTATATCTCATAAATGAAAATGAATAATATCTCTCACTACCTGTCATAGCAAATAGATTACCATAGGCTTGGGAAAGGATCAAAAACCTTCTCCACTAGGCGTAAGCACCTAAGATAAACTATCAAAGAGGGCTTTTTAAACGGGTTATAACGTTAGGTGTTGGGATATGATAAACACGGTTTTGTTGGATAAAGGATATTTTACTGGTGGCGAGTTAAAGATCTTGATTAATTACATGTACAATATGGCGTTGCTAAGCCAAGACTAGACTCGACTTAAGTTAATGAAAGAAATAACAAAAAGATAAAATAAACATAAAATGAAACGGGATGGTAGTCCGTATGTTTTTTTTTTTTCTACTTTTTTTTTTTTTTTTTTTTTTTTTTTTTTTGCATACACTCTTGCCCTACCATCCAAAATAATACATCATAGGGGCCTCGGTTCTCCCCTTAAACTTTAACTTTTACATAACTTTACAATTAACTATTCTAATGACTCGAATTAAGATAATCGAAACACTTGGAGTACTTTTAAAATATTTAGCATATATGGGGGTAATAATGTTGTTCTTCCCCATTACTCCATTACACTAGTACTTTACCCATGAGTCCCAATTGTCCCAAAATAATATGTACAAGGATATGACTCGACTTAGCAACCATGTAATCAATTAGATAATTAACTAAGGGTTTAAACAAATGTTGTCACAATAATGCACTAAAGATGAGTGCATACAAGGTAGGCTAAGGCGATTTGGGTGTACATTTAAGTGGGGTGTAAACAAATTCTTCCTTTAAGTAAAATGCTTAAAGTTAGAAACGAAAAGATAGGCTCTGAGAGGTGTACTAGGGGTATCGTGTACTAAAAATGAGTACAACGCAAAGGGTGTGGAAGAATTACTTGACCAATGTAGCCAATGTAATTATAACAAAAACACAGGTGTAAAACAATGGGTTAATCCTAATGCCTCTTATCATGTAGTAAATCTAACTACACGAATGTGTGGAAAACTAGAAGGGGGGTTGAATAGTTTTACGTCTTTTTAATTTATGAAAACTTTTGTTTACTTTAAAAAAAAAAAAAAAAAAAAACTTCGATTCTTTCTTATGTGAATTCAACTCTTGATCAATATGAACATATATAAGCAAATATAGATAAGTAATGCAAGTAAGATAAATTTAATGAAATAAAAGAGAGAGATGGAAAGATCAAACCACAACACGGAGATTTATAGTGGTTCGGCTACAAGGACACCTTCCTTGCCCTACTCCACTCCTCGAGTCACCTACTCGAGAGTTTTCTTCACTATGTCAACAAACTCCCTTATGGCGAAGAAACCTTACACAACTTTAGCTTACACCGGCTTAACGACACAAAGCTAGATGTCGAGTCCTAATCGTAGCTAGAACCAATCTCACAACTTATACACAACTTCTACACGACTTAATCACGACTTCTTCACGACTTCTTCACAACGGCTTCACGACTTCTTCACAACTTCTTCACGACTTGTTCTTCACGACTACTTCTTCACAACTACTTATTCACAACTACTTCACAACAAATATACAACACAACTACGTAGTTACACTTAGATCTATTTATCACAACTACACAACACTTTACACAACAACACAATTGAATGAGGTTAGTAATAACACTTCTTCACTAGTTGAAGTAGAGTTCTTCTTTTGCACTTTTGGTGGTGGAAGCTTGGATCACTTAGAAACCAATGCTTAAGAAGATATGATCAAAGGATTTACAATGTTTAGAATGAATTTAGAACAGATAGTTTTAGTGTGCAAAAGGTGAGTAAAAGTCCAGGAGAAGACTGGTATTTATAGGAGAAAAATTGGACAGCTGGAAGTCTACTGGAGCGGGGGTGGTCCCCTTAATAATTAAGGGGGACGCCTAGTAAAATTAAAGGGGCCGCCCCTTCTGTCCGTTGGCAAATTTTGTCCTTTTGTGGGGAAGGTTTTTCTGGAACATTTTAACTGATTTTGGCTAAAAATTTGAATTCATATTTTTTATAAAAGATTAAACATTTTTATTTAATGCCAAAAATGTTTTTCAAAAATATATAAAATGTTTTTGATGTTTTATAAAAAATCTAGTTATTAAGAAAATGTTCCTTTGATCATATAATGCATTAAGCATTAGTTCATTCATACCTTAAGTGATTTGAGTTGTAGAAATAGATATTTACAACTAAATACTTGTTTACGTCATAATTTTCCGATTAATGATTTTACATTTTGTGATTATCAAAACGTAGAGATATCGAAAAATATTAATAACGTGTTTAGGCATTATTTATATCAACAATCTCCCCCTTTTTGATGATTACAAAATCTAAACTCATTAAATCTAAAAATTAGTTTTTAGACAAGTATTTAGTGAGTTTACATCTATTTCTCCCCCTTTTTGTAGAATCAAAAAGGTTAAGCCGACAATTTTTAGAGTTAAATATGTCGGGACGAAAACTCCCCCTTGATGTGTACTCCCCCTCGTTTGGGGGCACCAAGGAAACGAGCTGTGGAATGCTTGCAAAAAAAAAAGTTAGAAGCACAAGTATATATAATAACAATAAGCAAGCATATAAAATCATTCATTCAATAAAGGTGTTGTGTATAAATACACAACCAAAAGATTACAACATGAAGTATGCAAGCATACAAATAAAAAACTACTAATGAAACTACATAATCATCTTAGAGGTACATGGTCTTCCATGGAGCTTGCTTGCAAGAAGGGTTTGAAAAATTATTTTTAAGCATTGCATATGCTTAGTTGGGTGAAAATGGAGGTGGTGGTGGTGTAGTGGGTGAAGGAGGTGGAGGAGGTGGTGGTTGTGGGTTGGCAATCATGTGTTCAAGAGATGAAAACATGTAGTGTATCTTATCTCTAAGACCAAAGATTAAGGTCCAGTTATGGACGCAACAAAGACAATTATCACCATGGGCTTCAAGCATTGCCCAAGGTATAGGAAAGAATGGTGGTGGGGTTGGTGATGGTGAAAAATGAGCATCAAGAGGTGTGATGGGTGATAGGGAAATGGCAAGTTGGGTGTATGAAGGTTCTTGAGTGGATGGTGGTGATGATGCTCTTGGTGATGATGTTAGGTGAGTGTGGATGTAGTCATTTATGGAGGAGGTGGATGGAATGGAGGAAGATGAAGCTCCATGGGTGGATGGTGTTTTTGATGGTGCATTAGGTGCACTTGGGGATGAATTTTTAGGTGGTGGTGATGGAGTTTTGGTGTCATCTTGGGTTAGGTCAATGAAAGGTTGTTTTGGTGGTATGATAACAAGTCTTTGTTTCCTTGAAGGCTTAGAGATGGAGGATTTAGGTGATAGCATTGTGGATGACAATGGGTGTTTGATGAAGGTGATGGTTGATGAAGTGAAAGGTAATTGTAAGGAGGGTTTTTATATTGTGAAAAAGTGGTTGATTTAGGCAAATTGTGGAGATATTGTGGTAATATTCCAAGTCCAGTTCGTGCATTAAGGGTAATGGTAGCTGGGGCTAGGTAAAAGTGGTCACAAGATGCAAAAGGAAACAGTAAATTTTACTGTCCAGATGGCCGGTCCCCTTAATTGTTGGGCGGCCCCCTTAAAAATTAAGGGGACCGCCTAAGGAATTAAGGGGGCCGCCCATCTGGTGATTTCCCAGGCGACCAAATTTGAAAAACCTTCCAGAAAAAGGTTATTTTTAGGGTGTCTTTGCAGCAAGTTCCATTTTGATCATGTACATCAAGAATGATTAAATATTATCAATTGCATATTAAAATAAATAATATACATATTGAAGACTAGAAAAAAAAATCATATTAGAGGCATAGTCATATAATTTCACATAAACTAGTAAGTAGGTTCTAATAAGTTTATCAACTAACATAATAAAAGACATAGCAAGCAAGTGTCAAGATAATAGTACTACATATAAGTGTCTAATAAAATTCAATTAAACATTCATCAAATATGTTTATTTCTTTTTTTTTTCCAAACAACTTTCCAATGGACTTGAAGCCGCCTCGTACTTCTTGACGCATCTGATGTGTGGTGTTGAGTAGTTCGGTTTGTCTTTCATATAGCAGCTCGTCTGTTCGTTCGGAAGGAGAAGGGACTTGATACTCGGTGTAATCAAGGTCCGGAAGATTTTGAACGAAGGTCCTTGGTGATGGGGTACTAGCACGTGATGTGCCTTCCTCCGCATCATCATCATCATCATCATCACCTTGATGAGACGTGGAACCACGAGGTGGAAACGAGACAGACTTACGAGATTTACCCTTGTCACTACGGGGGCGACGGGTACGGACTTGAGCAAGTGGATTGAGGGTTGGTTGAACAGACTCGTAAATCGGACTCCGAAGATGTGGATAATGTACCATGACATGATTGTAGAGACGAGTGAGAAACATACCATATGGTAGATTTGCATTATGAGTGTTTTTGGCGGACATGATACGGTAGACAAAGAGATATGCCAAATTGTACGGTTGTTCAGCAACGATACAATATAACATGTGGACTATGCTTGCCGCGACATGATCACGGTGACCACTGGTACCGAACGCATTCTCACGAATGAGTTCTTCCCAACTCTTCATGTCGCGACGTAGATCTTTGAGAAGGATTTGGTTTTCAGAGATTTCAACATCTTTTGACTTGATCTTTCGACTAGTCGTACCACGAACTAGCCCAAGATATTGACGAATCTCTTCAGGAGATGGAATCTCGGAGTAGTAAGGACCCACTTGAGGTCGATTAAGCTCAAGAGAGGAAAGGTCCCACTCATTTGAGAAGACAGCTTGACCGGAGGAGGGAATTCCTAGAATTTGCCCGAATTGAGCAAGAGTAAGAGTGATGAGTTGGTGTTGAATCATGAAGGATATGAGGATGGTGCCAAAGGGATCGGTTTGCAATACCACTTGACTATAGAAGTCAAGGACAAAGCTCGGAATGATTGGCTCATTAATTTTGTAGAGACAATCAAGACTTACGTTGGAAAACATACGTTCTATGTAGTCGGATTCATAGAACGAAGGATGGACAATTCTTCCTTCGTGAATGTTCCTATCCTCAATGGGACGATAGAAACAAGCAACAGAGGGAGCCATGCCCGGAGTGGAAGAGACTTTAGGAATGTATGCTTTTGATCTTGAGACATCGCCAACTGTCACTTTGGGCATTTTCACCTATACAAGATAGCAACAAAAAAAATAAGAAAATGACATGCATATATTAAATATGCTACTTATGTGGAACGTAAACATACTTCGACTCTAAAACTCAAATCCTAAGAAGTAGTTTACAATGTTCCTTAGTTTTAATTTTTAACTCGCTTGAAATGACGTTTAAAGAATAGTTATAGGGATATTATGACAAGAAATCAACAATATCCTAACGTTCTTTTATACGTCATAAGCTACCTTGAAATGTTGCTAGACAAACATTGAATTGTATATCTAGCTATTTCTTACAAGTGTTTATGTTAAGTAACTTAGATTTTGACTCAAAAATTTCTTTCAAAATGTTGTGCCAAACGCTCCTTTAAATAAAAAGATAACAAGTAAAATTTCAATATACATATGAATTATGTATCTTGACGACTTAAAACAACTAATTTCATGTTTACAAACTTTGACAAGTAGTTATTGATAGAACTTATGCACGCCATCACCAATTAAGTTCTTGGATCGTTTTGAGCCTTAGGGTTCAACAATAACTATGAATAAATATGCACAGCGGAATTAAAACGAATCACAGTTATTGACACAAAGTTTTACCAAACACCATCACCTCCAAATATTATTCGATCACAATAATACGGTTACACTAAACTTGTAACAGGATCAAAGACACCTTTGATCTTGGAGGAATACGAACACAAACTAGTTCTAGGCATTTACAAAACATATGCCCTAGAACACACACACACACCTTTCTGATATTTACATTGTGGAAGACTTATGTAAAACCTGTACCTATGACTCTTTATATAATAGAGTCATTAGGTTTACAAAGAGATAAGAATACAGAATATGTATAAATCGTTTCTACATAATAGAATATTTCCTGTATCTTTAATCATTGTAGCTTTCTCTCTTTTTCAACTTTAGTCCTTCTTGTTTCATTCTTTTATTTATTTTGTCACATCAAATCTATAAAACCCAACAATCTTCCCCTATTTGATGATGACAAAACAAACAAAGTCGTGTACGAACTTCCCTAGACGAAGTAGCAGAAGTTGAGATGTAATCATCTCCCTGAATGAAACAAACTATCTTCCCCTTAAACCATGTCATCACAATATTTCTTCCCCTTTTTGTTATCAACAAATAGACAATTAATAAACCGTAAAAACTTCCCCTCGAGTGATGCATGTACATAAAATGATTCTTCAAATCTGTAGGCTTTATGTATTGTTGAAGAAAAATAATCATTACCAATTTGATGTTGAAGTAGAAGAAACCAACCTTGTGTCCTATGCCTTGTACTAAATACGACTTCGAACGTATACTTAACGTATAGGGAGACCTCAATCTCTTGACAATAACCACTGAGCACAATAACGTAACTCCTTCAAGTGTTTTGTCAATTCGAGTCACTTGAACGAACAAACAAGTTACCTTTAAAGTGTAACACCCACCTCAAGATATAATAAGAAACAACCTTGATAAATTCCACTGCATCATCAAAGAAATAACAAAAACTCCTCTTCGCCAATAAGAAAATAAATGCGAGCCTTTAAATCTTTTAAGAACAAATAAACAAACTCCTTGTGTGTGTGAACTTCCCCTGTGTATGTGTAAACCAATAACCATACTTACTTCCCCTCACTGCTCATAAATAATACAACTATCAATCATGTAAACCCAGCAATAACGAAACAGCAGAGAGTAAGTCCAATCAGCAGAGTCAATATGCGTAACAGCAGAGTAATATATGCCGAACAGCAGAGTTATATAACAATCAGCAGAGTGTATCAGACGTAGCAGCAGAGTTATATAACCAATCAGCAGAGTAAAATATGCATCAGCAGAATAACATAAGCCATATAGCAAACTTTAATATCAACACAGATCTGCTTTAACACCAATTGCACTAGTCGACAAACCTCACATTAATTTAATAATCAAATCCAATTCCACAATCGACAGAATAATAATCAATATGCGACAAATCCATTATAATCGGCCACTTGCAGTATTCTCTGACCCACATGATATCAGTAACACGAAGAATTACCTCACTTTGAATCGTTGACCATTAATTAATAAAGTGAATAAATCATATAGCAGTAAGCGACAATATTGACCATTAATACAGTCCGAGGTTGAATCCACAAGTGACAATCATCCAATAACAGATAATAACTGACCGACCCATTAAGGCGAACAGTAACAATTGACCAATTAATGCTTCACTGACCTTGAATAGATATGCGACAAATCGAAAACCTTGACCAATAATATGATAGACGACAAACAGTACGAGATTTAATTGTATGCAAAGATGACAAAACAATCGTATTTAATTCTTTCCCAGTTGTATTATGTCGCTACAACAGATCTGAGAAAAAAAAAACATAAATCCGTTAATACCTTTTGAAGAACCAGTCCGATCATTCTTCAAATCTGCTTCTGCCATCAAATAAACTTTGTGAATCCCTAGGTAACGAGCTCCCCAAGCTCTGATACCACTTGATAGAACTTATGCACGCCATCACCAATTAAGTTCTTGGATCGTTTTGAGCCTTAGGGTTCAACAATAACTATGAATAAATATGCACAGCGGAATTAAAACGAATCACAGTTATTGACACAAAGTTTTACCAAACACCATCACCTCCAAATATTATTCGATCACAATAATACGGTTACACTAAACTTGTAACAGGATCAAAGACACCTTTGATCTTGGAGGAATACGAACACAAACTAGTTCTAGGCATTTACAAAACATATGCCCTAGAACACACACACATACCTTTCTGATATTTACATTGTGGAAGACTTATGTAAAACCTGTACCTATGACTCTTTATATAATAGAGTCATTAGGTTTACAAAGAGATAAGAATACAGAATATGTATAAATCGTTTCTTCATAATAGAATATTTCCTGTATCTTTAATCATTGTAGCTTTCTCTCTTTGTCAACTTTAGTCCTTCTTGTTTCATTCTTTTATTTATTTTGTCACATCAAATCTATAAAACCCAACAGTTATGAACTTAATTTGATTAAATTTTGATTATTCTAGCTCCTAATCCAAACACTGATGAGGCGAAAAGTGTACCGCTTTTAAGGGGTCATTTAAGCCTTAAATCGTATTTATTTGATCAAATATTGCCCTAAATCGTTCCTTTTGTCATTTTAGGTACTTTTGAGGAGAAATCTGGAAAAGGAGGCATTTTGGACGTTTTTGGAGCATTAAAGTGAAGAAAACGGCAAAGTCTCAAAAATCGGCTAAAAGTTACTCTTGACGGCGTCAGACTTTACTCTGGACGGCGTCATGCCTTGGCAAGAAAAGTTGGATGTGAAATTTACTCATGACGGGCCAGTGAAAATAGCATGTGAATTCTGACGGCGTCACGCTTTAACTTGATCGAGGGCGTCACGGCTTAAATCATAAGGGGACGGCGTCACGTTCATGGTTCGACGGCGTCAAGCCTTGATAAGCCAGAATGGATTTTGGTAGAGCTAAAGAGGGACGGCGTCAAGATGGTCATCCGGGAACCCTAAAAGCGGCGAGGTGACGGCGTCACACTCCATAAGGTGACGCCGTCAGATGTCAAAGTCTATATATAGTTTTCTAATTTTTTGTCATTAAGGAGAGCTTAGTGTGTGGAATTTTGGGATAAAACCCTAAGACGATTTTAGCTACTTTTTCAGGGCTTTTTGCCTTGAGATCTTCCATGTTTCATTGAAAGATAAGTTATCAATTAATCATTCAATATGTTATGTGTTGTTTGATTCTATCTTATTCTTGTCTTTTGTTTAACATGTTAGGCTAAATTTATCTTGTGTTTGCTTAGATCTAATGAAACCTAGCTATTGATTATTGGTTATTAGTGTGTTGTTAGTTGTATTGGATGATTGTTTATCTATGTTAGGCTTAAGAAAACTGGCTAACTTCCTATTCGGTAACTTGCTTGAACGTCTTAAGAAACATGAACCAAATGCGTACTAAAGGTTTTTATGGTTGTATTTAATGCACAAGCGAATTCTAGTGATCCCATGTTAGGAGCTTCCTAGCCGGCTCGACATAGGAGTGAAGTAGGAGCTTGTAGAGTTGGGGAAGTAAGTACGCCACCCCACGAATGGTATTAAGGAATACACCCGTCATCCACGCGACTAATACACACTAATTAACCGGTAAAAGATAGTTAGGGAGTAAGGAAATCTAAGTAAACACATTTCTCTACACATAAGTTTCTCACCACATTTTCATTTCAGTTATTTATTTTATTTGCATTTGTAGTTATTTGGGTTAGTTGACTAGCAACTAATTCCGCCCACTCTTTCAAACCCGAGATTTTACTTGCTTTCATAAAATATAAAAACATAAAAAGAATCTTCCTCAACCTTTAGACCTAATTAGAGTAGCCTTTCACACCTAACGAACACTATTCCCTGTGGAGAACGATCAATCCCCCGTACTTACCACTACACTATACTACATCGGTCAGGTACACTGCCTGGTGGGGTTGTAAGCCTCTTGAGATCCCTCGAGAGGTAAAACCTGTTGTAAGGTTGCAAAACCCACGCATCAAGTTTTTGGCGCCGCTGCCGGGGAATAGTTATTGTTTAGGTTGAATTTTTATTTCTATTAGGTCTACTCACTAGATTCCTTTCTGGTGAGATATTTTTTTTATTTTTCTAGGTTTTCTTTAGTCTATCTATTTTCTTCGTGTCTTTGTTCGTAACCATTACCGTCCGACATCATGGAAGATGGTAATATCCTTAACCCCAACAACCCACCACCACAACAACCACAACCACCTCCTAGAGCACGCACTTTAGGAGGATATTCCCTAATTTTGGGTGATGACCCCCCTAATCTTAGAATCACTAGGAGCCGAAGCTCGATAAAGACTCTTGCCACACCCTATGCTGAACCCGAAAGGGAAATGCATAAATTAAGGCGACTCCACCAAGCGGCTGAACCATCCACGATCAATTTTGATGATGCCCTCTCTGAGGAAGAATCCAATCATCATTCTACACCTCCTAGCCCTCAACCCAATCACGATATGGAAGTTCCCGAAATCCCAATCCCTAAATGTCTCAAGGACTACTCTTCTCCCACCCCTCGTGGTTTTTCCAATGCTATCGTTTTTCCAAATGAACACACGGATGGGGTCTTGCGTGCAACTGATATTTGGCTGGTCCAAAGTGTATGCAAGTTTCACGGATTGAAAACTGAAGATCCAATCCAACACATCAAGGACTTCCTGAAAATAGTGGATACCCTCCATACGGACGGAGCCACTAGAGATACCTCCCGGTTGCGATTCTTTCCCTTCACCCTTCATGAAAGAGCCGGAGACTGGTATAACCAACTTCCTTCCGAATCCATCTTCACATGGGAACAGCTTATCTCAAAATTCTATGAGAAATTCTTTCCCACAGGAAGAACTTCAAAGTTGAGAGACGAAATCCTCCGCTTCCATGTTGGACCAGCAGAACCTATTCACAAATCTTGGGTTAGATTCAAGGATTTAATTAGACAGGTCCCTCATCATGGCATTGAACTCTGGCTTCTTGTCCAAATCTTCTATGACAGTGTCTCCAAAAACGACCAATTGGGCATTAATAATTCATCAAAAGGAAAAATAGCCAAACTAAGCGTTGAGGAAGGATGGAATAGAATTGAGGAATACGCAAATGATCAAGACGATACCTGGGATGAACCCGATTCGATCATGAGCGTTTCCAAGATCATGAAAGAGCCTCCTTTTGCTAGCCGGGTGAGTAGATTGAATGATCAGGTATCTTATCTAGACAAGTCGCAACCAACTAAGCGGTTATCAAACCCATACTTGATCTGTGATCAATGTGGCGGCCCGCATGAAGTGGAGGAATGCGAGGATGATACCACCACCGAACAAGCATGCTTGTCAAGCCACGACATCTTCGATGATCCTTCGCTCTTAACTTTCTACCAAAACAATGATTTCACCCCTTGGGGAAATCTTGTGAGAGAAGAGGGAGGAGGAGAGATATCCTGACTATAAGGTTAGGAGCACTTTTGAGGATGATCTCGGGCATTTCACGTTTGAAAAGAATCTGCAACTAAATGGTCTTGACGACTTTATCAATAGCCAACAAACCAACGTAAAGGCCAAATTCGCAGAACTCAACGCCACTCTCGACGGCCTTGGCAAACCGCAAAGAGATCCTTTACTCGCCATCACCACTCGTGCTGGAACAACTACTAAGGATCCACCCTACCCAGCTCAACCATCTAACGTCATGGAACCCAACACCCCTCATGAGGAGAACGATAATGTGAACGACGAAAATCCCGAGCAAACCCCTCCGGTAACTCCATCCCCACCTACTCCTGCCAAACAGCCCCTTAAAGTCCCATACCCATCTCGCCTCAAGAATCAAAAGGTCGAAAGTGATAATAAAAGATTCTTGTCATATTTGAAGAATTCGGTCGTCACCATACCCCTTCTTGATGCATGTTATCATATGCCCAAATATAGTACATACTTCAAGAGGCTGCTCACCAACAGGAAAGGGCTCGAGGGTCTTGTAACCTTAGGAGAAGAATGTTCTGTGGTGACTCAACGAGGGCTACCAAAGAAGGTGGACGACCCAGGTAGTTTCACCTTGCCCTGTTCAATTGGATCTCTTTCAGTCAAAAATGCCTTAGCCGACTTAGGAGCAAGCATCAATCTTATGCCGCATTCCCTGTTCCTCAAGCTAGGGTATTCTGGGTTGAAACCAACCCGTATGAGCATCCAACTGGCCGATAGATCAGTCAAATACCCCTTAGGAATATGCGAGAATGTGCTGGTTAAGGTAGGGAAGTTTAAATTTCCAGTTGACTTCGTCATCCTAGAAATGGAAGAAGATGATCTTGTGCCCATCATTCTAGGAAGACCCTTCCTTGCAACTTCTCGTGCTGTTATTGATGTTCATGACGGCAAACTGACCTTACGAGTGGGGGCCGATAGCTTAACCTTCGACATCAAGGACACAATGAATCTTTCTCTCGAAGCAGATAATCAACTGTATTTCATCGAAGAAGTCGATGAACTATCCGACGAGATTGATAATTGTGTAGATGAACAGGTGGAAGCTGATTGGTTGCAAGATGAAGCTTTCTTACCCATCTTAGAGGAGGAGAAAGCTATGGATGTGAATGCAGTCTCCTTCTATCCCAGACAAGAAATCGAACAGCTTGAGCTTCGTAAACCCGAGAACAAACTTAAACCTTCCATCATCGAGCCACCCACGTTAGAACTCAAGGAACTCCCGAACAACCTTGAATATGCCTTCCTTCAAGGAGAAGATCAACTTCCGGTAATCATAAGCTCCTCCTTGAAAAGTGAACAAAAAGATAAACTCTTAGGAGTTCTAAAAAAATATAAAAGGGGTTATAGCATGGAGTGTAGCCGACATCAAGGGGATTGACTCTACTTTCTGCACGCATAAAATCCTCATGGAGGAAGATTATAAACCCTCCGTGCAGCCTCAAAGGCGAGTAAATCCCAACATAAAGGAAGTTGTAAAGAAGGAAGTCATTAAGCTCCTAGATGCAGGACTAATTTACCCGATTTCAGACAGTCCATGGGTAAGTCCTGTACAGGTTGTACCAAAAAAGGGAGGAATGACGGTGGTGAAGAACGATAAGGATGAGTTAGTACCTCAACGAACAGTAACTGGATGGCGTGTGTGCATCGATTATAGGAAGTTGAATGATGCAACCCAAAAAGATCATTTCCCTCTCCCATTTATCGACCAAATGTAGGAAAGGTTAGCAGGGCATGAGTACTACTGCTTCCTAGATGGGTTCTCAGGGTATTTCCAAATCCCTATCGCTCCTGAGGACCAGGAAAAGACCACGTTTACATGCCCTTATGGCACCTTCGCCTACAAGCGAATGCCCTTTGGACTATGTAACGCCCCCGCCACTTTCCAGCGTTGCATGACGGCAATCTTCCATGAGTTAATGGAAGACAGCATGGAGGTTTTTATGGATGATTTTTCAGTCTTTGGAAACTCTTTAGATCGCTGTCTTGCTAACCTTGAGAAAATGCTCAAACGTTGTGAGGAGACCAACTTGGTACTAAACTGGGAAAAGTGCCACTTTATGGTAAAAGAAGGGATTGTGCTGGGGCACAAAATTTCAGGAAGTGGAATCGAAGTAGACCGGGCAAAAATTGAAGCTATATCCAAACTTCCCTATCCAACAACTGTCAAGGCAATCCGTAGTTTTCTGGGTCATGCTGGCTTCTATAGGAGATTCATTAAGGATTTCTCAAAAGTAGCTAAACCAATGACTCAGTTACTCATGAAGGATGCCCCGTTCGACTTCTCTCAAGAGTGCAAGGACGCATTCGATCTATTGAAGCAGGAACTTACCCAAGCTCCAATTATGGTTATCCCTAACTGGGAGTTACCCTTTGAAATCATGTGCGATGCTAGTGATTATGCTGTTGGAGCAGTATTAGGCCAAAGGCTTAACAAACACTTTCAGCCAATATACTACGCTAGCAAAACCATGAATCCTGCTCAAGAAAACTACACTACCACTGAAAAGGAATTACTAGCCGTGGTATTCGCTTTTGATAAATTTCGCCAGTACCTTGTCCTTTCTAAAACGGTTGTTTTTACGGATCATTCAGCTATTCGATATCTTTTCGCTAAACAGGATGCTAAACCACGGTTACTTCGTTGGATCCTACTATTGCAAGAGTTCGATGTTGAAATTCGTGATAAGAAAGGAGCAGAGAATCTTGCGGCTGATCATCTCTCTCGTCTCGAAAACCCCAGCCTCGCTGAATCTGACAAGAGTGAGATTCGGGAAACATTTCCTGAAGAGCAGCTCATGTTAATAAATGATTCTGAACCTTGGTATGCGGATTATGCTAACTACCTGGCAAGTAGAGTCATCCCTGAGCATATGAGCAGGCATGAAAAAAAGAGGTTCTTTAATCAATTAAAGTACTACTTTTGGGATGAACCCTTCTTATTTCGAAGATGTCCAGATCAGGTAATCAGGCGTTGTGTTTCGGAAAGAGAGGCTGTCAGAATTATGAAAGAGTGTCATGCGGGTCCATCTGGAGGACATCACGGAATAAGCACTACTGCACGAAAGGTCTTCGACGCGGGATTCTATTGGCCTACAATATTTCGTGACGTGAAGGGAATGATACAAACGTGTGACGCATGTCAAAGAGCTGGGAATATCTCTAGGAGGGATGAAGCCCCACAGAATTATATACAAGTTTGTGAGGTTTTTGATGTCTGGGGAATTGATTTCATGGGACCATTCCCATCTTCTGGAGGGAATGAATACATCTTGGTGGCCATTGATTACGTTTCGAAATGGGTGGAAGCACAAGCCCTTAGGACTAACGACGCTAGGGTAGTCATTCATTTTTTTAAAAAATTGTTCGCTAGGTTCGGAATTCCGAAGGCTCTTATTAGTGACAGGGGAACCCATTTTTGCAATTCACAAATGGAGAAAGTCATGAAAAGGTATGGAGTATCTCACCGATTCTCCACCGCTTACCATCCTCAAACCAACGGTCAAGTCGAAAACACTAATAGAGCCATAAAGAGAATATTAGAGAAAACAGTTAATCAAAACAGAAAAGATTGGTCTTTTAAGCTCGATGAGGCTTTGTGGGCATTTCGAACCGCCTATAAGACACCAATCGGGACAACCCCGTTCCGTATGGTATATGGCAAGGCATGCCACCTTCCAGTAGAACTGGAACACAAAGCATATTGGGCACTTAAGGCTTGTAATTTGGATTATACAGTTGCGGGAACAAATAGATTCTTACAGCTCCAAGAGCTTGATGAATTGAGATTAGAGGCTTATGAATCTTCCATCACATACAAAGAGAGGGCGAAAAGATGGCATGACCAACGGATTAAGAGACCCAAGGAGTTTTCAGAAGGAGACAAGGTCTTATTTATAATTCTCGCTTAAGACTATTTCCTGG
Source organism: Artemisia tridentata subsp. tridentata (assembly GCA_021014915.2). Taxonomy (NCBI): domain Eukaryota; kingdom Viridiplantae; phylum Streptophyta; class Magnoliopsida; order Asterales; family Asteraceae; genus Artemisia; species Artemisia tridentata. The sequence continues at coordinate 247,121,912 of CP139508.1, forward strand.
GAAACTTAAATCTAGATGGTATGGACCTTTTACCGTAAGGAGCTCCTCTAAAACCGGAGCCGTTGTATTAATTGACGACGAGGATAGAGAATTCACTGTGAATATTCAACGAGTCAAGCATTATCAAGAGAATGGTAATGAAATGATCAATGAGGAAGACATAACTTTCGATGAAGAAGTCACGTAATGTACGTGACTTAGAGTCTAGCTACAAGACTCGTTAATAAAGAAAAGCGCTTCTTGGGAGGCAACCCAAGCTTTATTTGCTTTATTTGCTTTGTGTGTTTATTTATTTGTTTGTTTGATTTTATTTTCCGTATGTGTGTTTAATTTTTATTATTATTGATTCATGTTAAAAACTAATTTGTGAAAATGCTTTATGTTGTTTTTAACTTCGTCTTAACTACATATAAAGGTATTTTGCAAAAGATAAGTGTAAGGGAAATCTAAATTGGTTTATTAGAACACAAATTAACATGAATCGTAATAATAATAAATTAGCATACATATTAGTATTTGTTTGAGTCAAATGCTTGTATCGAGTCATAATGATGTTTTGCAGGATTTCCAGGAAGTAAAGTAAAGGTTTTTCCAGAAATTTTCCGGGAACTTAAAATGAAAATTTTTGTCAGGTCATTTCTGACGGCGTCAGGGGTTATAACCTGACGGCGTCAGATTTAATTTCCAGAAATTTTTGAAAATTTTGTTTTCATAAAAAGTTTTTATTAAAATCTCCAACTTATAATCTCCAGGAATCTGCAAAGTTATCATTCCACAAGCATTATATCCTTATATATAGATTTTATCCCGCCGATGTTATGCAGGTTTTCGTGTTTGTTTTCTCAGGTTTAACAGGTTATTTTGGACAAGGAAATGTTTTGAATCAAGCTTATGGCGATGCATTAGTCATGGAGCTTCAACATTACCTTGGAGGAAGATTTAACCGTGTAATTTCATTATCCACCGAGCGAATCAGGGGAGTATTTGATTTCATTCTTTTACTTTTTACTTTTACATCTTGTTATTTGAACATTGGGGACAATGTTCATCTTAAGTGTAAGGGGAGGGTAAAAGTACGATTTTAGAGAATGCTATTGCGCTTGATTTTTGTTTGTTTAATAGTAGATGTGTAATAAAACTAAGATAAATACTTGTTAAGGTAATTTTAGTGCCAAATTTAAAATTTTTTACAACATATAGGAGTGAAACTTTGATCCTAATAAGCGTCTCATGGATAGGAGTTATATGACTAGCACAAAAAAACCGTACCACTAAAAAATTTTCCACCCCAAATATGTGAGGTTCGCCCCTAGAATTGGTAGGAAAAGCATCTATGCTATGATGTGTGTACCGGTAGCACTTAGATTCTAGAACTTGCGTTAGGACCATTCCGAGGCCACAAGTGAGACTACATTCGTGTAGTTAGATTTACTACATGATAAGAGGCATTAGGATTAACCCATTGTTTTACACCTGTGTTTTTGTTATAATTACATTGGCTACATTAGTCAAGTAATTCTCCTACACCCTTTGCGTTGTACTCATTTTTAGTACACGATACCCCTAGTACACCCTCAGAGCCTATCTTTTCGTTTCTAACTTTAAGCATTTTACTTAAAGGAAGAATTTGTTTACACCCCACTTAAATGTACACCCAAATCGCCTTAGCCTACCTTGTATGCACTCATTTTTAGTGCATTATTGTGACAACATTTGTTTAAACCCAAGTTAATTATCTAGTTGATTACATGGTTGCTAAGTCGAGTCATATCCTTGTACATATTGTTTTGGGACGATTGGGACTCATGGGTAAAGTACTAGTGTAATGGAGTAATGGGGAAGAACATCATTTATTACCCCCATATGTGCTAAATAGTTTAAAAAGTACTCCAAGTGTTTTGATTATCTTAATTCGAGTCATTAGAATAGTATTTGTAAAGTTATGTAAAAGTTCAAGTGTAAGGGGATGCAATGCCCCTATGATGTATTATTTTGGATGGTAGGGCAAGAATGTATGTCAAAAAAAAAAAAAAAAAAAAAAAAAAAAAAAAAAAAAAATCAAGAAAAACACAAAAAAATGAAAAAATGAAAAATAGAAAAAACATACGGACTACCATCCCGTTTTATTTTATGTTTATTTTATGTTTTTGTTATTTTGTTTCTAGCTTAAGATCGAGTCTAGTCTTGGCTTAGCAACATTGTATAGTACATGTAATTGATCAAGATCTTTAACTAGCCACCAGTAAAATATCCCGTATCCAACAAAACCGTGTTTTCCTTTTCCCTACACCTAACGTTATAACCCATTTAAAAGCCCTCTTTGATAGTTTATCTTAGGTGCTTACGCCTAGTGGAGGAGGTTTTCGATCCTTTCCCAAGCCTATGGTAATCTATTTGCTATGACAGGTAGTGAGAGATATTTTCCGTTTTCATTTATGAGATTTATTTTGATGACACTTGAGAGATGTGAGTATCTAAACACTACTTGTGAGGTGCTAGTTTATAATCTCCGTGCTTATTATGATTGAAGTGGAACGATTATTTGTTGTAATTACTTTTATGTTTGCATTAAATGACCCCTAACTTGTATTTTGATTAGAATAAAAGCGCATTTGCTTGAGGACAAGCAAATCTCAAGTGTAAGGGTATTTGATGAGGCGAAAAGTGTACCGCTTTTAAGGGGTCATTTAAGCCTTAAATCGTATTTATTTGATCAAATATTGCCCTAAATCGTTCCTTTTGTCATTTTAGGTACTTTTGAGGAGAAATCTGGAAAAGGAGGCATTTTGGACGTTTTTGGAGCATTAAAGTGAAGAAAACGGCAAAGTCTCAAAAATCGGCTAAAAGTTACTCTTGACGGCGTCAGACTTTACTCTGGACGGCGTCATGCCTTGGCAAGAAAAGTTGGATGTGAAATTTACTCATGACGGGCCAGTGAAAATAGCATGTGAATTCTGACGGCGTCACGCTTTAACTTGATCGAGGGCGTCACGGCTTAAATCATAAGGGGACGGCGTCACGTTCATGGTTCGACGGCGTCAAGCCTTGATAAGCCAGAATGGATTTTGGTAGAGCTAAAGAGGGACGGCGTCAAGATGGTCATCCGGGAACCCTAAAAGCGGCGAGGTGACGGCGTCACACTCCATAAGGTGACGCCGTCAGATGTCAAAGTCTATATATAGTTTTCTAATTTTTTGTCATTAAGGAGAGCTTAGTGTGTGGAATTTTGGGATAAAACCCTAAGACGATTTTAGCTACTTTTCAGGGCTTTTTGCCTTGAGATCTTCCATGTTTCATTGAAAGATAAGTTATCAATTAATCATTCAATATGTCTATGTGTTGTTTGATTCTATCTTATTCTTGTCTTTTGTTTAACATGTTAGGCTAAATTTATCTTGTGTTTGCTTAGATCTAATGAAACCTAGCTATTGATTATTGGTTATTAGTGTGTTGTTAGTTGTATTGGATGATTGTTTATCTATGTTGGGCTTAAGAAAACTGGCTAACTTCCTATTCGGTAACTTGCTTGAACGTCTTAAGAAACATGAACCAAATGCGTACTAAAGGTTTTTATGGTTGTATTTAATGCACAAGCGAATTCTAGTGATCCCATGTTAGGAGCTTCCTAGCCGGCTCGACATAGGAGTGAAGTAGGAGCTTGTAGAGTTGGGGAAGTAAGTACGCCACCCCACGAATGGTATTAAGGAATACACCCGTCATCCACGCGACTAATACACACTAATTAACCGGTAAAAGATAGTTAGGGAGTAAGGAAATCTAAGTAAACACATTTCTCTACACATAAGTTTCTCACCACATTTTCATTTCAGTTATTTATTTTATTTGCATTTGTAGTTATTTGGGTTAGTTGACTAGCAACTAATTCCGCCCACTCTTTCAAACCCGAGATTTTACTTGCTTTCATAAAATATAAAAACATAAAAAGAATCTTCCTCAACCTTTAGACCTAATTAGAGTAGCCTTTCACACCTAACGAACACTATTCCCTGTGGAGAACGATCAATCCCCCGTACTTACCACTACACTATACTACATCGGTCAGGTACACTGCCTGGTGGGGTTGTAAGCCTCTTGAGATCCCTCGAGAGGTAAAACCTGTTGTAAGGTTGCAAAACCCACGCATCAAGTTTTTGGCGCCGCTGCCGGGGAATAGTTATTGTTTAGGTTGAATTTTTATTTCTATTAGGTCTACTCACTAGATTCCTTTCTGGTGAGATATTTTTTTTATTTTTCTAGGTTTTCTTTAGTCTATCTATTTTCTTCGTGTCTTTGTTCGTAACCATTACCGTCCGACATCATGGAAGATGGTAATATCCTTAACCCCAACAACCCACCACCACAACAACCACAACCACCTCCTAGAGCACGCACTTTAGGAGGATATTCCCTAATTTTGGGTGATGACCCCCCTAATCTTAGAATCACTAGGAGCCGAAGCTCGATAAAGACTCTTGCCACACCCTATGCTGAACCCGAAAGGGAAATGCATAAATTAAGGCGACTCCACCAAGCGGCTGAACCATCCACGATCAATTTTGATGATGCCCTCTCTGAGGAAGAATCCAATCATCATTCTACACCTCCTAGCCCTCAACCCAATCACGATATGGAAGTTCCCGAAATCCCAATCCCTAAATGTCTCAAGGACTACTCTTCTCCCACCCCTCGTGGTTTTTCCAATGCTATCGTTTTTCCAAATGAACACACGGATGGGGTCTTGCGTGCAACTGATATTTGGCTGGTCCAAAGTGTATGCAAGTTTCACGGATTGAAAACTGAAGATCCAATCCAACACATCAAGGACTTCCTGAAAATAGTGGATACCCTCCATACGGACGGAGCCACTAGAGATACCTCCCGGTTGCGATTCTTTCCCTTCACCCTTCATGAAAGAGCCGGAGACTGGTATAACCAACTTCCTTCCGAATCCATCTTCACATGGGAACAGCTTATCTCAAAATTCTATGAGAAATTCTTTCCCACAGGAAGAACTTCAAAGTTGAGAGACGAAATCCTCCGCTTCCATGTTGGACCAGCAGAACCTATTCACAAATCTTGGGTTAGATTCAAGGATTTAATTAGACAGGTCCCTCATCATGGCATTGAACTCTGGCTTCTTGTCCAAATCTTCTATGACAGTGTCTCCAAAAACGACCAATTGGGCATTAATAATTCATCAAAAGGAAAAATAGCCAAACTAAGCGTTGAGGAAGGATGGAATAGAATTGAGGAATACGCAAATGATCAAGACGATACCTGGGATGAACCCGATTCGATCATGAGCGTTTCCAAGATCATGAAAGAGCCTCCTTTGCTAGCCGGGTGAGTAGATTGAATGATCAGGTATCTTATCTAGACAAGTCGCAACCAACTAAGCGGTTATCAAACCCATACTTGATCTGTGATCAATGTGGCGGCCCGCATGAAGTGGAGGAATGCGAGGATGATACCACCACCGAACAAGCATGCTTGTCAAGCCACGACATCTTCGATGATCCTTCGCTCTTAACTTTCTACCAAAACAATGATTTCACCCCTTGGGGAAATCTTGTGAGAGAAGAGGGAGGAGGAGAGATATCCTGACTATAAGGTTAGGAGCACTTTTGAGGATGATCTCGGGCATTTCACGTTTGAAAAGAATCTGCAACTAAATGGTCTTGACGACTTTATCAATAGCCAACAAACCAACGTAAAGGCCAAATTCGCAGAACTCAACGCCACTCTCGACGGCCTTGGCAAACCGCAAAGAGATCCTTTACTCGCCATCACCACTCGTGCTGGAACAACTACTAAGGATCCACCCTACCCAGCTCAACCATCTAACGTCATGGAACCAACACCCCTCATGAGGAGAACGATAATGTGAACGACGAAAATCCCGAGCAAACCCCTCCGGTAACTCCATCCCCACCTACTCCTGCCAAACAGCCCCTTAAAGTCCCATACCCATCTCGCCTCAAGAATCAAAAGGTCGAAAGTGATAATAAAAGATTCTTGTCATATTTGAAGAATTCGGTCGTCACCATACCCCTTCTTGATGCATGTTATCATATGCCCAAATATAGTACATACTTCAAGAGGCTGCTCACCAACAGGAAAGGGCTCGAGGGTCTTGTAACCTTAGGAGAAGAATTGTTCTGTGGTGACTCAACGAGGGCTACCAAAGAAGGTGGACGACCCAGGTAGTTTCACCTTGCCCTGTTCAATTGGATCTCTTTCAGTCAAAAATGCCTTAGCCGACTTAGGAGCAAGCATCAATCTTATGCCGCATTCCCTGTTCCTCAAGCTAGGGTATTCTGGGTTGAAACCAACCCGTATGAGCATCCAACTGGCCGATAGATCAGTCAAATACCCCTTAGGAATATGCGAGAATGTGCTGGTTAAGGTAGGGAAGTTTAAATTTCCAGTTGACTTCGTCATCCTAGAAATGGAAGAAGATGATCTTGTGCCCATCATTCTAGGAAGACCCTTCCTTGCAACTTCTCGTGCTGTTATTGATGTTCATGACGGCAAACTGACCTTACGAGTGTGGGGCCGATAGCTTAACCTTCGACATCAAGGACACAATGAATCTTTCTCTCGAAGCAGATAATCAACTGTATTTCATCGAAGAAGTCGATGAACTATCCGACGAGATTGATAATTGTGTAGATGAACAGGTGGAAGCTGATTGGTTGCAAGATGAAGCTTTCTTACCCATCTTAGAGGAGGAGAAAGCTATGGATGTGAATGCAGTCTCCTTCTATCCCAGACAAGAAATCGAACAGCTTGAGCTTCGTAAACCCGAGAACAAACTTAAACCTTCCATCATCGAGCCACCCACGTTAGAACTCAAGGAACTCCCGAACAACCTTGAATATGCCTTCCTTCAAGGAGAAGATCAACTTCCGGTAATCATAAGCTCCTCCTTGAAAAGTGAACAAAAAGATAAACTCTTAGGAGTTCTAAAAAAATATAAAGGGGTTATAGCATGGAGTGTAGCCGACATCAAGGGGATTGACTCTACTTTCTGCACGCATAAAATCCTCATGGAGGAAGATTATAAACCCTCCGTGCAGCCTCAAAGGCGAGTAAATCCCAACATAAAGGAAGTTGTAAAGAAGGAAGTCATTAAGCTCCTAGATGCAGGACTAATTTACCCGATTTCAGACAGTCCATGGGTAAGTCCTGTACAGGTTGTACCAAAAAAGGGAGGAATGACGGTGGTGAAGAACGATAAGGATGAGTTAGTACCTCAACGAACAGTAACTGGATGGCGTGTGTGCATCGATTATAGGAAGTTGAATGATGCAACCCAAAAAGATCATTTCCCTCTCCCATTTATCGACCAAATGTAGGAAAGGTTAGCAGGGCATGAGTACTACTGCTTCCTAGATGGGTTCTCAGGGTATTTCCAAATCCCTATCGCTCCTGAGGACCAGGAAAAGACCACGTTTACATGCCCTTATGGCACCTTCGCCTACAAGCGAATGCCCTTTGGACTATGTAACGCCCCCGCCACTTTCCAGCGTTGCATGACGGCAATCTTCCATGAGTTAATGGAAGACAGCATGGAGGTTTTTATGGATGATTTTTCAGTCTTTGGAAACTCTTTAGATCGCTGTCTTGCTAACCTTGAGAAAATGCTCAAACGTTGTGAGGAGACCAACTTGGTACTAAACTGGGAAAAGTGCCACTTTATGGTAAAAGAAGGGATTGTGCTGGGGCACAAAATTTCAGGAAGTGGAATCGAAGTAGACCGGGCAAAAATTGAAGCTATATCCAAACTTCCCTATCCAACAACTGTCAAGGCAATCCGTAGTTTTCTGGGTCATGCTGGCTTCTATAGGAGATTCATTAAGGATTTCTCAAAAGTAGCTAAACCAATGACTCAGTTACTCATGAAGGATGCCCCGTTCGACTTCTCTCAAGAGTGCAAGGACGCATTCGATCTATTGAAGCAGGAACTTACCCAAGCTCCAATTATGGTTATCCCTAACTGGGAGTTACCCTTTGAAATCATGTGCGATGCTAGTGATTATGCTGTTGGAGCAGTATTAGGCCAAAGGCTTAACAAACACTTTCAGCCAATATACTACGCTAGCAAAACCATGAATCCTGCTCAAGAAAACTACACTACCACTGAAAAGGAATTACTAGCCGTGGTATTCGCTTTTGATAAATTTCGCCAGTACCTTGTCCTTTCTAAAACGGTTGTTTTTACGGATCATTCAGCTATTCGATATCTTTTCGCTAAACAGGATGCTAAACCACGGTTACTTCGTTGGATCCTACTATTGCAAGAGTTCGATGTTGAAATTCGTGATAAGAAAGGAGCAGAGAATCTTGCGGCTGATCATCTCTCTCGTCTCGAAAACCCCAGCCTCGCTGAATCTGACAAGAGTGAGATTCGGGAAACATTTCCTGAAGAGCAGCTCATGTTAATAAATGATTCTGAACCTTGGTATGCGGATTATGCTAACTACCTGGCAAGTAGAGTCATCCCTGAGCATATGAGCAGGCATGAAAAAAAGAGGTTCTTTAATCAATTAAAGTACTACTTTTGGGATGAACCCTTCTTATTTCGAAGATGTCCAGATCAGGTAATCAGGCGTTGTGTTTCGGAAAGAGAGGCTGTCAGAATTATGAAAGAGTGTCATGCGGGTCCATCTGGAGGACATCACGGAATAAGCACTACTGCACGAAAGGTCTTCGACGCGGGATTCTATTGGCCTACAATATTTCGTGACGTGAAGGGAATGATACAAACGTGTGACGCATGTCAAAGAGCTGGGAATATCTCTAGGAGGGATGAAGCCCCACAGAATTATATACAAGTTTGTGAGGTTTTTGATGTCTGGGGAATTGATTTCATGGGACCATTCCCATCTTCTGGAGGGAATGAATACATCTTGGTGGCCATTGATTACGTTTCGAAATGGGTGGAAGCACAAGCCCTTAGGACTAACGACGCTAGGGTAGTCATTCATTTTTTTAAAAAATTGTTCGCTAGGTTCGGAATTCCGAAGGCTCTTATTAGTGACAGGGGAACCCATTTTTGCAATTCACAAATGGAGAAAGTCATGAAAAGGTATGGAGTATCTCACCGATTCTCCACCGCTTACCATCCTCAAACCAACGGTCAAGTCGAAAACACTAATAGAGCCATAAAGAGAATATTAGAGAAAACAGTTAATCAAAACAGAAAAGATTGGTCTTTTAAGCTCGATGAGGCTTTGTGGGCATTTCGAACCGCCTATAAGACACCAATCGGGACAACCCCGTTCCGTATGGTATATGGCAAGGCATGCCACCTTCCAGTAGAACTGGAACACAAAGCATATTGGGCACTTAAGGCTTGTAATTTGGATTATACAGTTGCGGGAACAAATAGATTCTTACAGCTCCAAGAGCTTGATGAATTGAGATTAGAGGCTTATGAATCTTCCATCACATACAAAGAGAGGGCGAAAAGATGGCATGACCAACGGATTAAGAGACCCAAGGAGTTTTCAGAAGGAGACAAGGTCTTATTTATAATTCTCGCTTAAGACTATTTCCTGGGAAACTTAAATCTAGATGGTATGGACCTTTTACCGTAAGGAGCTCCTCTAAAACCGGAGCCGTCGTATTAATTGACGACGAGGATAGAGAATTCACTGTGAATAGTCAACGAGTCAAGCATTATCAAGAGAATGGTAATGAAATGATCAATGAGGAAGACATAACTTTCGATGAAGAAGTCACGTAATGTACGTGACTTAGAGTCTAGCTACAAGACTCGTTAATAAAGAAAAGCGCTTCTTGGGAGGCAACCCAAGCTTTATTTGCTTTATTTGCTTTGTGTGTTTATTTATTTGTTTGTTTGATTTTATTTTCCGTATGTGTGTTTAATTTTTATTATTATTGATTCATGTTAAAAACTAATTTGTGAAATTGCTTTATGTTGTTTTTAACTTCGTCTTAACTACATATAAAGGTATTTTGCAAAAGATAAGTGTAAGGGAAATCTAAATTGGTTTATTAGAACACAAATTAACATGAATCGTAATAATAATAAATTAGCATACATATTAGTATTTGTTTGAGTCAAATGCTTGTATCGAGTCATAATGATGTTTTGCAGGATTTCCAGGAAGTAAAGTAAAGGTTTTTCCAGAAATTTTCCGGGAACTTAAAATGAAAATTTTTGTCAGGTCATTTCTGACGGCGTCAGGGGTTATAACCTGACGGCGTCAGATTTAATTTCCAGAAATTTTTGAAAATTTTGTTTTCATAAAAAGTTTTTATTAAAATCTCCAACTTATAATCTCCAGGAATCTGCAAAGTTATCATTCCACAAGCATTATATCCTTATATATAGATTTTATCCCGCCGATGTTATGCAGGTTTTCGTGTTTGTTTTCTCAGGTTTAACAGGTTATTTTGGACAAGGAAATGTTTTGAATCAAGCTTATGGCGATGCATTAGTCATGGAGCTTCAACATTACCTTGGAGGAAGATTTAACCGTGTAATTTCATTATCCACCGAGCGAATCAGGGGAGTATTTGATTTCATTCTTTTACTTTTTACTTTTACATCTTGTTATTTGAACATTGGGGACAATGTTCATCTTAAGTGTAAGGGGAGGGTAAAAGTACGATTTTAGAGAATGCTATTGCGCTTGATTTTTGTTTGTTTAATAGTAGATGTGTAATAAAACTAAGATAAATACTTGTTAAGGTAATTTTAGTGCCAAATTTAAAATTTTTTACAACATATAGGAGTGAAACTTTGATCCTAATAAGCGTCTCATGGATAGGAGTTATATGACTAGCACAAAAAAACCGTACCACTAAAAAATTTTCCACCCCAAATATGTGAGGTTCGCCCCTAGAATTGGTAGGAAAAGCATCTATGCTATGATGTGTGTACCGGTAGCACTTAGATTCTAGAACTTGCGTTAGGACCATTCCGAGGCCACAAGTGAGACTACATTCGTGTAGTTAGATTTACTACATGATAAGAGGCATTAGGATTAACCCATTGTTTTACACCTGTGTTTTTGTTATAATTACATTGGCTACATTAGTCAAGTAATTCTCCTACACCCTTTGCGTTGTACTCATTTTTAGTACACGATACCCCTAGTACACCCTCAGAGCCTATCTTTTCGTTTCTAACTTTAAGCATTTTACTTAAAGGAAGAATTTGTTTACACCCCACTTAAATGTACACCCAAATCGCCTTAGCCTACCTTGTATGCACTCATTTTTAGTGCATTATTGTGACAACATTTGTTTAAACCCAAGTTAATTATCTAGTTGATTACATGGTTGCTAAGTCGAGTCATATCCTTGTACATATTGTTTTGGGACGATTGGGACTCATGGGTAAAGTACTAGTGTAATGGAGTAATGGGGAAGAACATCATTTATTACCCCCATATGTGCTAAATAGTTTAAAAAGTACTCCAAGTGTTTTGATTATCTTAATTCGAGTCATTAGAATAGTATTTGTAAAGTTATGTAAAAGTTCAAGTGTAAGGGGATGCAATGCCCCTATGATGTATTATTTTGGATGGTAGGGCAAGAATGTATGTCAAAAAAAAAAAAAAAAAAAAAAAAAAAAAAAAAAAAAAATCAAGAAAAACACAAAAAAATGAAAAAATGAAAAATAGAAAAAACATACGGACTACCATCCCGTTTTATTTTATGTTTATTTTATGTTTTTGTTATTTTGTTTCTAGCTTAAGATCGAGTCTAGTCTTGGCTTAGCAACATTGTATAGTACATGTAATTGATCAAGATCTTTAACTAGCCACCAGTAAAATATCCCGTATCCAACAAAACCGTGTTTTCCTTTTCCCTACACCTAACGTTATAACCCATTTAAAAGCCCTCTTTGATAGTTTATCTTAGGTGCTTACGCCTAGTGGAGGAGGTTTTCGATCCTTTCCCAAGCCTATGGTAATCTATTTGCTATGACAGGTAGTGAGAGATATTTTCCGTTTTCATTTATGAGATTTATTTTGATGACACTTGAGAGATGTGAGTATCTAAACACTACTTGTGAGGTGCTAGTTTATAATCTCCGTGCTTATTATGATTGAAGTGGAACGATTATTTGTTGTAATTACTTTTATGTTTGCATTAAATGACCCCTAACTTGTATTTTGATTAGAATAAAAGCGCATTTGCTTGAGGACAAGCAAATCTCAAGTGTAAGGGTATTTGATGAGGCGAAAAGTGTACCGCTTTTAAGGGGTCATTTAAGCCTTAAATCGTATTTATTTGATCAAATATTGCCCTAAATCGTTCCTTTTGTCATTTTAGGTACTTTTGAGGAGAAATCTGGAAAAGGAGGCATTTTGGACGTTTTTGGAGCATTAAAGTGAAGAAAACGGCAAAGTCTCAAAAATCGGCTAAAAGTTACTCTTGACGGCGTCAGACTTTACTCTGGACGGCGTCATGCCTTGGCAAGAAAAGTTGGATGTGAAATTTACTCATGACGGGCCAGTGAAAATAGCATGTGAATTCTGACGGCGTCACGCTTTAACTTGATCGAGGGCGTCACGGCTTAAATCATAAGGGGACGGCGTCACGTTCATGGTTCGACGGCGTCAAGCCTTGATAAGCCAGAATGGATTTTGGTAGAGCTAAAGAGGGACGGCGTCAAGATGGTCATCCGGGAACCCTAAAAGCGGCGAGGTGACGGCGTCACACTCCATAAGGTGACGCCGTCAGATGTCAAAGTCTATATATAGTTTTCTAATTTTTTGTCATTAAGGAGAGCTTAGTGTGTGGAATTTTGGGATAAAACCCTAAGACGATTTTAGCTACTTTTCAGGGCTTTTTGCCTTGAGATCTTCCATGTTTCATTGAAAGATAAGTTATCAATTAATCATTCAATATGTCTATGTGTTGTTTGATTCTATCTTATTCTTGTCTTTTGTTTAACATGTTAGGCTAAATTTATCTTGTGTTTGCTTAGATCTAATGAAACCTAGCTATTGATTATTGGTTATTAGTGTGTTGTTAGTTGTATTGGATGATTGTTTATCTATGTTAGGCTTAAGAAAACTGGCTAACTTCCTATTCGGTAACTTGCTTGAACGTCTTAAGAAACATGAACCAAATGCGTACTAAAGGTTTTTATGGTTGTATTTAATGCACAAGCGAATTCTAGTGATCCCATGTTAGGAGCTTCCTAGCCGGCTCGACATAGGAGTGAAGTAGGAGCTTGTAGAGTTGGGGAAGTAAGTACGCCACCCCACGAATGGTATTAAGGAATACACCCGTCATCCACGCGACTAATACACACTAATTAACCGGTAAAAGATAGTTAGGGAGTAAGGAAATCTAAGTAAACACATTTCTCTACACATAAGTTTCTCACCACATTTTCATTTCAGTTATTTATTTTATTTGCATTTGTAGTTATTTGGGTTAGTTGACTAGCAACTAATTCCGCCCACTCTTTCAAACCCGAGATTTTACTTGCTTTCATAAAATATAAAAACATAAAAGAATCTTCCTCAACCCTTAGACCTAATTAGAGTAGTCTTTCACACCTAACGAACACTATTCCCTGTGGAGAACGATCAATCCCCCGTACTTACCACTACACTATACTACATCGGTCAGGTACACTGCCTGGTGGGGTTGTAAGCCTCTTGAGATCCCTCGAGAGGTAAAACCTGTTGTAAGGTTGCAAAACCACGCATCACTAATCCAAACACTCTTTTATATTTAACAAAAACAATTTTTATGATTCGAAAAATATATTTTTAGGATTTGTGAGTTATAATAAACCAATGTGATTGGTTTTAACATGTGTTTATGGCATAATTTAACAATTTGATTGGTTTTGAAAAGGAGTGATTGGTTTGACATAATGGTTTTTAATTACTTAGTTTCTAGGTTGATTAAGCATTCTAATCCTATGGGGAGGATTTGATTACAACATTCTTAGACTTAATTTTAATGAAAATTTAAGTTTGGAAAAGTTTAGCAAAAGACCTAATTAAGATTAGACTCAAAATTGAATGAAATTAGAAGAAATGTATAAAGAAAAACTTACTAAACGTGTTGCTAATCGATGTATAGATGTTTGCCCTTTGTGAAATTGACTCGAAGAGGTGATTTAATGATGAATTTGTGATGGCAGTTCGTATACAGCAGAGTGGGAGTGAAGTGAGTTTAAAAAATAGGGTGTTTGGCAAAGATTTCAAGGAGAAAAATTGTTTTGGCAGCAACAGTAGGCCGGCCCCCTTAAACATTAAGGGGACCGCCCCCGTTTACTAGCCGGTCCCCTTAAACATTAAGGGGGCCGCCTGCCAAATTTCTGAATTTCTTGATTTTTGTTTCTGACGGCAAAATATTTATATGTATATATTTACAATATATCAAAAATACGTTTATTGGCACGAAGAAGGAATTTTATTAACATTTTGTTAATAAACTTAATCTTGATAATTTTGGACAAAATGCTCAAGACGTCAAGTCGACAGGAGGTTTAAGGATTGGGAAGAAATGTGTGTATATATATATATATATTAGTATTATGTGTAAGTGTGGGATATTAAGTAGATTATGAGGAATGGTGAGGTAATGACGGAAATAGGTGCTGGCGGTGACGGGAGTTTGTTTCATCCATAGTTTTCTTGACTCGACGGTCAAAGTGCTACTTCTACGTTAATCCACTTAACTCACTTCTCTTCATCACCATGAGTTATGTGACAGTGGACACGGAAGATTTTCGTGTTGAACGTTAAAGTTCAAAAGAGGCAAAGGGGGAAGAAAAGGTTCGAGGACGAACAATTTCTTTTAGTTCTAGATAGTCAACAAATGACGTATCTAGGTTATGTGCGTATATATTTATATGTATATATGTATATATATATAGTATGTATAAATAGTAGTATAGGTATATATATGTATAAGGAAAAATCTACTAACTAACATACTAAGCATAAAAGATTAATGGGGCATGCAATAGGCTAGTTCATTTATCTACGCATATAATGGTGAGCATGAAAGAGTGGCGTACCTTTTGGTCTTCAACAAGTGGTCTTCAAGTTCTTCAAAGCGTATTAACTTATAAAAGTCAATTACGAAAGAGAAAACGCCTTTCCCGATGAGTATGCAATCTAGCCACTTGGTCCCCATGATCTCATTTGTCCATAGTTGTTTGGCCCAAACATGGTTTGCAATTGACTCGGATGCATATATGGTGGAAGTATTCCCCAAGGATTGTAGCTTGGTGGATTTGGGTAATTCCACATTGGGTAACTATTATTATGACGGTTTGGTATATTTTGGTTTCTTTTAGGTTGAGGAGTTTTAAGCCGAGGGTGAGGACTAGGTGGTCTTCTAGGTGGAGGTGTTTTTGACCTTAACCTTGGTTTAGAGTATTTTACTTCATTTTTTAAGGATGGTTTATAAAAGGTTTTTACTTCCTCATCACTAGCTATAGGTATTTTTCTATCTTTTATAAGTATATACTTAGGTTTTGACTCTAAAGGTTTTTGCTCACTAGTTTCACATTCAAACTTTACATTTTTTAGTTTGACTATTTGAATCCTTAGTTGAATTAAATCCTAATCCGGTTTTATCACTTGATACTCTTTGAATACTTATTATTTCCCTAAGAGAATTACTACTATTTTCGAATTTGTTAAGCCTACAAATTTCCTCCTTAAGCATTTCATTTTCATTTTTTGTTTCTAGACATGTTTTACATTCAAGAATTTCTTTTCCCTTTTCTAAGTTATGTAGTTTAATTTTTAATTCTAGTATTTCTTTTTCTAACTGATTATTAATGTGTTTTAGTGATTTATTTTTAGTCATTACTTTTTGGCCTAATATACATAACCTATTATATTCGTTATCTAGGTCTTTTTCATCTAATGATAAATTTTCATCACTAAAGTATTCGGTTTCGGAACGTACCTCACTTGATGTCTTAGCCATGAGACACTTCTCTTGTTTTGTGGTTTCTTTCTCATTTCTTCACTGTCACTCCATGCTCCTCCAATGAACGCCTTTTGGTTTTGCTCCTTTAACATCATAGGGCATCTTCCAATGAGATGATTTGGATCACCGCATTTGAAACACTTCCTCTCGCTCTTGCTACCTTTGTCGTCTTTGTTTCTTTGGAGTGTTTTCCTTTCGTCATATGGTTGTCTAACGAATCTTCCTCGTCTTTTGAAAAACTTCTTGAAGTCTTTTACGGCCATGGCATATTCTTCATCATCACTTTCGGAGGTTGAGCTATCCTCGTCACTTGATGCTTTCCTAGCCTTCAACGCGATTGATTTGCTTTGCTCTTTCTTTCCTTTGACCATCTCGAAGTCTTTCTTGATTATTGCTTCGTAGAATTTCAAGTTGCCAATCAACTCGTCAAGTTGAAGAGTTGACAAGTTCTTTGATTCTTCAATCGCCGTAACTTTAGCCCGCCATTTTGGATGAAGAGCCCTAAGAAATTTCCTGACAAAATTCTTACTAGAAAAACTCTCATCAAGTGCCTTTAAACTTGTGATGATTGTGTTAAACCTAGCAAATGCATTATCAATTGATTCCTCTTCCGGAATCGTGAATTGTTCATATTGTTGAACAAGAAGATCTATTTTATTATCTTTGACTTGACTATTACCTTGGTGAGTTATTAGTAAAGAGTTCCAAATTTCTTTTGCGGTTTCGCACATAAAGATTCTTTCGTATTCTTTACGTGGTAGCGCATTATAAATAACCATTTTAGCCTTATTATTTTTAGAAAGTTTTCTTTTTAAATCATCACTTTGTTTTTCAAAAGGTACAATTTCATCCTTTTTAGTTTCAAGATTATGTTGAATAGGTAAAAAATCACCATTAGTAATAACATGCCAAAGATCTAGATCTTTTGACTTCACATAAGTTTCGAATCGATTTTTCCAATATAAAAATCCATCACTTTCAAATAGTGGTGGTCTCTGCATAGATTGCCCTTCTAAATATTTTTCAGATTCCATAGATCGTTTCAAGTTTTAAAATACAGTTAATTTTAAAAATCTTGTTTGACGTGGCTCTTGATACCAATTGTGGAAAACTAGAAGGGGGGTTGAATAGTTTTACGTCTTTTTAATTTATGAAAACTTTTGTTTACTTTTAAAAAAAAAAAAAAAAAAAAAAAAAAAAAAAAAAAAACTTCGATTCTTTCTTATGTGAATTCAACTCTTGATCAATATGAACATATATAAGCAAATATAGATAAGTAATGCAAGTAAGATAAATTTAATGAAATAAAAGAGAGAGATGGAAAGATCAAACCACAACACGGAGATTTATAGTGGTTCGGCTACAAGGACACCTTCCTTGCCCTACTCCACTCCTCGAGTCACCTACTCGAGAGTTTTCTTCACTATGTCAACAAACTCCCTTATGGCGGAGAAACCTTACACAACTTTAGCTTACACCGGCTTAACGACACAAAGCTAGATGTCGAGTCCTAATCGTAGCTAGAACCAATCTCACAACTTATACACAACTTCTACACGACTTAATCACGACTTCTTCACGACTTCTTCACAACGGCTTCACGACTTCTTCACGAATTCTTCACAACTTCTTCACGACTTGTTCTTCACGACTACTTCTTCACAACTACTTATTCACAACTACTTCACAACAAATATACAACACAACTACGTAGTTACACTTAGATCTATTTATCACAACTACACAACACTTTACACAACAACACAATTGAATGAGGTTAGTAATAACACTTCTTCACTAGTTGAAGTAGAGTTCTTCTTTTGCACTTTTGGTGGTGGAAGCTTGGATCACTTAGAAACCAATGCTTAAGAAGATATGATCAAAGGATTTACAATGTTTAGAATGAATTTAGAACAGAAAGTTTTAGTGTGCAAAAGGTGAGTAAAAGTCCAGGAGAAGACTGGTATTTATAGGAGAAAAATTGGACAGCTGGAAGTCTACTGGAGCGGGGGCGGTCCCCTTAATAATTAAGGGGGCCGCCTAGTAAAATTAAGGGGGCCGCCCCTTCTGTCCGTTGGCCAATTTTGTCCTTTTGTGGGGAAGGTTTTTCTGGAACATTTTAACTGATTTTGGCTAAAAATTTGAATTCATATTTTTTATAAAAGATTAAACATTTTTATTTAATGCCAAAAATGTTTTTCAAAAATATATAAAATGTTTTTGATGTTTTATAAAAAATCTAGTTATTAAGAAAATGTTCCTTTGATCATATAATGCATTAAGCATTAGTTCATTCATACCTTAAGTGATTTGAGTTGTAGAAATAGATATTTACAACTAAATACTTGTTTACGTCATAATTTTCCGATTAATGATTTTACATTTTGTGATTATCAAAACGTAGAGATATCGAAAAATATTAATAACGTGTTTAGGCATTATTTATATCAACAGAATGTAGTCTCACTTGTGGCCTCGGAATGGTCCTAATGCAAGTTCTAGAATCTAAGTGCTACCGGTACACACATCATAGCATAAATGCTTTTCCTACCAATTCTAGGGGCGAACCTCACATATTTGAGGGTGGAAATTTTTTTAGTGGTACGGTTTTGTGCTAGTCATATAACTCCTATCCATGAGACGCTCATTAAGACCAAAGTTTCACTCCTAAATGTTGTAAAAAATTTTAAATTTGGCACTAAAATTGCCCTAACAAGTATTTATCTCAGTTTTATTACACATCTACCATCAAACAAACAAAAATCAAGTGCAATTGTATTCTCTAAGGTATCATCATTTACCCTCCCCTTACACTTAAGCTGAACATTGTCCCCAATGTTCATTCAAAGGATGTAAAAGTAAATAAGGTAAAAGAATGAAAACAAATACTCCCCTGATTCGTTCGATGTGGATAATCCGGTAACATGGTTAAATCCTCCTCCAAGAAAATGAACGTTGAAAGCTTCCCTTCCGAAATATAAATCATCTTCTTGTCCAATATAACCTGTTAAACCTGAGAAAACAAACACAAAAAACCCAAAGCATCAACCTGAACAAAGAAAACTCACAACTAGATGTAATTCCAGACTTAGAAATAAAAACAAAACGATTAAAGATATAATGCTTGTAGAATGAATATTTGCAGATTTCCTGGAGTTTATAAAACTAAAGATTTAACAAAAACTTTTACGACTCCGGTATAAACAAAACATGCAAAATTTCCAGAATTTTACACTTGACGCCGTCAGAAGTGACCTGCAGAATTTTTATGGTTAGTTTCCGGAAAATTTCTGGAAAAACTTATGCCTCACTTCCTGAAAATCCTGCAAAATATTCATTATGACTCGATACAAGCATTTGACTCTAACAATTACTAATATACATGTTCATTTAATATTGTTGTGGTTCATGCTCAATTTCGTTCTTATAAACAAATTTGGGTCTCCCCTTACACTTAGCTTTTGCAAAATACCTTTATATGTAATTAAGACGAAGTTAAAAACAAAATAAAGCATTTTCACAATTTATTTTGAATCATGATCCACAAACAATAAAAATAAAACATGCATACGGAAACAAATAAAATCAAATAAACAAACAAACAAACAAATAAATAAAGCTTGGGTTGCCTCTCAATAAGCGCTTGTTTTTGTTCGAGTCACGAGCCTGACTCTACCCTTATTTAACGGAAATAGGGGAGGTTTTCCCTACACTTAGGATTAAGTGCGGGTGAAAGTAGCGATACACACCCTTAGGGTGGAAATATGCCACGTGAGGTGAAGGGGGTGAGTGAATGGCTTCCTTCATCCTAAAACTACCCGGATAATATTGGTTGATGGGTGGGTCGGTTCCTCTTTTGTCTCCTAGAAATATATCTAAGGATGGAAAGGTGTGTAAAGATTGAGGTTCCGGCTTATCAACACTAGGAAATTCCCTAGAACTAAGGGTAAGGTTATCATTACAAGTATTCAAACCTATATCCTCTAGTGGTGCTTGTTCCAAGGGTTCTACCTCCATCGGAATTCCTAAAGTTTCTTCTACATCTTCCGGGTAAGTCACGGGCGGTGTGGGTGCCTCAAATGATGGTGGGTTTTGTGGAGTACTTGGTGGACTTGGATTTTCTACTTTATCCTCCATCTTATCTTGATTACCTATGTGCTTATTATGTGATTTGTTGAAGTCTATCCCCAACATGCACCTAGGTATCTCAAATCCTTTTCTATTCATCTCAAATTCTTGGTCCGATTCATAAGAATCATTCTCAATAACTTGATCACTATGTTCCATTTGCCTAAAGGATTCCTCATACTCATCATATGTCTTGGTGAAATCTAATCAAAGCATGCACCTAGGTAGTTCAACATTAACCATCTCACAATCTTGGTCGGGTTCATAAGAAACTATCCTAGGTGAAGGCTCATATGGTGCATAGGTTTCACTTAATGAGGTATTTTGAGGGTTTGATGGGGCTCCTAAGGTGATTTCCTCAAAAGTTTTATGCACTTGGTCTCTTTTCTCAAGGTACTCACTAAAATCTATGTAAGATCCTGTTCTCATTACTTCATTCCACCATCTTGATTTATCCAAATTAGTAAAATTATATTTCTTCATGTAAAACTCTAGTCGCGGATTTGGTAGATTCACGTTCTCCATAATGGCGAACGGAAGAGTCAATGGAAAAACTTTACGAACAAAAGCACAAAGAAAATATAGACTACGAGAAAGCTAATAAAAATAAAAAATCTCACTTGATAGGAATCTTCTGAGTAGACCTAATAAAAATAAAAATTCAACCTAAACAATAACTATTCCCCGGCAGCGGCGCCAAAAACTTGATGCGTGGTTTTGCGACCTTACAACAGGTTTTACCTCTCGAGGGATCTCGAGAAGCTTGCAATCCCCACCAGGCAGTGTACCTGACCGATGTAGTATAGTGAAGTGGCAAGTACCGGGGGATTGATCGTTCTCTAGGGGAATAGTGTCGTTAGGATTGAAAAACTACTCTAATAGGTCTAAGGGTGAGGGAAGATTCTTTTTGTATTTTTATATTTTTTTTTATGAAAGCAAGTAAAATCTCGGGTTTGAAGGAGTGGGCGGAATTAGTTGCTAGTCAACTAACCCAAATAACTACAAATGCAAATAAAATAAAATAACTGAAAATAAAAAGGTTGTGGAACTTATATGGAGAGAAATGTGTTTACTTAGATTTCCTTACTCCCTAACTATCTTTTACCGGTTGATTAGTGTGTATTAATTGCGTGGATGACGGGTGTATTCCTTAATACCAATCGTGGGGTGGCGTACGTACTCCCCCAACTCTACAAGCTCCTACTTCACTCCAATGTCGAGCCGGCTAAGAAGCTCCTAACATGGGATCATTAGAATTCGCTCATGCATTAAATACAACCATAAAAACCTTAGTACGCATTGGTTCATGTTTCTTAAGACGTTCAAGCAAGTTACCGTATAGGAGGTTAGCCAGTTTTCTTAAGCCTAACATCGATAAACAATCATCAAATACAATTAATAACACACCAACAACCAATAATCAATAGTTAGGTTTCATTAGATCTAAGCAAACACAAGATAAATCTAGCCTAGCATGTTAAATAAAAGACAAGAACAAGATATAATCAAACAACACATAGACATATTGAATGATTAATTGATTACTTATCTTCAATTGAACATGGGAGATCCAAGGGTATGAAACCCTTAAAAATGGCAGAAAAATCGTCTTAGGGTTTCTCCTCACAAAGTTGCACACTAATGATTAAAAATTATGAAAGTATATATAGGAAAACAGATCTTACGGCGTCACCCTTTGGGTCGTGACGCCGTCACCTCGCCGCGGTTAGGGTTTCTTGATGGCCTTCTTGACGCCGTCCCCCTTTAATCTTCAAAAATCCTCTCTGGCTTATCAAGGGTTGACGGCATCACATTGGGGCTTGACGCCGTCACAGGTACTTTCCAGCAGATTTTGGAGACTTTGTCGTTTTCTTCACTTTTATGCTCCAAAAACGTCCAAAATGCTTCCTTTTCCAGATTTCTTCTCCAAAGTACCTAAAATGACAAAAGGAACGATTTAGACCAATATTTGATCAAATAAATATGATTTAGGGCTTAAATGACCCCCTAAAAGCGGTACACTTTTCGCTTCATCAGTAGGGTTGTTCCATTTGAAGTTGAACATTGGGAAACTATTGAAAAAATAACCTGATTACTTGAAGTTTTTTTCAACGCCACAAGAAAATTATCGGGATTTTATTATCCAACATCCCATTAGTTACTCGAGCAATTATACTACATGTGTTCAAGTTTGGCCTGATTTGAATTAAATGGTAGTATATATACAAATATGGTTTCACCAATGAAAGAAAAGCTTATTAAATATTTTGAAACTTTGCCAACGGTAATTACTTGTGCGGCTGCATTAAATCCGTGTTATAATGTATGCGGGGTAGAGTTACTTATCGACTCGATTACAACTGATTTGGGGTTATTCGCGAATAACGCGAACTTTGCTGAAGATGCAAAAACGGCTTTTAACAATTCTTTTGAAGGTTTATGGGAATATTATTTTGAAAAATAAGGTAACCCAACTCCTTCTATGAATGCGACTTCTTCATCATCGAGGTCATCGCATAAAGGGAATCCGATACAAGGCTTGCTACAAAATTTAAGAGAAAATCCCAACAAACGGGCAAAGAGTGATCGTTTCACAAACAATGAATATACAAGATATACCAGAACAAATTTTATCCCACATATTCCGGCCGACCAACATGAAAACTTTGATGTTTTGGCATTTTAGAAAGCAAAGGAAACAATGTTTCCCGTTCTATCCCGAATGGCTCGAGATCTGTTGATCCCAGATGAGCTTCACGATCTTATTAATTATCTTAGATATAAACCTAAGACAATAGATATAGAAACTGTTCTTGAACAAATTATCAATTACTATGCGGAAATTAGTAATTAATCTTAAGAAGAATAACTAACAATCAAACAACACTTTAATATATTAATACGGTTGCTCTGAATAGCAACGGGGTTACAAGAAACCTTGAAGTGTAAAACAATAATGATACGTACGTAAAACCTAACCCTAGATCCTCCTTTTATAGACTAAGGAGTCCTAGTCGGTTACAAAATTTTCTTTACAAGAAAAATATCTTTACGTATCTTTTCTATACTTATCCTTAACATACTATACATATCCAATAAGCAGCAACATAATTACTCTAGCAGCAGAGTCTTCGTAGCTAGCAGCAGAATTACACTTAACTTATTTTACCATCCATCAGATAACACCAGCAGCAGATTAAATACACTAGCAGCAGAGTTACTCAGACTAGCAGCAGAGTTACTTAGACTAGTAGCAGAGTTACTCAGACTAGCAGCAGAGTTATACTTAGTGTATTTCAATAAGTACCAAGAGCAACAGCAACTTCAAAACCCAGCAAGATCTACTAACTGTACAAGCTACTTCGGTAGCTTCTGAATTCGCTTTTTCAACAATTGGAAGGGTGTTATCAAATAGAAGAACAAGGCTCACACCGGCTTCTTTGGAAATGTGTATGTGTTTGAAAGATCATTTGGACGCAATCAAGCGAAGACAAGACAAATCAAGTCTTGAAAACCCCTTAGATATCGAAGAAGAGATCTACGAGTTAGAGGTGCAAGAGGGTACAATCGAGTTGCTTTCCGATGAAGAAATAAGACAAGATGAAGCTGCTAACGAAGCTAGGTCCTTCGGATCTGATGAAGACATTTACGAGTAGCTTTTCGAGTTATTATGTTTATGTATTATTTTTTAAGTTTATGTATTATGTTTGATGTATTTCCTTTAATGATGTATTTCCTTTCAGTTGTATTCTGATGTATTAAATAAAAGTTGATAGGATCTAAACACACGCCTTGTGTTAGAGATACTTTGAGTATATGCTAAGTAGCACGCGGAATGTAACAGTAAATGAACAATGAATAAACAACCAAATAGCTTCAATATTATTAATACGAGTGATCTTTGAACTATCACTAGGGTTTTACAACCTTGAAGCTTTCATAAGATACGTATGACTTGGATCTTGAAACCCTAACCTAGGATCTCCTTTTATATCACAAGGAGTCCTTTACAAGTAAACTAATATTCGTATCAATCTATATCTTGAAGATATACACAATATCTATTCTATATTTATCTTCACACTTATGTCTTCATCACATAAACAGTACTAATCTTTTGTACTAGCAGTACTAATTGACTTAGTACTGTTAGTGTTAATCTCCAACAATCTCCAGCAGTTGTAACTTTATACCTGGCAGTACTAACTGTTCGTTTAATTCCCAACAATCCTTCCCTAAACTTATGATTTCTCTGTAAATCACTAAGTTTTTCGAATTAAACTTCAACATTGATGATGGGGGGAATTCTTTCAAACACTTATCTTTGATTTTGAATCACTTCAGTATTTTCTTCACATTTAAGCTTTGAAGAAACCATAACAGCAAGAACTCTAGTACATACTTCATTATTCTTTGATTCTGGATTGATACTGATGAAGTAATAATATTCTCTGAATCTTCACTGTATGAATCTCTAGAAATTTCTCTTGATCTGCTCTGTTATCCTCCCTTGAGTCTCATACTCATCTTGAATCAACTGAACATCTAAATTCTTTCAAGCAATTTTCTTCCAATATGAGCAATTTTCCTCCCATGTTTGGAAGAAATTTCACCATCACTTGAGCTCAGCCTCCAATATGACAATTTGTACAAGTTTCCATCAATTCTTTTTAGTTTCAAATCTGCTCTCATCACTTCTAGGTGTGTTAACTCCTGTGATAGGTGAATCATAGAGCATAGACTCAGTGTCAAATCAAGTTTGAACTATCAGTACAAACTGTTTATCAAAAATTATCAAAGAGCAGTATAAACTTAAATTGGACTTAAAACCATTACTGCCCACTTATAGTTTTTAGCAAACTATCAGCTATCAACGGATTTGATGTGTCTTTACCAAGATCCATTTGCTTTGGACTAGCCAACTCTTCACTGTGAGATATGGTGAGTTGATGACCATATAGTTTTTGGTAAACTATCAACCATAAACGGATTTGAGAAGTCTTTACAAGAAACCGTTTGCTCTGGACTAGTTGGTTCTTGATGTGGGTTAGACATGGTGAACCAATTACCATTTGTTGTGTGTTAAGATCAAACACTTCAAGTTCCAAAATCACCATACTTTCCAAAGCATAACACACTTAATTCACAAACTCCAAGTAATTTGCTTATTCCACCTGCAATTGTTAGTCCAAAACCAAAGAAAACACAAGACAAAGTATTTTCTATTTGACAGTTATCAAAATTAACTAACATATTTATATAAGCAGTACCAAAATTGAACAAATAGTACAAACTATACATAGCAGTTTTAATAGACACAACTAGCAGTACAAAATCCTTTTATTGCAAAAACACTTAGACATTGAACTTTTAAGGATTGAGCATTCCAATACCTGTAACCAAGTACTGAAACCTCCCCACATCAAAACCTTTTGTTAGTAAGTCAGCAAAATTGTCATCTGTATGAATTTTGACAACCTGAACTAACTTCTTCTCATTACAATCTCTTATAAAGTGATGCCTAATTTCAATGTGTTTAGTTTTTGAATGTTGAACTGGATTTTTAATTATACACATTGTACTACTATTGTCTATGTAAATAATTGTGTTCAAGAAATTATACCCATAATCAAGTAACTAATTCTGAATCCAAAGAACTTGAGCACAACAACTAGCAGCAGCCACATATTCAGCTTCTGTTGTAGAAGTAGCCACCATAGTTTGCTTTTTGCACTGCTATGAGATGAGTCTGCATCCTAGAAACTGACAACCACCAATTGTAGACTTTCTATCCATACTAGCACCAGCATAATCACTGTCTGAATATGCTACCAAATCAAATGGAGACTCTTTAGGATACCATAAACCTAAGTTTGGTTGACCTTTAAGATTCTCTTCACTGCAGTCAAATGAGACACCTTGGGGTTTACTTGAAATCTTGCACAAGCACATACTGCAAACATAATATTAGGTCTGGATGATGTGAGATACATCAAAGAGCCAATCATAGACCTATATGTGTGTACATCCACAGCTTCACCACTCTGATCTTTCAAAAGTAAATGTGTCTCCTTATCAGCAGGTGTGCTTGCAACTTTGGCATCTGTGAATTGAAACTTCCTCAATATTTCAGCTACATATTTATCTTAAGAGATAAATATTCCTTCTGGTTTCAGCTGTACTTGAAGTCCTAGAAAGAAAGTGAGTTCACCCATAGAACTCATCTGGAACTGATCCTTCATTAGCTTTTCAAACTCTTTGCACATTTCCTTTTTGGTAGAACCAAAATGATATCATCCACATATACTTGAACCAATAAGATATCACCCTTGTTTTTCTTGTTAAAAAGAGTCTGATCAATTTTTCCCCTATGGAACCCATTCTTCAATAGATAGTTAGCCAAAGTTCCATACCAAGCTCTTGGAGCTTGATGTAAGCCATAGAGAGCTTTCACCACCTTGTATACTTTATCAGGATGATGAGGATCAATAAAACCTGGAGGTTGAGAAACATAAACCTCCTCATCAATAGTGCCATATAGGAAAGCACTCTTCACATCCATCTGGTAGACCATGAATCCCATGAATGAAGCATAAGCTAGAAAAAGCCTTATTGCCTCAATTCTTGCAACAGGTGCAAAAACCTCTTCATAATCAATTCCCTCTTCCTGAGTATAGCCTTGAGCCACAAGCCTTGCCTTTTTCTTTATCACTATACCTCTTTCATCTTTCTTGTTTCTGAATACCCACTTAGTACCAATAACCCTCATGCCCTTTGGCAAATCAATCAGAACCCAAACCTTCTGAATCTTTAATTGAAGCAATTCTTCTTGCATTGCTTCCACCAAACTTAAGTCTTCTAATGCCTTGAGCACATTCTTTGGTTCTATCTATGATAGGAAGCACACAAACAAACATTCATTTTCATCTTCATGGTGTTTTTCTTCATATACAACACTAAGAAAACCATGATGATCTGGATCTTGTGTCTGTCTTCTAGTTTTCACACCAGATTGTACATCTCCAATCACATTAGCAAGTGGATGATTCTTGTGAACTGTTGTTTGAGGAGTAGAAGGAACTTCATAGTTGATTGGCATGTTGTGCAAACCAGCTCCAAATGTATCAAAAGAATCCATTTGTGGAGCAGTAGTATGACTTGAACCAGCAGTAGGATTATTTTACCCAGCGGTTGAATCTTCTGGCTCAGCAGTACTGACTCCATTTGGCTTAGCAGTACTAACTCCATTTGTACTGCTCTTGGGAACTTCTTGTTCTTTACCATCTTGTTCATTGTTTTCACCAGCAATCTTCTCTTTATCAGCATCACATGATGATGGAACATCATCATTCTTTGAAAAAGAATCATACAATGGATTGTCCTCCAAAATAGGCATCAAGATATGATCTTCATCAGAATCTTCTGAACCTGCATTATCATTAGTATTTGTACCTGGAACAGGCATATAATTCATAGATTCTGAAAGCCCATCAATATCAAAAATCCAATCTGGACCACTAGCTGCAACATTTGGTATATTCTCTTGAAACTCAATGTGCAGATTTTCCTCTACATGTCTGGTGCTCTTATTATACACCCTAAAAGCTTTACTATGCAAAGAATAACCAACAAAGAAACCCTCATCAGATTTCCCATCAAACTTCCCTAATTGGTCTTTGGTATTGAGAATAGTGACATGGCAACCAAAAGGTCTCATAAAACTTAAGGCAGGGGTTTTACCTCTGAAAAGTTCATAAGCAGTCTTATTATGAGGTTGCACTACTAAAACCCTGTTCTGAACATAACAAGCAGTACTAACTGCTTCTGTCCAAAATGAGATAAGTAACTTAGAGTCAGCTAACATTGTCCTAGCAACCTCTATTAGTGTCCTATTCTTTCTTTCAACTACTTTATTTTGCTGTGGGGTTCTAGCTACACTAAATTCTCTTTTGATACCCTTTTCTTTGCATAACTCATCCATAACTCTGTTTTTAAATTCTGTTCCATTATCACATCTGATTATCTTAACCTTCTTATCAACTAGATTTTCTACCTCAATTATAAAGGACTTAAGGATCTCACTAGTTTCATCCTTAGTTCTCAAAAAGAAAACCCATGTAAACCTGGAATAATCATCAGTAATAACCAGACAATACCTTTTATGATTCAAGCTATTAACAGAAGTAGGACCAAACAAGTCCATATGAAGCATGTATAAAGCTTGAGAATTAGAGTTATGAACCTTGGGCTTACAAGAAGCTCTGTGTTGTTTACCCTTAAGGCAAGAAACACAGGTTTGATCATTTTGAAAAATCTTATTAGGTAAACCTCTTACCAAACCATATTTAGCAATCTTATTAATGGTTTTAAAATTAACATGACCAAGCCTTCTATGCTACAACATTGACTCATCCAATGTGGCTTTTGCAACAAGGCAAGTAAGACCTTCTTTGGGAACAAGCTTATTCATCTCAACACTGTATGTGTTACCCTTTCTGGGGATTTTAAGCAATACTTGACTTTCATCAGGTAGCTTGAAATCAGGAGAAAGAATAAGACAGTCAGTGTCAGTAAATAACACCTTGTTCTGTTTGTCAAAAATTTGTGACACACTAAAAAGGTTGTACTTAAGCTCTAGTACAAAATACACATTTCAATGTCAAGATTACCAGTTTTAATAATACATTTACCAGTAATCTTACCACCAACTCCACCTCCAAAGATAACAGGTCCTCTATCCAGAGGTGTAAAGTCTGAAAGGTATGACATGTTACTAGTCATGTGCCTTGAATATCCACTATCTGAGTATCCTCTATCTTCTCCATCTTTTGTAGGATGTTCCTGCACATAAAATAAATGATTTATTTCCTTTTGGGGACCCAAGCCATCACTGACTTGGATCTGCCTCGTGCATCAATATAATTATATCTATTGAAAGTCATTGGTGCACCATTAGGTTTGGTAGGTTTCCATACCGAACGTGATGAGGCCTTCACAACATTGCCCCATTGACCCTTAACAACATTCATATTCCTAGCAGTTGCTGGCCTAGCAGTAGAATCTGCTGGCCTAGCAGTAGAAAATGTTGGCTTGACTTTAGGCATCCATTTTTAATTATACAAAGGTGTTTTCTTGAAAAAGGGTCTGTTAACTGTTTGTGCATGATTGTAATGATTTGAAAATGGTTTTACACTTGAAACAGTTTGTTTGTAATTAAAATTGTTGTTTGGTCTAGCAGTAGAAATTGATTTGATACCAGACTTCAACATGACTGCTCTGGGTGTCATCTTATGATTTACTTTAGGGTTAGTCAATCTAGTAGGACTGTTTTGATTCACCCTAGCATTGGTATTCCCATACACCCTTGAATTCCCAAAAACCTTCTTTTCCCATGGGTTTGAATCACAATATGCAGCCAAATGATCAAAATTACCAAACACAAAACATACTTTGTTCGGCATAACAAACTCATCACCAAGTTATTGAGATTTTAAGTTATTCCAGTTCCTTTGATTGCCCCTAGGAACTGAATCTCTATTTGTAGACCTATACATCTCAGCATATCTAACAGTATTCCTAACTGGTTTTATATTTTCATTTTTGACCACTTTAGGAACATGTTTTACTTCTACCTTAACAACATCAGGTTTAACCTTAACCTGATCATCCTCATCTTCAGATGTCCAATCCTCTATGGTTGGAGCATCTGAGTTCCTACCAGAAGACACCTTATCCTCAGAAAGTGATGTATCACTTGCACTCATGAAAGAATCTTCAGCTTTAACAAATTTAGTAGGACTCTCATTGGTTTTAGGACCATATCCAGGAAATTCAATATCCTTAAACTCCTCTAAGCCAGTATGAGCTAAGTAAATTCCTGGAGGTACAAACATTCCTGTATTTGGGGGTGCAACTGACTTATATACTATACCAGATTTTGCTTTATGAACCACTTGACTCTCTATTAATTTCTGAACTCCTTTTGATGTATATTCAAGAGTGTCAACACTTAACTGGATGTTTTCCTTTTCTTTCTTAAGCTTCTCTAGTTCATACTTAAGCCCACTCATCTTGTCATCTCTAAGTTGCAAATCTCTTTTTAAGACAGCTATATCATCTGTAAAGTTTGCTTCATTCTTTCTATAAAAAGTAAGTTGCTCTTCTAAAATAGTTATTCCTCTTTTATGATTTGAAAGGCTAAAGTTTACTTCATTAAATTCTATCCTAAGATTATCATACTGTTTCTTAATAGACTCATAATCTTTCAAAGCAGGACAAGAATTAGAACACTTTTTAACCTCATGTACCTCTGAGTCAGAGAAGGCCATCAATCCCAAGTTGGCTGGTTCCTCTTCTTCTTCCATGAAGCTCCAGTCAAAGCCAGCTCCATCAACAACTACTATTGCCTTAGAAGAAGTCTCCTCCACATTCACTGTTCTCATGTTTCCTTGCTGACTCTTGTACCCTTTACCCTTGTTGTCCTGTTGTCTGGGCTTCTACATTCTCTGACAAAGTGTCCCATCTTATGACAATTATAACATTCCACCTTGGATTTGTCATAGCCAGCAACATCTCCTCCATTGAAAGTAAGCTTGTTGCCAGTCCTTTGAAAGTACTTCTTTGCCCTTATGCTTATCAACGCCATTTTCCACTTCAAGTCCATTGCTTCCAAGTCATCTTCATGAATCTGAAGAAGGTCTTCATTGTAGATTTGAGACCCATTGGATTGCTCTGACACAAAAGCATAGATAGTTTCATCACTCAAGCTAGCAGTGCTAGTTTTTACACTAGCAGTACTAACTTTAGGGCTAGCACTACAAACATCTGGATCATCCTTAGTACGGCTATTGCTGGGGGATGACAAAAATGCCATGTTTCCAGACTTAGAACTGGTGCTTTCTGCCTTTTTCACCTTTTGTTCAACAATCTTAAGATTGTTGTACAGCTCATTAAGTGACATCTTCTCCACTTCAGGCTTGTTGCTCCAAACAATAACATGGGTGTTCCATTCAGCAGACAAACTATTGAGAAACTTTAAATTTAGGTCTTCTTGTGGAATCACTATCTTCAAACCAGCAAGTTGACTCACAATTCTCTATAGCCTGTTAAAGATTTGATCAAGATTTTCAGTGCTTGTGGCACTAAAATTCTCATAGCTTTGCTTCAGCAGTGTTCTTTGTGCCTTCTTAGTGGCTTCATTTCCACCAAACCTTTCTACAATTGCTGCAAAAAAGGTCTTTACGGTCTCATAATGACTGAAGTTCAACACCTGATCATTGGGAATTGCCATGAGTAACAAACTCTTGGCTTTGAGATCATTCTTCTTCTTGATCCTCTCATCATTAGTGACTGGTTCAGTGTTGAGCTTTGTAGTTTTGGAACCATCAGCAAGTGTTTCTTCAGAAGTTGTTGGTTTAAAAGAATCACCATTGAGAATGATATCCCATAGTGCATAATCTTGCACCATGAAGTACTGCTCAATTCTGAGTCTCCAAAGATCATATTCATTTTGTTTGAGCATTGGGAGTTTGGCAAGGATTAAGGTTTGTGGAGTTTCCATGTCCATATTCCTTATTGAAAGAGAGAGTATTTCTGGATCTTCTAATTTAAAATATCAGAACCTGTCTTTGATACCACTTGATAGGATCTAAACACACGCCTTGTGTTAGAGATACTTTGAGTATATGCTAAGTAGTACGCGGAATTTACTACAAAGCGCTTAGAAGATATTGTTTGTGTAATGTATGAATGTAACAGTGAATGAACAATGAATAAACAACCAAATAGCTTCAATATTATTAATACGAGTGATCTTTGAACTATCACTAGGGTTTTACAACCTTGAAGATTTCATAAGATACGTATGACTTGGATCTTGAAACCCTAACCTAGGATCTCCTTTTATATCACAAGGAGTCCTTTACAAGTAAACTAATATTCGTATCAATCTATATCTAGAAGATATACACAATATCTATTCTATATTTATCTTCACACTTCTGTCTTCATCACATAAACAGTACTAATCTTCTGTACTAGCAGTACTAATTGACTTAGTACTGTTAGTGTTAATCTCCAACAATCTCCAGCAGTTGTAACTTTATACCTGGCAGTACTAACTGTTGGTTTAATTCCCAACAAAAGTTGAAGTTTATTCATTTTACTTTGTATAAACGACGAAAAACGAAAAAAAAAAGTTTACCTGTTAAAATCCGGTTAATAACCGGTCCCAAACCGGTCAAACCGTTTTTTTAAAATTCAAATTTGAACTTGGTGCTTTGGCGGGGAAAAAACCGGTCAACCGGTTATAAAACCGGTCAAACCGGTGGATTTTATGAATTTTCAAATTTTGAATTTAAATTTTGAGCGGGGAGGCGTGTTTTCAAATTTTGAATTTAATTTTTTGGTTTCAAATTTACCATTTTGCCACTTTGTATTTAGTATAAATAGAGAGGTTGTGTTTTTGTTTATTTACAACTTTTATACAACCAAAATATACTCTAAAAAATCAAAACTGAAAGTAACTCACTAATGGCAAATGCAAATCAAGGACAGGAGACTGTTGCACCAATTGCACCAGTGATTGTTGCGGTTTTACCATGCAACTGTAAACCAGATATTTGAAATAACTTAAACTACGTCCTAATGTCGGATGGCATGACAAAGGCTCAATGTAAGCATTGCTTTCGTTTAATGAATCCCATTTCCAACTGTTCGTTAAGGGCTCATATCACCATGTATTGCTCGGCACTTGAGCCTCGACGAGTCGACGTTGAGTAGCTTCTCGATGTTTTATGTTTTAAGAATTAAGCTTTAAGTTTATGTACTATGTTTGATCATGTATTTCCTTTCAGTTGTATTTCCGTTGTATTAAATAAATGTTGAATTTTATTCAGTTTACTTTGTATAAACGACGAAAAAGGAAAAAAATAAATAAAAACACAAACCGGTCCAAACCGGTCACGAACCGTACCTAAACCGGTTTGGATCGGTTTGGTTTTTTCCTCCCCGGATCCGGTTTGTAACCGAACCGGTTAACCGGCCCGACCATTTGTTTTTCTTCGTTGACTTAAACCGGTTCGGGTTTGACCGGTCGTCAAACCGAACCGGTTAACCGAAATGTCGAAATGTGCACCTCTAGTGGTAGGTAAAGATAAGGAAGCTTCTAGGTTAGTATAAGATAAGTATACAAAATTAGTAAAAGGAACTTGACCGGCTTGGCTAGCCAATAGCATGACTCTACACCCGGCAAGTGAATAGTGTAACAGTGCTCCTTTGCACCGTAGCTTTGGGCACTCATTTCACTATTGCTATTTGATAATATTGTAATGTCATTGTTTATATATGAAGACCTATATATAAATGGATGAGATTTTTTGGGTTTACGTTATGCGGACAAGGCAAGTCTTTTGACTCGGATGTACATGATTTAGTCAGGGTTTCACTGTGTATGTGATCATGATGGACGTTTCTGTTACACCCCGTGCCTGATTAGACCAAAAATTAAAACTTTTTGAGCGGAAACGACTCAACTTAACGTATATTCTGTTACTCTTTTGACCATTGACAAAAATCTATAAAAATTCAGACCTTGAGACTATTTTTAAATGAAACTAGACTCAATTACCTTCGAAACGCCGAGTGGCACGACCCTTGACGACTTACGGTTTAAAAGATATGATTTTTCAAAGATTGTCGAAAACTGGCGAAAGCTGCCCATCCGATCGGCAGAGCCCTCCAACCGATCGGTTGGAGGCTTCTGACCTCTCGGAGTCATTTTCAAGTCGCGTACTTGAAAACCCGACCTTTCGAACTCGATATTTCACCAAACCTTCCAGATTTACTTAATATATCAATAAGCTCATTTCCATGTGAAAACATTTAGCATTTGACTCTCAGAAACGTACTTTACACAATCACGGGTTTTGCACCAAAACCCGTTTTGACCCATTTCATGACATAAGACACATACGACTTCCACATCACCTCAAACTTAACCAAAATCATTACCTTAACATATTAAACTTATTCCATAGACACATGACCCATTTACATCCCAAAATGGGTATTTTCACGCTTATCCCAAACACCCCTTTAACTTTAACTATAACCCATTAAACACACTTTGACACACCATTTAACCACCAAAGCATTACAAAGACCTTGACACACACTATACAAATCATAAAAAGACTCTCGGGGGTACAACCTTGACTCGAGCTCGGTATTCTACCTGGATCCTAACGCTTACTATCTTCCAATCCGCTTTCAAATCCTTAAGCTATAATCCAAGTACTTTTTTCCCGTCGCACATAAACCTACAAGGACATTGAAACACTAAAATGTAAGCTTTCGCTTAGTAAGTAACTAGATTAATACATGATTAATACTTCCATTCACACATATATGCATCAAGACATCTTTAACCATTCAACTCATGATCTTCCAATCTCATAACCATTATCTTGACAATATCATAACTATAACACATAAACATAATAACATTAAACACATAAAAATCATATACATACCTTAATCCTTTCAACACTATGTCCTATCTCTTGATCCTTACTCACTAACATACCTCTTACTAACCCAACTCACTAATCCAAGACATAACCCTATAAACTCATTTGTTAACACATAACATGAGAACATTAATATTAACATATAGTAATCATAGTTACTTACCTTGATCATCCAAGCTAACTATCATATCATCATTAACCTCATCTTCATCATCATCCTCATCACCATCTTCCATCATCATCTTCCATCATTATCTTTCTCACTTGGTAAACCTTAATTATCCATCTTGATTCCTACTCAATCATCATACAAAATACTTACTTTCTCATCAAACTAACACTAACTAACAAGGGTTTACCAAACCCACCATGATCCTTATGAATCCAACTTATAATCATTAAAAACACAAGATTAGAGCTTACTTACTTGCTTAGGGACTTAATTGAGGTTTATCTCCATGGTAGAATGGCCTAATCTTCCTCCTTGGATCACTAGCACCAAGATGAAATTTCCCTCCTTTTTCTCTCTTCTCCCATAACCGGACTAAACACACACCCTTATAATCATTGAGAAATGCCTAGAATTTTCTAGGCACAGGATATTTGTGGAGGCAAGTTTGCCTAATTGGCAAGTATGGTCCTTCAAGTCCTTCTTCTTCTACTTTGGCTACACTACATATAATAATACATTTAATTGTTGGCAACTTAGGTCCTTGAAGTCTATTCCCTTCATAATTCTGGCACATGATACTTTCTATAGCCATATTATATACATACTTTGACTATCGGGTTTGACCACCACGTAACTTCCGTTGACTAACCAATCACATTTAGTCTTAGTCAATTTCATCTAGAATGGAGTCCGGGAAACGGGTGTTACAATTCTATCCCCCTTATTTAGATTTTGTCCCCGAAATCTATCGTCTATTTTTAACCAAAACTTAATTACATAATACCCTCAATCCTAGCACTTTCGGTTCTTAGTCCATTTAGTTGCAACGATCTAAGTGATCCTGTAACTCTAAGCATACTGTAACATAATCATTAATCCACATTACTTTCCATTTGCTTCTATAACCATACAACCCTTACTCCTATCCTTACATCATCCAAGACATACATACTATAACTAGTCACCGTTCAAAACCGTTCATTTAACATTACATTACCATCTCACTTGCTTTGTTCTAAATTTTTTGTTATTAGATACATATTACTTAAGGAAATCATACTAATTTGATTTTATATAAGTGCACTTGACCAATACATTCTCATTCTATCATTACTACTTAACCATTCTTTTGACGTTCTCTTCAACCACCTCGTTTCTTCTACTTACATTTATATATTATTCTCGTTTACTATTATAAATCTTATAGGAATATTCCATACTTTGACTTTATAACGTCATACTTTAACCTCTGCCATCACATTTCACATGACAATTAGCTTCAATTACTTTCATAACTCACATTTTGTACCACGCCACAAGGCGTATTATAACATCATTACAATTCCTTAATTCCTTCAACTTATACTTAACACTTAAAACGTAGGTTTCTCATAAGTCTCAACTAGAAGTCGTACTCTAATTCTAACCCTCCTATCTTAGTCCTTACAAATTCTGGCTAATTCTAGACTTCCGCCTTCTACTCCTCTACCCCTACTCGTGCCATGTCGGAAACACATAGTTCCACTCATTCATACTTCCTCATTTACATGGAGAGGCATCCCAATTGATGTAAATCAAGAAACATTAACTCATGGTTATATACTTCCGACATAACTCTACTACTCTTATTACTCACTTAACTTTCAACCTCTCATTCATTTTATTACATTACCTTTTACCTTTCTTAGACTTGGATCCATAACATTATCACATTCAGTATGGGGATATTTTATGTGCCATGGATGTAGGCAACCCCTTGCCAGTGAAGGAAATACTTTTCATTCCGAAGGATACTTTAACATTCATCCCGAAGGATACTTTAACATTCATCCCGAATGATACTTTCATTAATCTTTCACATTTTAACATTGGATCCAATTCCGTAACGTTTTAACGCACACATATTATCTTATCCATTTAATTAGTTAAGTTTAACTACGTATCATAGGGCATACGAAGCCCGTTTTTCATATTTACGAATTATTCATGTGTTTACTCATCTCACCATCACTTACATTCTTTTAACCTTTGTTAACCATTTCACCATTTCTACCATTACTCCTTTTTAACTTTAGTCTACACAAATTTTTCAATTTTAAACCTTCCACAGATTAATTCAATCGCACATCCATTTGCACCATTCATTCTTTTACACATTTTAAGTTATTAACACATTCTTATCATTTTTTTTCGCAACGCATCATCACATTCTTACTCGCACCCTTAACTCATCACATTCTCATTCTCATGCCTTATCTCATTTCTTTAATCATTTATGTATTTAAGCAATATCATTCTATCTCGCCTTTTACATATATACCTTTCATAGATCATTAACTATAACACACTCATTAGCGTCACCTTTTCTTCACACACATTCTATGTCATTAACATAAGCTCGTTACGTTTACCACACAATATCTCGTTACATTCTTGCTCACATACTTAACTCGTCTAATTCAATCGTTAGCGTTTAAACCATACCATTTATCTCGTCATTACCTTACCAACGCACCTTACTTTAATCCTATAAATTTTACATCATATTAAACAATCAAGGTACTCCTTTAATCTTGCTTTCATCATAAAATACCATAACATCATTGTCATTATTATACGTTCATGTTCATAATTAGACCTCATATACCTTAACCTACCGTCAATTCGTCCCTATATCACATTATCTTCATTCATTAGGTACTAAATATGGTGAGACCATATGTTGGTCATCAATACCTAATGGATCCCGAGCCGTTACATATCATCATTCCTTAATCTCATTCATTTTCTTCATATCAACAAACCCTTAACAATTAGCGTGTTAATTCCATCTTATCATTACACATTATATTTTAGCACACTTTTTATCACTATGATCCATCATTTAAGCGTTAATACTTTAAGTCACTTACTAACCCATCTCTAATACCATTCACTATTCCTTTTCACATCTTACTATTATTATCCTTCTATAATACACAACCTTATATCATCACCAATACGTTGATATCATTACTTACACTCATCAAGCCCGCCATAGATTTATATCATATACACCTCCTTACCATAAAACATATGTGTCTCTTATCGTCTTAAGTCATATAGTACATATCACCTAAACTATCGGTAACTTAAACATATACTTAGAAAACCCTTAAATTTCATGAACCTATTATTCACATTATTATTAAAACATCTTTAATCCACCATAACTTATTTCTTACATTTGTCAAACCCTTCACTACGTGTCACCACCAATCCATCACATCTAACTTACAAATTTTATGTTTCGTTAATTATTCATTATTCAAGTATTTCTCAAACTAACACTTTTCCGTTTTTCCTTTTCTTTGCTTAACGCATTATCAATTACTCACCTATCACCTTTCACTACTTTGACAAAATCTATGTAATACTTGCCGATTCTATACTTTTAGATACATATATCATATTCCACTTGAGTTGACACATTACGTTTATCGTTACATTGTCAACCCCAAGTTGACCTCTTATTTTATTTTACATCTGTACGTTATTTTAATGTTTACTTACTTTAATCCCATTGACTCGTCTGCTTTGGATTCCTTTGCATCACACTTCTTTATACATCACGTTATAATATGTATTCTTAAATCTCCTTGCTTATGACAAAATATCACTTAATACATAAACATCAAGCACATTTATACATACTTAATGTCATATATACGTAAGGTCTACTCTCAACATTCTTTCCATAAAAGATAAACATTACTAATCACTTATACTCCATTAGTCTATAGTTAATTCATAATATATAACATTTAAACATGTCTAAGTTACACCATTTGTCTATTATTACTGAGGTACCTGCTACTTCACTTTTCCAATCTGTGCAATATCTTTTTCATTTATCATTCATTACTCATACATTTCTTTAATATCTTGCTATTACACATTTCAACAATTCGCTTTACTTAAACATCTAAATCCTCGTCACGTACACATCCTCATATATCATCTCATTTCCATCTATAACTCCTCACTATAACAACATTCTAATTTCGCCTTTCTATAACAAGCATACCACTTATCACTTCTATACACATCTTTCTATTACATCTATAATACACATTCACATAATCACATAACAATCACCGACTCTACCCGAGGTGCACGATAATCCTATCACTTAAACACATCAAGTCCTCCACGGACATATATCACATACACGATAGCACATAAAACACATTCATAATTTATCATCTTTAAACTCATATAGCAATCACATGATCCATCTCGTAACTTAACAATCACTTCCTATAACTTAAACAAATATTTTTCCGCATTACTTAATCTTACATCCAACACATCTACTAGTGGTTTAAGTCTAGGAAACCTAAAGTGGAAACCTAATTCACTTAAACCCGTGCCCGATTAGACCAAAAATTAAAACTTTTTGAGCGGAAATGACTCAACTTAACTTACATTATGTTACTCTTTTGACCATTGACAAAAATACTTACTTTCTCATCAAACTAACACTAACTAACAAGGGTCTACCAAACCCACCATGATCCTTATGAATCCAACTTATAATCATTAAAAACACAAGATTAGAGCTTACTTACTTGCTTAGGGACTTAATTGAGGTTTATCTCCATGGTAGAATGACCTAATCTTCCTCCTTGGATCACTAGCACCAAGATGAGATTTCCCTCCCTTTTCTCTCTTCTCCCATAACCGGACCAAACACACACCCTTATAATCATTGAGAAATGCCTAGAATTTTCTAGGCACAAGATATTTGTGGAAGCAAGTTTGCCTAATTGGCAAGTATGGTCCTTCAAGTCCTTCTTCTTCTACTTTGGCTACACTACATATAATAATACATTTAATTGTTGGCAACTTAGGTCCTTAAAGTCTATTCCCTTTCTAATTGTGGCACATGATACTTTCTATAGACATATTATATATATACTTTGACTATCGGGTTTGACCACCACGTAACTTCCGTTGACTAACCAATTACATTAAGTCTTAGTCAATTTCATCTAGAATGGAGCCTAGTTGTATCCGGGAAACGGGTGTTACGCTTTCTCTAGCTAAACCCAAATGTGTATCTAGTGATGCTTGAATGGTTAACCACTTGTTGGAATGTCATATAGCAATAGACCATGCCGTTTGATGGTGATCGAAGACCCAGAGCAAACGGTATCACGAAGAAAATGGGCTCGTCGTTCATACGTGGCAGCTCGCCACCCTTCGTTGCCACACCCCCACCCTTCGCCACTTCTTGCCACACACTCTCTCACCCTGGAAATGAAGTGAATAAGAAAAAGAACTTTTTGCAGATTACCGTTTATAAACGTTTGATTTTGAGTTTATTTCCTTTTTATTTATTTATTTATTTATTTATTTTTATTTTTTTTAAATAAACACACTTTTACACTATAAATATTACCTAACTTTAACAAATTTTTACAGAACTACTCTTTCAAAACACTTCATCTTAACCAATAAATATGAGTGATTCATCCTATTCCAGTGATATGTCCGATCTTGATGATACAGCTGACATGGAGATGATTATGCAACAATATCAGTTTGAGCAATCGTTGCAACAACAAGAAGCCGAAAGTTTAAACCGCCGTAATTACATCCACCGTGAACGTGATGTTGCTGAAGCACATTTAATGGCGGACTATTTTGGTGATAACCCTAAATATCCGGAGACTTATTTTAGCCGTCGCTATCGTATGATCCGTTAACTATTTTTAAAATAGCCGAAGGTATTGAAACATATATTCAAACTGTTCATCCTCTTCCCCCGCATTTTGATTTCTTTAGAGTCCGACCCAATGGTACGGGTCAAATGATTTTTAGTGCTATTATGAAATGTACATCCGCCATACGCCAATTGGCATAAGGCGTAACACCTGATGCATTAGATGAGTATTTACAAATGGGGAAACATTGTGCATGCGATTGTCTAGATAATTATAATTCGTGCATTATCCAATTATATATGCCCAAGTTTTTAAGAAAACCCGACTTGAATGACATTCACAATTTATACAACGCACATAACACGGTTCATTGGTTACTGAGAATGCTTGGAAGCATTGATTGCATGTACTGGGAATGGATTAATTGTCCGAAAGAATGACACGTGGAATTTGCAAGAGGTGATAAAAAATACCCAACTATAATGCTAGAAGCCGTTGCGTCATATGATTTGTGGACTTGGCATGCAATTTTTTGGGGTAGCGGGTGCGAATAATGATCTTACAGTTTTGTATAATTCTCCATTATTCAAAGACCTTCTTGATAACATCGCGCCCGTGGCTCCGTATGAAGTCAACAGAGTTACATTTCAATAAGAGTATTATCTAGCTGATGGGATTTACCCAAAGTGGTCATCTTTTGTCAAATCATTTACGGTTGCAAATTCCGAGAAAAATGCCGTATTTAAACGGTGACAAGAAAATGCTCGAAAAGTCGTTGAAAGAGCTTTTGGTGTCCTCCAAGGACGTTGGCTTGTTATAAGCCAACCGACACGTATGTGGACTGTCAACAAGGTACCGAGAGTCATGTACACGTGCGCCATATTGCATAACATGATTTTGAAAGATAAAAAATGTGCAATATCCGAAATGAGCGAGATTTATATTTGTCCGTGAGTAAATTTTCAACGGGCATGGATCGAGCGATGCGAAGTGCAACCGAAGAAATGCAAGAACTTGGTGATAAACAACACACGCAAGGCTTCAACGAAATATTATTGAGCATGTTTGGCAACAACATCTAGAACACCAACAAAATAATTAATTTCTTTAAAATTAGATGTAATTTTTTTAAAATTTTTTTTTCCTCATATCTTATTGTAATTTTATTTGAATGAAATGAATTTAGTGTGTTTGAAAAATGGATTTATTATTATTATTATTACGGAGTATTATTTATTTTTTTGCGGTGAGTGAGGCCCAATTGAAGAGTTTGTTTTGTGTTATTATATAGAGGGTATTTTAAAATGAAAGTGTTAAAGTGATGTGACACTGATGAGTCTCGAATAAAGAGGAAGTACTCTTCATGACGCCTTTCACTCTCATGTATATAAATGCTCAAATTAAAGTAAGGAATGGATTTAGGTTGTGTCTGCCATCTAAAGACTAAAGATATGGTGTTTGTCCAATAGTTTCATGGTTCATCTATGACTAGGTTGATGAAAAAGTGATCGAAGTACAAAGGGAAGTAACACATGAAAGATGGGATAGGAGTTGATAATGGGGCCAATAGGTGCATCATAACTTTCTAAAAACAAGTGATGGCGTGAACACTCATCATCATCATAAATAATTTTTAAAGTATTCATTGTTGGCATGCAAATCCATGATGTCTTATCTTGTCAACCAAATAAGTTCAATGCTTTCATTCTGCCCCCAACAAAGGTTTATTGTCATGTTGATGACACCTTGACATCACATTTAAATTTGCATGCTGTTGATCCTTACTGTTTGGATATGGAGTTAATGGTTTACCAAAAGGAATTGATACTCACACCACAAAAATTGATGCACACACTACAATATCATATTACTAATATTGTAATGCGTATGTTATAACATGATATATGCATAATTGTGATTTGTGCATCAAAATATTTGGTGTGAGTATCACTCCCCTTTACCAAATAATATTAACATCTTTTTGTCTCATAACCAAATTATAAATGACAAAAGATAAGAGTTACTCCCTCCGTCTCAATTTATTTGTCAGGAGAGAGAAAACACAAACTTTAATAAAAGTGGGGCCACTTTAATTTTCAATCACTAAAATGGAATATTCCTCCACTAGATTATCTAGTTTTTACTAAATAAGAAAAGTGAACAATTAATTTGAGACATTCATAAAAGGAAATATGGACAATTAAATTGAGACGGAGGGAGTAATTAACTTACTGATATAATTGAGTGATCGATGTAAATTACTATCAGAATTGATTTAGGTTGTATTGAGTTGGACTCTTTCTATCAAACTCGATCGTGTCATTATATACTGTGTCATTTAAAAAATCTAGTGAATTGATGTGTTATAACTTTTTTAACCATTTGACGTATAGGATGTGTATAATATTTTTGTTATTGTTGCAGTAACATTATATATCCATTTAACCCATCAATGAAACTATATATAACTCAAACCATTTATTGGTTAATACCAAGAGCATAAGGAGTCATAACACGAAATAAAACAAAAAACCTGTCACGTCAGCGTCACATCATTTCAACACCAAATAACATAACACAAAAAAATCACCCTTTATCATAACACCAAATAACACCACCTTTTAGGACCCACCTTTTTAAAAAATTACTCCCTCCATCCTATATTAAGTGTCCACTTTCCAAATGCACAAAGTTTTAGGAAAGTGAGGCCAACTACACTCTCCACCAATCAAATATCACTATTACCCACTAAAGTCTCTTCTCATTGGTTGAAAATATTCCCTAAACACTTAATTTGGGACATCCCAAGATTCCATTATGGACACTTAATATGGGACGGGGGGAGTACAATTTACAAATTCTACGCTCAATAATTTCATTCATTAAACAATCTAATAGTTCAATAATAAAATTAAAAATTGATACGAAATAAAAACGTTAAAAAAAAAAAATAAAAAAAAAAAAGAAAAAAAAATAACAAACTTGTAACGCAACATCAGTCCACAACTTGAAGCCCAACACCAGCCCATCACTTACTCTATTCCACTACCCTACTATTTTTCAAAAAAATAAACCCAGCCATCAAAACTACTATATTACTCCCCCCGTCCCAAAATTATAGGCCCCGTTTGACTTTTTTTGTTTTTAAATTTCAACTTTGACCTTAAGTATTTCTGTTTATATTACATAATACTTGATGCAAAATATATAAATGGATTAAGTTTTAAATTTATTTTTCAATGGTATAATTTTCATCAAGTATTGTATAACAAAAAAATATATATATATTTAAAGTCAAAGTTAAGAAAGAATACCGAAAAATTCAATTGGGGACTATAATTTTAAGACAGAAGGAGTAACTGATAACAAAAAAAAAAAAAAAAAAAAAAAAAAAAAAAACTCATCGTCAACGCCAAAACCTACACATACGCTTAAACACACACACAAACGCAAACCCCCACACACACACACTTAAACACACACACACAAACACAAATCACCAGGGGGTGTGTTTGGAAATTCTTTTTTGTCCTCTTCCCCGTTTCAACTTGCTTTGATAAACCAACGCAAACCATAATGCCAACATAACGCAAGGATGCTCGGAGTGGTAACGCGGGTCTAACGCATGCCAGTAAGGATGACACGCCGTTGAGGCGTTATGACTCCGAGTGCTGTGAAAGGTATTACATTGTTACTACTAGATCTGTTAGTATATTGGTGGTTATAGTTGGAATATAAATAGTTGGTTTTAGTTACAGTTTAGCTTAAACTTAAAAAAGTTAGTCATATTTTAAGAAATATCTTAAATCCTATCAACTAAGTTGAGATAAGGCTAAACACAGTAATGAGGGTCAATCATTCTCATTTTCTCTATCACGTCAGCTTTCTCTCTCCGTCGAACTTCAGACGATTGGTTACCACAGTAAGGCGACCTTCATTTTTTTTTTTCATATATATATATATATATATATATATATATTTTTTTATTATATATATATATATATATATATTATATATATATATATATATTTTTTTTAAAATACTTTTAACAACAAAATTAAGT
Organism: Artemisia tridentata subsp. tridentata; assembly: GCA_021014915.2. NCBI lineage: Eukaryota > Viridiplantae > Streptophyta > Magnoliopsida > Asterales > Asteraceae > Artemisia > Artemisia tridentata. The sequence goes on from CP139508.1 coordinate 247,166,468, forward strand.
TTCTCCCTTTACAACTTTTTTAATATAGTACTACAAAACAACTACTAAAATTTGTCAAAACAGTTTTGTTTCAAAAATAAGAAACAAGAACTAACAGCTTGTACACTATGCATAAAAACTTGTACATCTCAACAAAAAAAAATGATAAACACTCACCATCATCATTCTCAAAACATCCATTATTATCTTCAAAAGAACAAGCTGTTATCCCAAACCAACGGTAACATTTTTCTTTTAGTCCAGCCCATGTAAGAAAATAAATAAAAACGCAAGTTTCACTTGGACGATCGAGGTCGTTTGGACGACCCTTATCCAAAAAAAAAATGCCAATCGATCGATTCATTTTTTGTCATCACAATAAGGACGATCGATAGCGATCGATCAATCAATCGAGTGTGTGTCAGTTACTGCGAGTAGCTTAAAGTACTTCATACCAAGGTAAAATTTAAATCTTGTATCAATCTTTTGTATTATAGAATCTGAATGAAGAAACCAATCACATTATTAAGTTTTGTCACGTCATCAAAATTAAGCAATTTGATCAGCCAACTAGTCTGATTAAAGTTCCATTCAAGACAAATTTTGGAAAAATTACTCAAAATAAAACCAAAAAATAGGCAAGTACTACAGTCTTTTTCTATATAGCTTTTTGGATAGAATTGTATATAATCTTATGTTTCAGGTGGTGCGCCCGCGCGTTGCCGCGAGATTTTTTTATTCAAGTTTCTAAAAAAAAAAAAAAAAAAAAAAAAAAAAAAAAAATTACTGTAGCTACAGTACTGGGGTACTGTTCATCAGTCGACCCGACCGGGCTAAATGGTTTCTACAGTGTTGCATGGGTGGGGTTGCCATAAAGGCTCCCAACAAATGTAATATAGAATTGTATGTAATCTTATGTTGTAATTGGTCGATTAAATATACAACTGTTGTTCCCGTTTGCTTAGTTATTAACTATAAAAGTTAACACTTGAGTAACATGTTTACTAATAATAGTTTAACCTTTACGTATTATTAGTTTTAAACACTGTTGGGAATTAAATATTCTGAAGATTAGTATTGCGAATTACAAGTTCACAAAGTTAGTACTGCTGAGAAGAATACACTAACAATTTCTACTGCTAGTGTATATCTAAAGCCTCTCAAGTTATAACTAACAGTACTAACTGAAGTTAGTACTGCTAGTACAAAGAAGGTACTGCTGGTTGATCCTACTGCTGGTGTAACTTATACTACTGCTGGATGGATAAGTGTCACGTTTACTACTGCTGGTTGGATAAGTATAAAAAGATATTTGTGTATAAAAGTCAAGTATAGACGGTAGATAATATCTTTGATTTGTAGTCAGTCAAACAAGTTGTAAACATAGATACATGTTGTATCTTAGCTACTGACACACTCAACATAAGCCAGTAAGTAGTTCGACAAGACTTGACATTATTGTAAAGATCTTCTTTGAACTATAAAAAGAAGATCTTAGCTTAGAGATAAGTACTTGAAACTTGAAACTTGAAACTTGATGCATGAACTTAAAAATACATATCTCTCAAAAACAAAAGAACATAACTTATCATAGAAATCATAAGTTATAGAAACATATAGATTCAATGTTTGTAACCCTAGTGATAGTGAAGATCACTCGTATTATTATCTTAATAATATTGAATCGTTTGGTGTTAACATTGTGTGTTCATTGTTCGTTACTAAAGCATTACTTTCCATTTTCAATAACCAAATAACCTTCTAAGTGTGGTTAAGTAGTGTTAGCAATCACTTTATGTTAAATATGAAGTGATGGTCATTTGACATGTAGACTTAATGTGTCGTGTATAATTTGTACTTAGTAAAGTGGGCTTGTAGCATTAGAGTATTAGTGTGTCATTTGTTTAAGTGTAATGTACATACAAGCCCACTCTATGTTTTATTTAAAAGCCCACCAAGGCCCACTTGGTTGGCTGTAAAACACAAAACCACGCCACACACACTCTTTCACAGTGTGCCTCATAATTCATAAGAAAAAGAGTGTGTGTGTGTGCCAAGTTCTCTCTAGTCTTTGTATTGTCTTTCAACCTTTGAATACAATCATTCGACTAGCAAATAACTCCATACGATCCATACATATTCTCTTCTTGTTCTTTATATGTTTATGTGAGTGTCATCATCGTGTTTTGTTTGTATGATAAAGAAGGAAGTCGTGGTCTACAAGTGGTATACAAGAGCCAATCTTCAAGGTAGAAGGTTTGTGTGTTCGGTTTGTTTTTACAAGAAACCAAACTGTTGCGTTTTTTTGCTTCTTAAAAACGTGACAAAGTGTTGTTTTTTTTGGAATCGAATAGCAAAAATCATTTGCAAGGTTGTGTTTGTTAAAATACTCATGATTTGGCTTCTGGTTAAGTGAGTTTTTCTCATTTGCTTGTTGAAAAAACTGGGGAAATACTGCACTTTTTTGGTGTTCTTAGTTTTTAGATCGAAAGTATTTTAAGAAAGAAATAGTTGATGTGTTTATATAATATCTTTGATATTATTGGCTCAAGTGGTGAAAGTTGTCAGGAATAATAGCAAGTTGGTGTAAAGGTGTCAGCTATATCCATTAGATTAAGGCATCACGTGGGTAAGTGACTCAAAAGTCAACAAAAGTGGGAAAAAGCTGAAGTTTCTCGCAATTGACATCTGTCTCGCAATTACTGCTGCTCTTTCGCATTTCTACTGCTCTCGCAATTGCCTGTTGTCTCGCAATTGATACTGCTATCGCAATTGGGATCTAGCAATTCAGTACTTGTCTCGCAATTCAACTGCTTTCGCAATTGAGGTGTTGCTCTCGCAATTCAAGTTTTTATCGCAATTGGGGTATCGCAATTCAGTTATTGACTCGCAATTCCACTGCTTTTGCAATTGTACTTGTTCTTTCGCAATTGGGGTTGTTCTATCGCAATTGGTCTCGCAATTCAACCTTGGTCTCGCAATTGATGCAATTTTCAGAGTTGGCAACTTCAGTCCTTGTACTTTCAGCTTCCTTTGAGATCTTTCGGATTAGACACTTCAGGCCCCTCGCAATTGTGATTAAAAGACTTCAAAGTTAAATAACTTTTAAGGATTTGATTCGAACGTAATTTCGTCAACTCGAAAGTGAACTCGGTATTTTATCACTTGTATAAGTGTGTAAAATACTTCGACAAACGGTTATCTACTTTCTTGTATAAGATTGTTAGATTTTATATAAATTACGAATTTATATAAATAAGATATATTTCTATCTAATTGATATTTTGCCATAATTTGTATAAATTTTGGTCAAATTGAAATTTCTATAGAAAGTGCCGTGTTTATCTAAATTGTAATTTACATATCCTTTTTTCGAAACTATAAACTTTTGACTTTGTCTTAATTATACTTGAATCAAGTTTCGTAACGTTATTTAATTTGTTACAACATCAACGATCATCAACAACAAACCAAAGCATCACATCATCAACCAAGTTCAAGTTCAACCTTCAACGAAAACAACTTCTATTTTGTTGAAACGATCCTCAATCCACTTTATCATACTCAATACTGTAAAGATGACTACACAACAAGACATTCAAGCCGCCGGTTCAGAAAACCGACCTCCAATGTTAGAAAAAGGTGGTTATCTTCCTTGGACGAGTCGTATGAAAAGATACATGAAAACAAAGCCTCTAGGACAAGGTAAACTCTTGATCAAATCCAAAGAGGAAGGTCCATTCAAGCCTCGCCAGATTCAAGTCACAGCTAGGAATCCTGATGCAACACCTCGAATTGAAGCAACCTTCCGGACTCAAACGGAAGAGGAATACACATTGGCAGATCAGAAGCAAATTGAAGCAGATGACATGGCAATGCATTTAATTCAACTCGGTTTGCCACAAGAAATATTATGTGCTGTAGACAGTTGTGAAACTGCTCATGCAATGTGGGAACGAGTCAAAAGACTCTGCTATGGTACAGACATTGGTAAACAAGACGTGGAAAACAAGCTTCTGACTGAATGGGAGAAGTTCACATCCACTCCAGCTGAGCAGATTGATCTTTAGCTTTAGACATCTTGAACTTCGCGTGTCAATGTATAATATTCTTTAATCAATGTTTCTTCATGCACTGTGATCTTCAAAGAATCGTCTTTTGGTCTTTCTTGCCTTGATCTACATCCTCTGTCCAGTTGCGTCGTCTTTGTAGATGATGATGGTGAATGGACTTTCGTCTGTACCTGCATTAGACATTTAGCAATAAATCGTCCAGCGGCCATCATGTCGTGAGGCAAGATCCTTGGATCTCATTAAGACTCATACAGCTTGTATCATTTTGAGTGAACACAAGTGTATTGCATAGGAAGTGTTCCTAAGAGATCCTTTATAAATCTCATGTCTCTAGACTCAATTATGTGCATTTTGGTTTTAGTCGTCGGAGGCATGGAGCAGAGTGCCACCTTTTCAATATCAACACATCTCATCGAATACTTGCAACAAGCAGATTGCACAGCCGAGTTTCAACATGGGTCAGCAAGGACAGATGGTTGGGGGATATGGGAATTAGCAGGGATATGCTCCAAGATATCAGATGGGTAATCAGAATGCAGGGCAGTATGTTGGTAATCAGATGGGTCAGTTTGCAGGGAATCAGATGGGTACAGCTGTTGGTAATCAAAGGGTACAGAATGCTGGGAATCAGTTTGGGAATGTTGCTCAGGGAGCTGGGAATAGGAATCAGGGTAATGTGATGAAGTGCTTCAACTGTCAGGGTACTGGTCATATGGCTAGAAACTGTCCAGACAAGCCGAATAAAAGGGATCCAGCGTATTTGCAGAAAGCATTAATGTTGGCAACCAAGGAAACGGCTGGGCTACAGTTGAGTCCAGAAGAGAATGACTTCATGGCTATTATGGACAATTCTAAAGATCAAGAGGACATCGATGCAAACTGCATTTTTATGGCTAATCTTCAGGAGGCAAAGTACGAAACAGACTCAGAAGCACCTCCTGCTTTCAACACAAATGCGGTTTCTGAGGTACAACCATATGCTACATGTCACAATAATGAAATGTTTGATATTGATGCGTGGTTTTGCAACCTTACAACAGGTTTTACCTCTCGAGGGATCTCAAGAGGCTTACAACCCCACCAGGCAGTGTACCTGACCGATGTAGTATAGTGTAGTGGTAAGTGCGGGGGATTGATCGTTCTCCACAGGGAATATTGTTCGTTAGGTATGAAAAACTACTCTAATAGGTCTAAGGGTGAGAGAAGATTCTTTTTATGTTTTTATAATTTTATGAAAGCAAGTAAAATCTCGGGTTTGAGGGAGTGGGCGGAATTAGTTGCTAGTCAACTAACCCAAATAACTACGAATGCAAATAAAATAAAATAACTGAAAATGAAAAGGTGGTAAAACTTATGTGGTGAGAAATGTGTTTACTTAGATTTCCTTACTCCCTAACTATCTTTTACCGGTTGATTAGTGTCACTACAACAAAAGTGGCTTTTTAGGACCCTTTGTGTGGGACGCTATGATAATGGAGTCCTAAAAAACTGTTTAATAGGACATATGAGCATTTAGGGTCCTTTTTAAATATTTGCTACTTAGGCAATGTCCTAAAAAGTTATATAATAGGATGGTCGATGATTTGGGGTCCTATTATCATATACCTTAATAGGACGCTTAAAATATGGATCCTAATAAATTACTTTATAAGACATTTAGTTGTTGGTGTCCCATTATGTGATAGTGTAATACGACACTTGATCACTAGATGTCCTATTATCATATACCTTAATAGGACGCTTAAAATATGGATCCTAATAAATTACTTTATAAGACATTTAGTTGTTGGTGTCCCATTATGTGATAGTGTAATACGACACTTAATCACTAGATGTCCTATTATGACATAACCTTAATAGGACGCTTAAAATATGGATCCTAATAAATTACTTTATAAGACATTTAGTTGTTGGTGTCCCATTATGTGATAGTGTAATACGACACTTGATCACTAGATGTCCTATTATGACATAACCTAATAAGACATAATAGGACACTTGAGTTTTGAGTCATAAGACATCAGTTAGTTAAAACGCTTATTCACAAAAAGTTTTATTATAGCAAAATTTAATAGGACCTTTGACACGTGGGTATTATAACGTTAACCTTTATAGGACGCTTATGTACAATGGTTTTATTATTGTACACCATAATAGGACATTTCATTTTTGAGTCATATAACATCATTTTTTTAAAACGATTATTTGCAAAAGTTTTATTATAACAAAACTTAATAGGACCCTTAAAGGATGCATATTCATTAAGGTTTTATTACAATACACCATAATAGGACACTTGATACATAAGTCATAAAACATTAATTATTTAGAACGCTTATTCGCAAATGTATTATTAAAACATAAGTTAATATGACAGTTGATACTTGGGTACCATAGATTGATACTTGGGTACCATAGATTGATACACCTGTGTCTTTTAACATTAACCTTTATAGTACGCTTATTTGTTGTGGTTTTATTATCATACGCCATAATAGAACACTCCTTATTATGTGATAGTGTAATACGACATTGTATCTGGTGCAAGAACGTATGATGTGCAATACATATGACTTACTTAGGTGTGTACTATAAACGGACGAAAACGTGTAAGTACGGACGAAAACGTGTAAATACGCACGAAAACGTGTAAATACGGACGAAAACGTGTAAATACTGACAAAAACATGTAAAAATGGACGAAAACGTGTAAATACGTATGAAAACGTGTAAAAACGGACGAAAACGTGTAAATACGGACGAAAACGTGTAAATACTGACGAAAACGTGTAAAACCGGACGAAAATGTGTAAATATGGACGAAAACGTGTAAATACGGACGAAAACGTGTAAACACTGAGAAAAACGTGTAAAAACGGACGAAAACGTGTAAATACGGATGAAAACGTGTAAAAACAAATGAAAACGTGTAAATACGGACGAAAACGTGTAAATACGGATGAAAACGTGTAAATACGGACGAAAACGTGTAAAAACGGACGAAAACGTGTAAATACGGACGAAAACGTGTAAATACTGAGAAAAACGTGTAAAAAAGGACGAAAACGTGTAAATACTGATGAAAACGTGTAAAAACGGATGAAAACGTGTAAATACGGACGAAAACGTGTAAATACGGACGAAAACGTGTAAAAATGGACGAAAACGTGTAAATACGGACGAAAACGTGTAAAAACCGACGAAAACGTGTAAAAACGGACGAAAACGTGTAAATACGGACGAAAACGTGTAAATACTGAGAAAAAAGTGTAAATACGGATGAAAACGTGTAAATACGGATGAAAACGTGTAAATACGGACGAAAACGTGTAAATACGGATGAAAACGTGTAAAAACGGACGAAAACGTGTAAATAATGACAAAAACGTGTAAATACGGACGAAAACGTGTAAATAATGACAAAAACGTGTAAATACGGACGAAAACGTGTAAAAACGGACGAAAACATGTAAAAACAGACGAAAACGTGTAAAAACGGACGAAAACGTGTAAATACGGACGAAAACGTGTAAAAACGGACGAAAACGTGTAAATACGGACGAAAACATGTAAAAACAGACGAAAACGTGTAAAAACGGACGAAAACGTGTAAATAACGACGAAAACGTGTAAATACGGACGAAAACGTGTAAAAACGGACGAAAACGTGTAAATACTGACAAAAAATGGTAAAAACGGACAAAAACGTTTAAAAACGGACGAAAACGTGTAAGTACGGACGAAAACGTGTAAAAACGACGAAAACGTGTAAATACGGATGAAAACGTGTAAAAACGGACGAAAACTTGTAAATAATGACAAAAACGTGTAAATACGGACGAAAACGTGTAAAAACGGACGAAAACGTGTAAATACGGACGAAAACATGTAAAAACAGATGAAAACGTGTAAAAACGGACGAAAACGTGTAAATACGGACGAAAACGTGTAAATACTGACGAAAACGTGTAAAAACGGACGAAAACGTGTAAATACTGACAAAAAATGGTAAAAAAACGGACAAAAACGTTTAAAAACGGACGAAAACGTGTAAGTACGGACGAAAATGTGTAAAAACGGACGAAAACGTGTAAATACGATCGAAAACGTGTAAATACGAGTCACGACGTGAGTGTGGTTGTCTTATTTAGATAGTGGCGATTTGTTGTCGACTGATGTGGGAAGACACTGCAGTTTGTGGACATAATGAAGTGGGAAGACACTGCAGTTTCGTAACTTGCTGTCATGGAATTTAGAGTTTGCACAGCTTATGTGTACATGTTTATATACGTTAGAAAAGGCTTAAATGCTTATGCGTACATGTTTATATACATGATTTTTTTGCTAATATTTCGTGACTATTTCAACGGGTTCTGTGTTCTTTGAATGACTCATGCACCTGTGCAACAATAGTTCTTACATGTCTGATATTTTCACAGGGGTTCAAGTCGGTTGCAGCTAGTATCTAAGGATGGAGGGTGTGGTGCCACTATTACATGTCTGAATTTACAAATTATGAATTTGACATGTTATAAGAACATTGAAATACATATTACTTATACGAACAACATGACAGTTCTTGTAAATTGAAAATCAAAGTGCTTTTAAACGAGTCAGACAACATAGTTTGGTCAACAAACATCATGTCTAGTACTGTTACAAGTTCTGCATCACTTGTCCTTCGTGATGATGGTAATTTAGTTTTGAGTTACGGGTCAAGATCGAGTCAACCAATTTGTCAAAGTTTTGATCATCAAACCCATACTTTCTTGCCTGGTGGTAAGTTAACCACTTGATGTATAGCTTCACAAAATCTAATAGATTATTCACTACTAGAAAAAGGTCTATCCTTGACTCGCATTTTATGACGGACGCTACAAGATGACACGCAAATAGCAAAGTCATAAAATAAGAGTCATAACGAGTAAATTTTTTATTAGGGATGACTCGTTTTCAGAAGCGTCATAACATAGGGTCATAATCAGTTAAAATTTAGCCTGCTAGATGACGCTCGTTTTGCTTCATCATAAATAGGGGTCATCTATGTTTTTTTTTTACCATCTGCTTCATCAAAATCTATCATTTTTTTTTGCCAAAACACTTCCCGCTCTCAAAAAAAAAAATTCCCAAAAAATCAAATCTGCTTCGTTTTTTTTTTTTTTTTTTTTTTTTTTTTCCAAAACACTTCCCGCTCCTTCCAAAACACTTCCCATTTCATCTCTCTCACTCAAACATACTCCCTCCTTCACAAACCCTAGCCGCCGCCTGTCAACCCCCAACACCACCTCCACCGCCTGTCACTGAGCAACACCGCCACCACAACAAGAACCCTCATCATCTCCTCTATCTACCACTATATCACACGCGCCCTAAAAGATATACACCACCTCGTTTTTTGTGCCACCGCCGTCAATACACCACCACCACCATCATTTTAAACCTTAAATCTATAGATCTATTGAAGAAAGGTAAGAAAATGTGAAGTTGGGTGTGAGTTGACTCGTTGCGAGTCAAACTCGTGACCAACTCACCACATTACTTGAGATTTTGGGTATAAAACTAATGGGTTTTGATATTTTATAAGCTTTTGATAAATAAAAACATGATTGAAATGAGTTTGGTATCAGATGTTGTGTGTTGTGTGTTTCGAATGGGTCAAACCGTGAGCCAAAGCTCACGGTGTTCTTGATGTTACTACCGCTGTTGTTTTGATTCACGGTGTCATTGATGTCTTCATTCTTGTTATTTTTTTTGATATCATGGCCTTCTTGATGTTCTTGAAACTGTTGTTGTTAAGCCGTGGGTTAGGATTAGATTGTTGAAGTTGTTGTGGATTATTGTTGTTATGTCGTGGTTACGGGCTGCCAAGAAAGAACGAGCCGAGACCACTAGGGTCACGGCCATGTTGCTTGTTGTCATTATATTGATTGTTGACCGATGTGTTATTGTTGTTTGTTGACCCTTGATGATAACTTGTGATGCTGCTGCTTTTCTTGTTGCTAGAGTTACTATTGCTGTTGTTTAGAAGGTAAGCCGAGACCATGGAGGTCTCGGCAATGGCTTGATGTTGTTGTTTGTGTTGACCGAGAACCCAAGAAACCCACCAAGGCCATTTCGGCCGAGTGTTGGTCACGGCAAGACTAAGCCGAGACCAAACGGTTTCGGCAAAGGTCTTTGTAGCCGCCTCTTGTTGCCATTATTATTGTTATTGTGTTTGTAGATTTTAGGGGTACTTTGTAGAATTTTAATTCAGCCTTTTTAAGCTATCATAAGCTCACCTTTGGGACATTCAAACTTGGGCTGCTTGTTTACTGTTTCTTGGTTATTCTAGGGATGACAATATCGACCCATTTACTTATAAAGGGGTTGATTTTGGTTATTCTAGCACAACATACAAGTGTATGTATATAGGAAGATAGCTAGTGAAACATAAATCATGAATTTGTCTTAGTTGAACCCGATATAAGTTTTAATAACTTTTTTACTACTTGTGAGGTTTTCTGTTACACAAAACTTGGTTTTTCTTACATCAGTCGTATCATGTATATGTTTCAGGTGGAGGGAATCTTGGTCCGAGCTTCAGATGAGTTGCAAGCACTTCAAGATGAAAGAAAGGTGGGGTAGTTTATTTCATATGGCAGTCAATTTCTTTCGCATTATTTTCATCTTTGAATGTTCATATGACTTGTTGATTTCATATGATATGTTGGACCTTTTCAGAAAATTGATCCCCAAACTGCTGAGGCTATACACGAGTTCATACTAAAACTAAGAGCATGTGCCACAGGGAATTCATCATTTACTTTCATACTAGACGATCCTGCTGGCAATAGCTTCGTAGAAAACCCGTAAGTGTTTCCTTTCGTTGCAAATTACTGCATTCCTACTAATTTTTATGAATTATACCATTATGTGATTCTACGTCTATCAGTTTCATTAGTCGTGTTGTGTATTATGAATTTGTTGACCCGCGCTTTATAACAGGTATGCTCCATCCCCAGATCCATCACTAACTATTGATTTCTATGAGCGAACTCCTGAGCAAACAGCCTCGCTCGGATATCTTGTTGACCGATCTCAGATGAGAGAAGATGGAAATGATGGATCATCAAACAATCAAGCATCTGAACCCCATGGATCGGTTGGAGCAGTTGCTGGAAGGCGAGCTATTGCTCAAGGCAACAGTGCATAATTTGCAGAAGCACTGTTTCGCTATACTGCGCCAGAAGAGGTACTACACTTTTCGGTTTTCTCCATAGTATAGTTATGATGTTCGTTTATGTAAGTAAATAACATTAAATATATGTGTTTCTATGCCCTTGGAGCTTAATGCTTATACATGGATGTTTATTTGTAGGTGGTCCGTGAGGATTGAGAAAGGATGCATGATGACCCCGGACTAAGCTTCTTGTTGCTTTAATTTATTGTTTAATGTTACAAGACTTTATGTTGGATAGTGTCTACCTTATTTATGTTTAGTGCTTTTGTTATGACAATTGCTTATTTGAAATACAATTTCGTTTTATTCATTTAATAATTAGTTGATCTTTTATTCATATCGTAATAATAGAGTGTGCATGCTGAAAATAGTTGTCCTATTAAACTTATTAATCGTCCTAACAATAAACTTTTAAGGACGCTTAACATTGTAAAAGTGTCCTAATATGTTGTTATTAGGACGTTATTTAGGTTGTTAATAGACATTTTATACGACCAAAAAATTGGTTTCATAATCTTCTTTGAGATATTAGAACCCTTTTCTTGGTGCTAAAGTAGCTATAATGTTACATGATAAGCGTCCTAACAATTATCTTTTAAGTACGCTTGTATGTGTATCAAAAGATTAAAATTAGGTAACCACATGTTAGAACATTGTAAAAGTGTCCTAATATGTTGTTATTAGGACGTTATTTGGTTGTTCATGGACATATTATGCGACCATAAATTTGGTTTCATAATCGTATTTGGGATATTAGGACCCTTTTCTTGGTGTTAAAGTAACTTTAATGTTATGTGATAACCGTCCTAAGAATCAACATTTAAGGACGCTTGTATGTGTATCAAAAGATTAAAAGTAGGTTACCACATGTTAGAACATTGTAAAAGTGTCCTAATATGGTTTTATTAGGACGTTATTTGGTTGTTTATAGACCTATTATGCGACCATAAAATTGGTATCATAATCTTATTTGAGTTATTAGGACCCTGTTCTTGGTTGCTAAAATAGCTATGATGTTGCATCATATGCGTCCTAACAAACTTTTAAGGACCTTTTTATGTGTGTCAAAAGATTAAAAGTAGGTAAGCACATGTCAAAACATTGTAAAAGTGTCCTCATATGGTTTTATTAGGACGCTATCTATGTTATTCATAGACATATAATACGACCATAAAATTGGTTTCATAAGGTATTTGAGATAATAGGACGCTTTGGACCTATTACAACCGCCTTACATGAAACGCTTTCATCCTTGGTCCTATCAAATGAAAGGTCCTAAAAATTACCATTTTATGACGCTTATGGGGGTCCTAAAAAGCCACTTTTCTTGTAGTATGTGTATTAATCGCGTGGATGACGGGTGTATTCCTTAATACCAATCGTGGGGTGGCGTACGTACTTCCCCAACTCTACAAGCTCCTACTTCACTCCTATGTCGAGCCGGCTAGGAAGCTCCTAACATGGGATCACTAGAATTCGCTCATGCATTAAATACAACCATAAAAACCTTTAGTACGCATTGGTTCATGTTTCTTAAGATGTTCAAGCAAGTTACCGAATAGGAAGTTAGCCAGTTTTCTTAAGCCTAACATAGATGAACAATCATCCAATACAACTAATAACACACTAATAACCAATAATCAATAGCTAGGTTTCATTAGATCTAAGCAAACACAAGATAAATCTAGCCTAACATGTTAAACAAAAGACAAGAACAAGATAGAATCAAACAACACATAGACATATTGAATGATTAATTGATAACTTATCTTCAATGTAACATGGAAGATCTCAAGGCAAAAAGCCTTGAAAAAGCTGCTAAAATCGTGTTAGGGTTTTTCACACACAAAGTTCCACACAAGTTCCACCCTTATGACAAAAAATTGCAAAACTATATATAGACTTTCAGATCTGACGGCGTCACGTTATGGAGTGTGACGCCGTCACCTCGCCGCTTTTAGGGTTCCCGGATGGCCTTCTTGACGCCGTCCCTCTTTAGCTCTCCAAAATCCGTTCTGGCTTATCAAGGCTTGACGCCGTCATAATTAGGCGTGACGCCGTCCCGCTTTAAATTAAGTCGTGACGACCTTGATCACTCCAAAGGGTGACGCCGTCAGAATTCCCATGCAAATTTCTCTGGCTTATCATGAGTAATTTTCATATCCACCACTTTTACCAAGCCATGACGCCGTCAAGAACAAATCCTGACGCCGTCAAAGGTACTTTCCAGCACAATTTTGAGACTTTGCCGTTTTCTTCACTTTTATCCTCCAAAAACGTCCAAAATGCTTTCTTTTCCAGATTTCTTCTCCAAAGTACCTAAAATGACAAAAGGAACGATTTAGGGCAATATTTGATCAAATAAATACGATTTAGGGCTTAAATGACCCCTAAAAGCGGTACACTTTTCGCTTCATCAAATACCCTTACACTTGAGATTTGCTTGTCCTCAAGCAAATGCGCTTTTATTCTAATCAAAATACAAGTTAGGGGTCATTTAACGCTAATATAAAAGTAATTGCAACAATTAGTCGTTCCACTTTAATCATAATAAGCACGGAGATTACATACTAGCACCTCACAAGTAGTGTTTAGATACTCACATCTCTCAAGTGTCATCAAAATAAATCTCATAAATGAAAACGGATAATATCTCTCACTACCTGTCATAGCAAATAGATTACCATAGGCTTGGGAAAGGATCGAAAATCTCCTCCACTAGGCGTAAGCACCTAAGATAAACTATCAAAGAGGGCTTTTACATGGGTTATAACGTTAGGTGTAGGGAAAAGGAAAACACGGTTTTGTTGGATAAGGGATATTTTACTGGTGGCGAGTTAAAGATCTTGATAAATTACATGTACTATACAATGTTGCTAAGCCAAGACTCGACTCAATCTTAAGCTAAAAATAAAATAACAAAAACATAAAATAAACATAAAATGAAACGGGATGGTAGTCCGTATGTTTTTTTTTTTCTACTTTTCTTTTCTCATTTTTTTTTGTATTTTTCTTGATTTTTTTTTTTTTTTTTTTTTTTTTTTTTTTTTCATACACTCTTGCCCTACCATCCAAAATAATACATCATAGGGGCATTGCATTCCCCTTACACTTGAACTTTTACATAACTTTACAAATAACTATTCTAATGACTCGAATTAAGATAATCGACACACTTGGAGTACTTTTAAAATATTTAGCACATATGGGGGTAATAATGTTGTTCTTCCCCATTACTCCATTACACTAGTACTTTACCCATGAGTCCCAATCGTCCCAAAACAATATGTACAAGGATATGACTCGACTTAGCAACCATGTAATCAATTAGATAATTAACTAAGGGTTTAAACAAATGTTGTCACAATAATGCACTAAAGATGAGTGCATACAAGGTAGGCTAAGGCGATTTGGGTGTACATTTAAGTGGGGTGTAAACAAATTCTTCCTTTAAGTAAAATGCTTAAAGGTCGAAACGAAAAGATAGGCTCTGAGGGGTGTACTAGGGGTATCGTGTACTAAAAATGAGTACAACGCAAAGGGTGTGGGAGAATTACTTGACCAATGTAGCCAAAGTAATTATAACAAAAAGACAGGTGTAAAACAATGGGTTAATCCTAATGCCTCTTATCATTTAGTAAATCTAACTACACGAATGTAGTCTCACTTGTGGCCTCGGAATGGTCCTAACGCAAGTTCTAGAATCTAAGTGCTACCGGTACACACATCATAGCATAAATGCTTTTCCTACCAATTCTAGGGGCGAACCTCACATATTTGGGGGTGGAAAATTTTTTAGTGGTACGGTTTTTGTGCTAGTCATATAACTCCTATCCGTGAGACGCTCATTAGATCAAAGTTTCACTCCTAAGTGTTGTAAAAAATTTTAAATTTGGCACTAAAATTGCCCTAACAGGTATTTATCTCAGTTTTATTACACATCTACCATCAAACAAACAAAAATCAAGTGCAATTGTATTCTCTAAAGTATCGTACTTTTACCCCCCCTTACACTTAAGATGAACATTGTCCCCAATGTTCAAATAACAAATGTAAAAGTAAAAAAGTAAAAGAATGAAATCAAATACTCCCCTGATTTGCTCGGTGGATAATGTGGTAACACGGTTAGATCTTCTTCCAAGGTAATGATGAAGCTCCATGACTAATGCATCGCCATAAGCTTGATCCAACAAACATCTCCTTGTCTAAAATAACCTGTTAAACCTGAGAAAACAAACACGAAAACCTGCATAACATCGGCGGGATAAAATCTATATATAAGGATATAATGCTTGTGGAATGATAGTTTTGCAGATTCCTGGAGATTATAAGTTAGAGATTTAATAAAAACTTTTATTGAAAACAAAACTTTCAAAAATTTTCAGAAAATTAAACCTGATGCCGTCAGGTTGTAAATCCTGACGCCGTCAGAAATGATCTGACAAAATTCTCATGTTAAGTTTTCGGAAAATTTTTGGAAAAACCTATACCTTACTTCCTGGAAATCCTGCAAAACATCATTATGACTCGATACAAGCATTTGACTCAAACAAATACTAATATGTATGTTAATTTATTATTATTACGATTCATGTTCATTTGTTCTAATAAACCGGTTTGGATTTCCCTTACACTTAACTTTTGCAAAATACCTTTATATGTAGTTAAGACGAAGTTAAAAACAAGATAAAGCATTTTCACAAATTAGTTTTGAACATGAATCAATAATAATAAAATTTAAACACACATACGGAAACAAATAAAAACAAACAAACAAATAAATAAACACACAAAGCAAATAAAACTTGGGTTGCCTCCCAAGAAGCACTTTTCTTTATTAACGAGTCTTGTAGCTAGACTCAAAGTCCTTCTACCCTATGTAAGTGAGTTCGTCATCGAGGACGTCTTTGGGGTTAAGCTTGGATTGAAGTTTCCTATTGGTCCGCTTAGTACAATATATCTTTTCAAACTTCTCTCCATCCGGGTCATACAATGTCATCTTAATATGCCATGACCCATCTCCATCTTTGGGTGGCTTGTCCCAATCCCACTTATGATCATCTTCCTCACAATTCCACTTATTCATCCCTAGGTTTATTGGCAAAACTCCTAGGAAATCAATCATCTTCCTAAAAACTAGAGGGTCTTCAAATGGATCCAATTCGGTGTCTCTAGCCAAGAGTTGCTCTACCGTATGTGTTCGGTTCACAAAGTCCTCTTCTAGGTAAAATGGACATTGGGGTCCTATGAAGTCTCTATCGATCCAAGGTCCATATCTAGATGGTCTCCTATTTGATTCTAACCAATGTGGTGTCGGTTCCTTACTAGTATCATAGGCATGTTTCTTAACATCATAGACTGACCAAGTATCCCCTTCTCCTACCGCTATCTTAGATTCCTTACAATCAATCATAGCACTAGCGGTCGGCAAAAATCCTCTACCTATCAACAAGGGGCATGTAGGGTCGCTAACCATATCAAGGACGTGGAAATCGGCTAGAATGGTTAGTTTTCCAATGTGTACTAACACGTCCTTAACTACTCCAACCGGGTAAGCAACACTTCCATCCGCTAAGCCTATAATCACCTCGGTTTCTTTGAGTTTTCCTAGTTTTAGAGAGGTGTAGAGAGGTAACGGAAGTAGGTTAAGGCTTGATCCAAGATCGGCTAATGTGTCATAAGCCTCCGAATTACCGATCTTGCAAGGTAGAACAAATAAGCCCGGATCATCTAACTTCTTAGGTAGCTTGTTTTGAACAAAGGCGGTCCCTTTTTCGCCTAACTTGAGCTTCTTCTCATCCAACACATCAATAACCGGACTTTCAAGGTGGAGCTCCTTGAATTCTTCGTCAAGGTTTTGAGTGGGAGGTGTTTCAACTATGTTGTTGACCAATTTGGATGTCCTAACTTCTTGATCATTTTGAACGACTTGGGTTTGTTTGAAACACGAGCTCATGGAATTGACCGAATAATATTGTGGACAAGAACTAGGAGACGAAACCGACGAGATGGCGTTGACGTTTAGTTTCGGGTTCTTGACTGTGTTGCTAGGGAGTGCTCCCATTTCTCGGTCATTGAGGGCTTTCAACAAAGTGTCAATCTTATTGGTCATCTCGCTTTGTTTTTGTTTGAAATCGGCTTCAAACTTGGCTAAACGAGCTTCTTGAGATGCCATAAATTGGGACATCAATCCTTCAAAGTTATCGGTACTACCATTGCCGGAAGGATTGTTGTTGAAAGTACGGTTCGAGTTGGAACCACTTGATTGGAAACGATTAGGTGGGTTGGAAGAATTGGTTTGTTGTGCGTTTTGGTTTTGTTTCCACCTAAGGTTCGGGTGATTTTTCCATGAGGGGTTGTATGTATCACCGTAGGGGTTTGGCTCGGGTTTGAAAGTGTACCACTTGTCTCCCGCTCCGTCGGTACGCGAGGATGCGTAGTCCGCAAAAGCTTGTTTGGGGAGTTCCATGCAATCACGAGTGTCGTGGGGACCACTACATAATTCACTTGAAGAAGTGATTTTGTTCACTTGGCTTGAAGGTTTAGGAGCCTCGTAGGATTTCATGAGAAACTTGACTTGGTCTTCAAGTTCTATGATCCTACGGTCGGAAGTGCTTGAATTGTTCGAAGGCAAAGATATTGCCTTGACCGTTTTATTCAAATCACGGGGATCACTCCAACTTTCGTTGTCATAAAGAGCAAGATCCTCTAGGAGAGCCCATGATTGTTCCGCACTTAGATCACGTAGCTTACCACCGGCCGATTGGTCAATGGTTTGCCTCGTGTAGAGATTGATATGGTCATAGAAGATTTGGACTTGGAGCCAAAGTTCTATGCCATGGTGAGGGACTTTTTTGAGTAAGTCCTTGAATCGAGTCCATGCCTCGTAGAGGGTTTCGCCTTGATGTTGTTGGAACATCAAGATATCATTCCTTAGCTTGGTAGTTCTTCCCGGTGGGAAAAACTGAGCAAGGAAACGAGTGGTGAGATCATCCCAAGAGGTGATGGATCCTGCGGGTTGACGTTCTAGCCACTGACTAGCTTGGTCCCGCAGAGAGAATTGAAAGAGACGCAGTCGGGTCGTCTCTCGAGTGGCAACATCAAGGTCTATAGAATCAACGATTTTGAGAAAGTCCTTGAGATGTTGGTTAGGATCTTCGGAACGAAGTCCATGGAATGCGCATCCGCTTTGCACCAACCGGATGGTGTCGGATCGCAAGGGCGTGACATTGGCTCCTTGAGTGAGCTCAATGGTGTTTCGATAGCCATGGTGGCTAGGACGGGAGTACTCTCCTAAAGTATGGGCTCTAGGAGGTGGTGGTTGTTGTGGTGGGTTGTTGGGATCGAGGATATTACCACCTTCCATGATGTCGGATGGTAATGGTTACGAACAAAGAAACGAAGAAAAAAGATAGACTAAAGAAAACCTAGAAAAATAAAATAAAAATCTCACTAGAAAGGAATCTAGTGAGTAGACCTATAAAATAAAAATTCAACCTAAACAATAACTACTCCCCGGCAGCGGCGCCAAAAACTTGATGCGTGGTTTTGCAACCTTACAACAGGTTTTACCTCTCGAGGGATCTCAAGAGGCTTACAACCCCACCAGGCAGTGTACCTGACCGATGTAGTATAGTGTAGTGGTAAGTACGGGGGATTGATCGTTCTCCACAGGGAATAGTGTTCGTTAGGTATGAAAAACTACTCTAATAGGTCTAAGGGTGAGAGAAGATTCTTTTTATGTTTTTATAATTTTATGAAAGCAAGTAAAATCTCGGGTTTGAGGGAGTGGGCGGAATTAGTTGCTAGTCAACTAACCCAAATAACTACGAATGCAAATAAAATAAAATAACTGAAAATGAAAAGGTGGTAAAACTTATGTGGTGAGAAATGTGTTTACTTAGATTTCCTTACTCCCTAACTATCTTTTACCGGTTGATTAGTGTGTATTAATCGCGTGGATGACGGGTGTATTCCTTAATACCAATCGTGGGGTGGCGTACGTACTTCCCCAACTCTACAAGCTCCTACTTCACTCCTATGTCGAGCCGGCTAGGAAGCTCCTAACATGGGATCACTAGAATTCGCTCATGCATTAAATACAACCATAAAAACCTTTAGTACGCATTGGTTCATGTTTCTTAAGACGTTCAAGCAAGTTACCGAATAGGAAGTTAGCCAGTTTTCTTAAGCCTAACATAGATGAACAATCATCCAATACAACTAATAACACACTAATAACCAATAATCAATAGCTAGGTTTCATTAGATCTAAGCAAACACAAGATAAATCTAGCCTAACATGTTAAACAAAAGACAAGAACAAGATAGAATCAAACAACACATAGACATATTGAATGATTAATTGATAACTTATCTTCAATGTAACATGGAAGATCTTAAGGCAAAAAGCCTTGAAAAAGCTGCTAAAATTGTCTTAGGGTTTTTCACACACAAAGTTCCACACAAGTTCCACCCTTATGATAAAAAATTGCAAAACTATATATAGACTTTCAGATCTGACGGCGTCACGTTATGGAGTGTGACGCCGTCACCTCGCCGCTTTTAGGGTTCCCGGATGGCCTTCTTGACGCCGTCCCTCTTTAGCTCTCCAAAATCCGTTCTGGCTTATCAAGGCTTGACGCCGTCATAATTAGGCGTGACGCCGTCCCGCTTTAAATTAAGTCGTGACGACCTTGATCACTCCAAAGGGTGACGCCGTCAGAATTCCCATGCAAATTTCTCTGGCTTATCATGAGTAATTTTCATATCTACCACTTTTGCCAAGCCATGACGCCGTCAAGAACAAATCCTGACGCCGTCAAAGGTACTTTCCAGCACAATTTTGAGACTTTGCCGTTTTCTTCACTTTTATGCTCCAAAAACGTCCAAAATGCTTTCTTTTCCAGATTTCTTCTCCAAAGTACCTAAAATGACAAAAGGAACGATTTAGGGCAATATTTGATCAAATAAATACGATATAGGGCTTAAATGACCCCCTAAAAGCGGTACACTTTTCGCTTCATTAGATATGTCACCTCAAAATGACCACTATCCTGAGACTCCTAATCTCATTTACGATACATATATGGACGAACCAAGTTGTAGTAATACTAATTTGGTAACTCTAGATATGGATCCTAATGAAGAATTCGAGTCACAGCATACTGATAATGATGAGGAAACACGTGCTATGTTTGAATCATTATTGCAAAATTGTAGTATTGAAATTGAGAAAGTTAAAACGGTCAATCGCAAGGTTAAGGCCGCGAATGAAAAATTGACCGCTGAGCTTGAGAGTTATAAGGTGAATGTACAAGCTTTTGATTTTCACAACAAACGTCAGTCAGATCTTGAGGTTAGCTTAAGAGATTCTGAGTTAAGAGAGAAACGTTTGCAAATAAAATTTGACACTCTAGATGTTAATTAATCTCTTAACAAAGAAATTTCTGAACTAACCAACCAGCTTTCAAATCAAAAATTAACTTATTCCAATCTTGAAAAAGAAAAGGAGGAGTTAAAAGAAAGGTTTTCAAAACGTGAAAAGGATCTTCTTAAAGAGATTACTGACAAAAAGGAAACCATTGCAAAGTTGGAAGATTTGCTTGTAAAAACGGGTCATTCTACACAAACAGTTAACTTGTTAATAAACGATCCAAACCCGATTTTACATACATTAAAAAAGGTGGCTATCGGTTATGAAAACCCTTATATTCTCAAGAAAGCTCAAAAAGAACAGAATGTGCTTTTTAATGGTAATTTAATAAATGCTATCCATGACCCTCCTTCGCGTTATGATTCTAGCGAAACGATTGCGCTGTCGGAAGAGAGTAGAAAGAAAATGCGACAAATGAACAAAGAAATAAAACCCATTGACTATAATGAAGTTAACAAACTTGCTGGGGTTCATCTTGTTCAAAAGGAGTCACCTCTGTTTTTTCAAAAACCAGTGGTTTTCACAAGACAAAAAGCTGTTTCAAAACATCTGCCTAACATCGAACAAATAGCATCTAAAAACACTTATGATTCAAGTGCAGCTAGACTATATTTGGTTGATCTTAAACAGAGAATTGAAACACTTCAAAGTATTGTGGCATCCAAAACAAACAATCAAAAAATGGAATGGTTTTCAAGTTTTCAAAATGACCTGAAAGAGATGTTCGAAAATGAAATCAATCCACATATTGCTGCAATCTATGCAGTTGTTCAAAATGTGGAACATAATCTTTTGAAAGAGTCAGCAGAATTCGTTAAGGACCACAAATCCTTAGTGAATGAAGCCAATGAATACTTGGAACACATAAAAGTTTTGGAAAAGCAAAATGACTCTCTCTCCTTCGAAGCTCTATCGACCGATATTATGTCTATTATTTTCCAAACATATTCTGTTGAGGATGATGAACGACTTCGAGCTGAGACTTCTGAAATTATTTCAAAATATGAAAAGGCACTTTTTAAGATTGAAAAGCAAAATGTTACATATTTTAAACAACTTGATACGAAAAAGGAAGAATGCAAGTATGACAAACTGTCGTATGAGCGCTCTTACAAACAGTTGAAAGAACAAATTGATATTTTGAAGTCTCAGCTTGAAAGTCAAAAAGGGAAGGGTGAGGAAACAAAGGGTATTGCACCATCAACCCCCTTACCTAATGAGAAATAAAAAGAGAAAGCTGTTGTCGAAACATCGAATGTAATAGCACCTGGCCTTTATAGGATTAGTCCCACTACTGCGTCTGCCTCTACATCTAAAACATATAGGGCGATAGACAAAAGTAAGAAAGATACTCCAAATGAGTCTAGGAATGCTACCACAACATCTAAGGACAACAACAAAAATTCTAATGAGTGTGCCTTACCTTCTACAGGAATAGAAAGCAACTCTAGGAGCAAAAGACAGTCTAGGAGCAATAACAAGAAACCTAGTGTCTCGCCTGTTTCTGAGAGTGCGTGCAAGAAAGTAGAAGAACACCCTAGGAATTTACCGCTTTCCAAGAAGAAACATGTATCATCTAGTTGTAATGATAAGACTCCTGTTTCTAATGCATGTAATGATTCTGATTGTTTAATGCAAAAGAAAACTTTGTCTGTAAATGCTTGTGATGATAATGTTTCTAATGATGTGAAAAAGAATGATATGCCTGAACAGAAAAAGGTTCCTTTAGTAACTAAGGCTAAGTCTAGATATATTCGAAGACTTATTGCAAAAGCTAGGAATACCACTAGCAGCCTATTGCCTAAGGATCACTCTAAGTTTTGTGCATGGAAACCAACGGGTAGAATGTTTACACTTAAGAATGGCACATTAGAAATAGTTCCCAATGTATCTAAGGAAACCAATTCTAAGTGTGATTCACCTGCTACATCTAACCCCTTGGAACCAAATGTTAAACGGTTTCCATATACAAAATCCTCTGTTCTTTGCAGGTCATTGAAATTTGTCTTTGGATCGTCGACTCGGGTTGCTCCAAGCACATGACCGGGAATTTGAAGCTGCTGATCAACTTTGTATGGCAGTTCATGGGGACTGTACGTTTTGGGAATGATCATGTTGCAGCTATTCTGGGTTATGGAGATCTTCGGTTTGGAAACTACTTAATCACTCGGGTTTACTATGTCGAAGGGTTGGGACACAATCTATTCTCAGTCGGGCAGTTTTGTGATGCTGATTTAGAGGTTGCTTTTAGGAGAAACACTTTTTTTGTCAGGAATTTGGTGGGGAATGATCTCTTAATTGGGAATCGTGGCACCAATCTCTATGCAATTGACATAAACCAAATGGCCTCTTCATCTCCTATTTATCTCATGACCAGGGCAGGCGAAACAAAATCCTGGTTGTAGCATAGACGTTTGTCCCATCTGAACTTTGACACGATCAACAAACTTGCCAAAGACAGCATCGTCTTCGGTCTTCCTAAATTCAAATACACCAAAGAACACCTATGTCCATCATGTGAGCAAGGAAAGAGCAAAAGAGCAACATATAAACCTAAACCCGTACCTAGTTCGGTTGATAGGTTGCATTTGCTGCACATGGACTTATGTGGCCCGATGAGAGTTCAAAGCATAAATGGGAAGAAGTATATTCTTGTAATTGTTGACGACTATTCAAGATATACATGGGTAAAGTTTTTGAGATCAAAAGATGAAGCACCAAGCACCATCATCACCTTTCTGAAGCGGATTCAAGTTCTACTTCAAGCTCCAGTTAGGATAGTAAGAACGGATAATGGCACGGAATTTGTCAATCAGGAGTTAAGAACATTCTTTGAAGAAACTGGTATTACTCACCAGACATCAGCTGTCCGAACTCCACAGCAGAACGGAGTAGTTGAAAGAAGGAATCGAACCCTTGTAGAAGCTGCTCGCACTATGCTGATCTATTCCAGTGCACCGTTATTCCTATGGGCTGATGCTGTTTCTACTACTTGTTTTACTCAAAACCGATCCCTAATCCATCCAAGATTCAATAAAACCCCATATGAACTTGTCAACAACCGAAAACCGGATATTTCTTATCTTCATGTATTTGGCGCTTTATGCTATCCAACAAATGACAGGGAAGATCTGAGAAAGTTGAAGGCAAAGGGTGATATTGGAATCTTCATTGGTTATTCTAAAAACTCGAAGGCATTCAGGGTGTATAACAGGAGAACGAAAAAGATTATGGAGATGATGAATGTGAAGTTTGATGAAATTTCACAAATGGCTTCTGAGAGACTCGCTCTAGAACCCGCGCTTAACCCAATGACTTCCGGACATATCAGTTCGGGACTCGCACCTCAAGGAGCTCAATCAATTCATGACGAACAACCCACATCTCAAGAACTGGATAATTTCTTCGAGTTCATGTACGATGAATACTATGGTGGAGCTTCGAAAAATGCATCTAACCAACATTCCGCTGCACCCACTCAACAACCACCACCATCACCACCAAATCCAGATGCATCAACAACATTCGAAGCTAGCGCACCAACTCCCTCAGCCTCAACATCATCTACATTTACTCCAGCAACTCCATTCATTGAAATTGTTCTACCAAGAATTGATGAGCAAGAACAAAATAATGCTGTGTTATACGAAGAAGTCTTTGAAAACCCGTTTGGAACGGAATCTGGTGAATCATCTTCCAGATTACATGAACCGTCTAACACGCAGTCATTCAGTCCAAGGTACCCTTCAACATTACAGTGGACAAAAGACCATCCGATTGAACAGGTTATTGGTGAACCCTCAAGACCAATTCAGACGAGAAAACAACTTCACACCGATTGCGACGTGTGCATCTATGTCTGCTCAGTCAGTCTCATAGAACCTAAGAACATACGGGAAGCAATGGCAGATAATGCCTGGATTGAAGCGATGCAGGAAGAACTTCTTCAATTTCAAATCCATGACACCTGGGATTTAGTTCCAAGACCAATTGACAAACTAGTCATTGATCTTAAATGGTTATGGGAAAAAAAAAGGATGAAGAAATGACTGTAATTCGCAACAAAGCTCGTCTGGTGGCAAAGGGATACAGACAAGAAGAAGGGATAGATTTTGAAGAGTCATTCGCACCAGTTGCAAGGCTTGAAGCAGTCAGGATTTTCTTAGCTTATGCCGCTCACAAGAACATCACGGTTTATCAGATGGACATCAAGACGGGGTTCTTGAATGGAACTCTGAAAGAAGAAGTGTATGTGAGTCAACCAGACGGTTTCGTTGACAAAGATCATCCGGAATACGTCTACAAGCTAAAGAAGGCAATCTATGGTTTGAAACAAGCCCCACGGGCGTGGTATGACGAGTTATCATCTTTCTTGTTGTCAAATAATTTCACCAAAGGAACAATTGATCCAACCTTGTTTACAAGAAAATACAAAAATGATATTTTGATTGTTCAGATTTATGTGGACGACATAATATTTGGGTCCACTAATCCGACACATTCAAAACATTTTGAAAATCTCACGAAAAGCAAATTCGAAATGTCCATGATGGGTGAATTAAAATTCTTTTTAGGCTTACAAATTCATCAATCCCCACGTGGTATTTTTCTAAATCAAGCTAAATACACAATTGAGATTTTGAAAAAACATGGAATGGACAATTGTGACTCTGTTGGTACTCCAATGGTCACTTCACCAAAAATTGGCGCTGACCTATATGGGAAACCCATGGATTGGAAGAAATATCGGAGCATGATTGGTTCTCTCATGTACCTAACTGCAAGCCGACCAGATATTCATTTTGCTGTTTGCTTAATTGCACGGTTTCAGGCAAGGCCTACCGAACTTCACCTCCAAGAGGTTAAACGGATCTTTCGATACCTTCGAAGAACCATTAACATGGGTCTTTGGTATCCGAAGGATTCGGACTTTACACTAATAGCATTTTCAGATGCAGACCATGCCGGTTGTCAAGTTACAGCAAAAAGTACATCAGGCGGAGCGCAATTTCTGGGAGAAAAGCTAGTAGGCTGGTCCTCAAGGAAACAAGACTGCACTGCTTTATCAATAGCAGAAGCCGAGTATGTGTCTCTATCTGCGTGTTGTGCCAAAGTTCTATAGATGAGGACACAACTCACGGATTATGGTTTCTCTTTCAACCGCATACCTTTGTATTGCGATTCAAAAAGTGCCATAGC
The DNA here is from genome assembly GCA_021014915.2 of Artemisia tridentata subsp. tridentata. Classification (NCBI taxonomy): domain Eukaryota; kingdom Viridiplantae; phylum Streptophyta; class Magnoliopsida; order Asterales; family Asteraceae; genus Artemisia; species Artemisia tridentata. The sequence continues at coordinate 247,192,374 of CP139508.1, forward strand.
CATCTCGTGCAACCCAGTCCAACACTCGAAGACCAAGCATATTAGAGTCCGCTACCACTTCATAAAAGAGTACGTTGAAGAGGGTACTGTTGAATTGTTTTTCGTAAAGACTGAATATCAGCTCGCCGATCTATTTACTAAGGCCCTCCCAAAAGAGCGGTTTGAAAACTTAGTTCGTTGAATTGGAATGCGAAGCTTAACTCCCGAAGAGTTAGAAAGTCTTCTCGAATCCTATTGATTTATATCAAAAAGCTTCGCATGTAAAAATTTTTGTAAATATATACTTGTTCAAAATTAATACTGTAAATACAGAAAATTTCAAAAAGCCATAAAAAATATAAAACATCAAAAACCAAAAAATATTCTTCTCTCGACATGTCTCTCGTCTAATCAATATTCTGTACGTACTTAGAAATGTCATTCAACAATGATATGGGCATGTACAGATGCTTCAGCGAGAGTTATTTTTTATGTTTTTCTAAAACATGTCGTTTCTCAAATTTTTCTTCATCATGGCTTTCGTGCATTTCAGTACGAAACCCGTGCTACATTTTAAGACTCCTGATTATTTCCGATCAGGACACGCAATGTTAATGGCGAAAAGCTAAAACCCGTGAGCACTTAATCAAAATTGTTTCAAAAGATTTTTCAAAGTCTTTTTATAAATTTTGTGTTCACAACAACTCCCTCAAAGACCTCTAAATGCTTTTAAACTAAAAAATTTAACCATTTGCTCTAATTAAGGGGAGTATAAAAGAAAAATGTTCCATTTTCATGCTAAAATCAGTCCGTCTCTCCACAAAAAGTATCATTTTAATCAACTGTTTTCAAAAATATTACTTCATGCTATTTTTGAGGGGGAGATTAAGTGTTTATAAATATGGGGGAAAGGACGTGATTAAAATGTGATCTAAAAGAAGTTTTGTCGTTTGAATCTCAAAATGATTCCTTCAAAAAGACTCGGCATGAACCCTCGAATTGACGAAACTAAATGTCCGTTCTCTAAAAGACATGTCCTTGACGGGTAATAATTTCAAGCTGGTTTACAAGTGATGCAAGCGTGTCTCGCAAAGGACTTGTCTGAGTAGAATGTATTAATTCGAGAGATGATCATTGAATATGACCGGGACGGGTAATAATTTCAAACTAGTCTAACTAGTGATGTAAGCGTGTCTCGCGAAGGTCGTGTTCATTGAAAGTCGATCATTTCAAATGTGCGAACTCTACCCAACATGTGCAATTTATTTCAAAAATGCATGAGCACATGTGAAAGGGGAGTGTTTAAAAATGTAAAACTCTCGATGTGTTAACTAAATGTGTTTTCTCATGAACACGTTGAGAGATTTTCACAAGGTTTAATGGCATGTGACAAATAATCTAGGATAATCATGGAGTAATAAGGTGATTATGGTTATGTTATGTCTAATGATCCGCCAGAACCGGAGGGATCTACCCAAGGACAATTCCTATAGCTTAGCATTAGAAGTCCTTAGGAAAGATTGATAAAAGGAGTATAATGAGAAAGGAGAAAGAAGGGGTTGAAGAATGAAAAAAAAAGTTTTTGTAAGGGTGAAAAGAAATAGCTCTCCATGAAAACTTAGGTCAGAAACCGGGTCAATACATCTGCTATCGGTACTCACTAAGGTGATACTGGTATTGAAGACAAGACGTCATGGACCCAGTGACGCATTTGCACCACCCCTCCTATCCACTCAGATATCTCTCAAAAGATATTTGTTTCATTTCTCACGGAGAACACTACATAATCTATCGGCCTCTCACTTCAAGATGTGTTGATATTGAAAAGGTGGCACTCTGCTCCATGCCTCTGACGACTAAAACCAAAACGCACATAATTGAGTCCAGAGACATGAGATTCATAAAAGATCTCTTAGGAACACTTCCTATGCAATACACTTGTGTTCACTCAAAAGGATACAAGCTGTATGAGTCTTAATGAGATCCAAGGATCTTGCCTCACGACATGATGGCCGCTGGACGATTTATTGCTAACTGTCTTATGCAGGTACAGATGAAAGTCCATTCACCATCATCATCTACAACGACGACGCAACTGGACAGAGGATGTAGATCAAGGCAAGAAAGACCAAAAGACGATTCTTTGAAGATCACAGTGCATGAAGGAACATTGATTAAAGAATATTATACATTGACACGCGAAGTTCAAGATGTCTAAAGCTATAGACCAATCACGGGAGCATCATTGAAATGACCATCCCTTAGGGGGAGATTGTTAGAAATCACTTTATGTTAAATATGAAGTGATGGTCATTTGGCATGTAGACTCAATGTGTTGTGTATAATTTGTACTTAGTAAAGTGGGCTTGTAGCATTAGAGTATTAGTGTGTCATTTGTTTAAGTGTAATGTACATACAAGCCCACTCCATCTTTTATTTAAAAGCCCACCAAGGCCCACTTGGTTGGCTGTGAAACACAAAACCACGCCACACACACTCTTTTACAGTGTGCGTCATAATTCATAAGAAAAAGAGTGTGTGTGTGTGTGCCAAGTTCTCTTTAGTCTTTGTATTGTCTTTCAACCTTTGAATACAATCATTCGACTAGCAAATAACTCCATACGATCCATACATATTCTCTTCTTGTTCTTTATATGTTTATGTGAGTGTCATCATCGTGTTTTGTTTGTATGATAAAGAAGGAAGTCGTGGTCTACAAGTAGATTCCGCATACTTAACCATATTAACTCAAAGTATCACATACACAAAGTTACAAAGGACTAACATCCTATTAGGTCTATCGAATCCCTCTCAATTGGTATCAGAGCAAGGCTGATATATTTGATTTAGAAGAAGAAGAAGAAATGGACGTGGAGAATACTCAGGCTACAAATATTGTTGCAAAGTTGCCCATGATCAAATAGAATGAGTTTGAGTTATGGAGGTTAAGGATTGAGCAATACTTTATGGTTCAAGATTATGCTCTTTGGGATATCATTCTGTATGGTGATTCTTTTACACTAGGTTATTCAGATGTCATTCTTGACGGCAAAACAATTCGAAAAAGAAATACTGGACTAACTACCAATGAAGAAAGGATACAAAAGAGGAATGATCAAAAGGCAAGAAATTTGTTGCTTATGATCATTCCTGGTGAACAAATGCTTTCTTTTAGCAAGTATCCTGATGCAAAACTCTTTTTGAAGAGATTTATGCATGGTTTGGTGGTAATGAAACTACCAAGAAAACGCAGAAGACATTGCTGAAACAACAATTTGAAAACTTTAGTTCAAATAGCAATGAATCTCTTGATAAGCTGTTCTCTAGATTATACAAGCTTGTCAGTCAGTTAGCTGTGTTGGGAGTTGAGATATCCAAGGAAGATCTCAACATGAAGTTCTTAAGAAGTCTACCTGATGAATTCCATACTCATGTGGTTGTCTGGATGAACAAGCCAGATATTGAAACCATGAAACTCAATGATTTGTACAACAACTTCAAAATTGTTGAACAAAGTCTAAAGAAGTCTGGAAGCTATAGTACTAGTTCTGGGAATATGGCATTTATGTCATCTCCCAACATTAGTAAGTCTGAAGAGGTAGATGAAGAAGAAGAGAGTGTTTCTACTGCTAGTTATGGTGTTTCTACTGATACTACACAAAAGAATGTTGTTGTACTTGGAGATCCAACATTCTATGTATTTATGTCTAGTCAAACTAGTGGTTCCCCTCTAAATCATGAAGACCTTGAAAAGGTGGATGATGATGATTTAGAAGAGAAGGATATCAAATGGCAGGTTGCTTTACTGAGCATAAGGGCTAAGAAATTTTGGCAAAGAGCAGGAAAGTAGATTACCATTAAGGGTAATGAAACTGCTGGGTTTGATAAGAAGAAAGTAGAGTGTTTCAACTATCACAAAGTGGGACACTTTGCAAAAGAGTGCAGAAAGCCAAGAAGGCAAGAAAATAGGAGCACATGGTATAAGCAAGATAAGAAGAAGGAAGTCACTGTGGAAGAGCCAAAGGCTATGCTAGCCATTGATGGTGTTAGCTATGATTGGAGCTTCATGGCTGATGAAGATGAAGCACCAAAAGAAGCTACAATGGTGGCAACTGAGACTGCACTGATGGCCTTTTCTGATTTAGAGGTAAATTCTATAATTAAGTGTACTGAATCTAGCTCTGCTCTTAAAGCCTATGAAAAACTTAAAAAGGAATCTGATGATCAACTAGAAGATCTATATAAAACAATGGCCAATTTATCTAATCATAAAAGAGGCCTAGCTGTTCTTGTAAAACAAATCTTACATTTTCAAGAAAATGAATCTAAGTTTAGTGATGACATGGCTGCACTAAAAAGAAACATAGAATTCAAAGATGAGTGCATTGTTGTGCTAAATGAATCATGTGCAAAGTACAAAAAGGTAAATGAAAATGTTAAGATAACAGTTGATACACTAGAATATGCCTCAGATGGAATCAATAAGATTTGGGAAGCTCAAGTTGTTAATAAAGCTAAGTCTGGTATAGGTTACAAATCTGTTCCTCCACCATACAGAGGTGTTCCTTCACCTCCAGGTATTGACCTAGCCCACACAGGATTAGCAGAGTTTCAAGACCCAATAATGGAATATGGTTCTAAGTCTACTGAGATTCCAAAGGTAGAAGAAGTAAGTGAGAGTTTAAGTAAAACTTCACTTTCTGAGGACAAGGTGTCCTCTGATAGGAAATCAGATGTTGTAAAATCTGATAGTGATGAAGAAGAACATGTTATGTCTAAACCTGAAGTTGTTAAGAAAGCAGGAACAAGTGTTCCTAAAGTGGTCAAAATAGATGCTGTTAGGCCTAAATCTAATATTAAACATGTTAGGCAACCAGTTAAATATTGTGAACAATATAGAACCACTAACAAGCCTAGAGGAAACCAAAGAAATTGGAATGACCTCAAGCCTCATCAACTAGGTGATGACTTTTCCTTTTATAACAAAGCTTGTTACACTTGTGGTAGTTTCGATCATCTTGCTGCTTTCTGTAACCAATGGGTATCTGGGTATATAAACAATAGAGTGAACTTAAAAAGGCATACCCCTAAATTTCACTTTCACTCTAATTCTAAGATAACAAAACCCAAAGCAGTTTCAAAAGCAGTTCATACTGCTAGGCAAGCAGTTCATACTGCTAGACCATTTTAGACTGTTTACCCAAAACAAACAGTTAAAGGTGCAAAAACAACTTACAATCATGCATCTACAACTGTTAAAAGGCCCATTCAAACAAAAGCAGTGGTCCAAAAACAAGTTTGGAAACCAAAGGGAACAACTGCAAAGCTAGCAGTTTCTACTGCTAAGCAAGCAGTTCATGCTTCTGCTTGGGAAAACAGGGCAAATGTTGTTAAGGCCTCAGCATGTTGGGTTTGGAGACAAACTAAACCCAATGGTGCATCAACCATTCTTAAGATATTAAATTACATTGATGCACGAGGCAAATCCAAGTCAGTAATGGCTTGGGTCCCCAAAGAAAACTAATATTCCTCATTTTTATGCAGGAACATTGAACTGATAAACAAGAGGATCAAGGATACTCAGATAGTGGATGTTCAAGGCACATGACTGGCAACATGTCTTATCTCTCAGATTTTCAATCAATAAATGGAGGATATGTTAGCTTTGCAAGAGGTATTGGTGGTAAAATTTTTGGTAAAGGTACAATTACTAACTGGAAATTTAGATTTTGAAGATGTGTACTATGTACAAGAGCTTAAGTATAATCTTTTTAGTGTCTCACAAATGTGTGACAAAACGAACAAAGTTCTTTTTACTGACACTGAATGTCTAGTACTTTCTTCTGATTTTAAGATGCCTGATGAAAGTCAAGTACTTCTTAGAATTCCAAGAAAGGGCAACATGTACAGTGTTGATATGAAGAACATTGTTCCTAAAAAGGCTTTAACTTATCTTGTTGCAAAGGCCACATTGGATGAATCAATGAAATGGCATAGGAGGCTTGGTCACATTAACTTCAAAACCATAAATAATATTGTTAAGAATGGTTTGGTAAGAGGTTTACCTCAAAAATGATTTGAAAATGACCAAACATGCATTGCTTGTCTTAAAGGTAAACAACACAAAGCCATTTGTAAGCCCAAGATTTTTAACTCTATTGATCAATCATTGTTTATGCTTCATATAGACTTATTTGGACCTACTTCTGTCAGTAGTATGATGCATAAAAGATATTGTCTAGTTATTACTGATGACTATAGTAGATTTACATGGGTTTTCTTTTTAGGTTCTAAGGATGAGACTTCTAGCATCCTTAAGACATTCATTACACAGATAGAAAAAAAAGTAGACAAGAAAGTAACAGTCATTAGATGTGATAATGGGACAGAATTTAAAAATAGAGTTATGGATGACTTCTGCAAGGAAAAAGGTATTAGGAGAGAATTTAGTGTAGCTAGAACTCCTCAGCAAAATGGAGTAGCTGAAAGGAGAAATAGAACACTCATAGAAACTGCTAGAACCATGTTAGCCGACTCTAAGTTGCCTATCACTTTTTGGGCTGAAGCAGTTAATACTGCTTGCTATGTCCAAAACAGGGTTTTGGTTGTCAAATCTCACAATAAGACCTCATATGTGCTTTTTAGAGGTAGAACTCCTGCAATAGGATTTCTTAGACCTTTTGGATGTCATGTGACAATTCTGAATACCTTAGACCATCTAGGAAAGTTTGATGGTAAAGCAGATGAAGGATTCTTAGTTGGATATTCTCTTAAAAGCAAAGCTTTTAGAGTATACAACTCAAGAACTAGAAGAGTAGAGGAGAACCTTCATGTGGAGTTTTTAGAGAATAAATCCAATGTAACAGGTCAAGGTCCCAATTGGCTATTTGATCTTGAGACACTAACCCATTCTATGAATTATGTGCCTATTGTTGGAGAAACTAATGAATCTTCAGGTTCAAAAGGAGATGAAACAACAAATGAGGCAGGGTTAGATAAAGAGAAAGATCAAGATTATGTATGGATGCCAATATGGACAAGTACAAGTGTGGCTTCAACTTCAACAAATGATGAATCTTCTTCAGATAAATCTAAAGAAGGGGTTGAAGATGAAAACAAGGAAGATGAACAAGAAGAACAAGGTAGCAATACAATTATTATTCCTACTGCTGAGCCAAAAGTTCCTTCTGCTGAGACAGAGCAAGATACTGCCAGGAAAACAATTTATACTGCTAGGCCAAATGTTTCTACTGCTGCCCATCAGTCTCAACTGAAGCAGATTTCTCAGAAGAAGAGGTGGATTTCCATAATCTCCCATCTGACTATCATGTTCCTACAATACCACACACAAGGATTCACAAAGTCCACTCCCTAGACAATGTGATTGGAGATGTACAATCAGGAGTGAAGACAAGGCAACAACTAATGTCTTCAGACCAACAAGGGCTTCTTGATGCCCTTTATGCTTCAAAGCAACATGAGTTTTCAAACTCTTACTTGTTTGTATATTTTCTATCACAATCAGAACCAAAGAATGTTCTTAAAGCCCTAGATGATTCAAGCTAGGTGGAAGCTATGCAAGAAGAGCTTCTTCAGTTTAAGATTCAGAAGGTATGGGTGCTAGTTGATTTACCCAAGGGTGTAAGGGTAATTGGCACTAGATGGGTTTTCAGAAATAAAAGGGATGAAAGGGGCATAGTGATTAGGAATAAGGCTAGATTAGTAGCACAAGGGTACACACAAGAAGAAGGGATAGACTATAAAGAGGTTTTTGCTCCAGTAGCAAGGATTGAAACCATTAGGTTGTTTTTGGCTTATGCTTCATTTATGGGCTTCACAGTTTATCAAATGGAAGTCAAGAGTGCTTTTTTATATGGTACTATTGAAGAAGAGGTGTATGTCTCACAACCTCCAGGGTTTATTGACCCCGATCATCTAGACAAAGTGTACAAGGTAGTTAAGGCTCTTTATGGCCTTCATCAGGCACCAAGGGCATGATATGAAACACTGGCTTCCTACTTAATTAAAAATGGATTTCAAAGAGGCAAGATTGATCAGACATTATTCATCAAGAAGCACAAGAGTGATCTTTTGCTAGTGCAGGTGTATGTGGATGATATCATCTTTGGATCTACAAGGAAGGAGATGTGTTTGGAGTTTGAGAAACTTATGCATAATAAGTTTCAGATGAGTTCCATGGGGGAACTTACATTCTTTTTGGGTCTGCAAGTTAAGTAATCATGTGAAGGCATATTTATTAGTCAAGATAAATATGTTGCTGAGATTCTTAGAAAATTTCAATTTGCTGATTCAAAAGTAGCAAGCACACCAATGGACTCTGAGAAGCCACTTCTTAAAGATTTAGATGGAGAAAATGTAGATGTACACACATACAGATCTATGATAGGCTCTTTGATGTATCTCACATCATCAAGACCTAACATCATGTTTTCTGTTTGTGCTTGTGCAAGATTTCAAGTAACTCCAAAGGTTTCTCATTTAACAACTGTCAAGAGGATTTTTAGATATCTCAAGGGTCAACCTAGGTTGGGTCTATGGTATTCTATGGAATCACCTTTTGACTTGGTAGCATTTTCAGATAGTGATTATGCAGGTGCTAGCTTGGACAGAAAGTCAACAACTGGAGGATGTCAATTCCTTGGGTGTAGACTTATCTCATGGCAGTGTAAGAAGCAAACAATTGTGGCTACTTCAACAACTGAAGCTGAATATGTAGCTGCTGCAAGTTGTTGTGGTCAAGTCCTATGGCTTCAAAACCAAATTCTTGACTATGGGTATAATTTCATGAACACTGTCATACATATTGATAATAGTAGTACAATTTGCATAATTAAAAATCCAGTGCAACATTCTAAAACAAACCACATTGAAATAAGACATCATTTTATTAGAGATTGCAATGAGAAAAAGTTGATTCAAGTTCTTAAAATTGATTCTGATCACAACTTTTCAGATCTTCTTACAAAAGCTTTTGATGTTGGAAGGTTTCAGCACTTGGTAGCAAGTATTGGAATGCTTAATCCTCAATGATTTTAAACTCTGTGTTATTTTTTTGTACTGCTAGCTTTGTAAATTGGTACTGTTATTGAAAAGTTTGTACTGCTAGTACAAATTTTGATTGTTCAGTTCATACTGTTAGTCATATACGGTTTATACTGCTATAAGACAAATGCTTTGCATTTTGTTTCTTGGTTTTGGACTAACAATTTCAGGTATGAACACTGAGCACAAAGGAAGTTTCAAGTGAAATGGAAGCAGCAGAATGATTATCTTAGTTGCTAACATAATAGGTTTATGATGGACTGAATTTGGGAATTCATTAACAAAGGTTTACCCTAAGTTAATTAATTCTTTAAAACTTCTTTCTTGAAACCTGATTATGATGTTTCACATTGACTTGATGGATCAGTTGGTTGGATAGTAATTGACATAACTCACTTTCTATCATTTTATACTTTAATTAGTATAATGAGGAAGTCTAAGGACATCTGATAGAAAGAACAGCTAGCAAAAGTGAATCTAACACTTGTGTTAGAGGCAACAATTGCTATGAGCTGGAAACCCTGTCAAGAAAGCCTTTTGAATAGGTTTATCTTTACACAGGCAGTTATTTATAACTGAAAACATTGGTTCTCACACAACCAGAGGTTAATTTAAACTGAATTCTTGATTAAGTGTCTGTTACATACTTAATCCCTTCAATTTGGTTGAGAGCAGTATTATTTTTCATCATAAAGTCATATTCATACTGCTAAGTCAAAAGTTTCATTAAAAGGATTTTTAAAGTAGCTCAGAATAACCATCAAATGATGGATAATGAGTCAATGCCCCATGAATCACCTCTCATAGGAGTTAACACACCTAGAAGTGATGAGGGCAGCACATAATCTCTTAAGGAATTGATGGCTCCATGTACAATATTGTCTGAAAACATGTTCTAATTGGTAGATCAGATGATGGTGAGAGATCTTCCAAACAGGGGAGGATATATTTTGGTACATAGTGAGAGATCTTCCAATCTCGGAGGGAGGAAGATTAACCAATAAGGGAAGAAAAGATTGTGTATGCTCAGAATCAAGGGAGGAAACTCAAATTGATCAAGTTAAAGAAAAGACAAGAGCATCCAAGATGATGATGTCAGCTTTTTGAGAAGCTAACCTGTCTTATTATTCAGCCAATAATAAGAACACGCATTCAGTTGATGGATGCTGGGAATAAACTTTTTCAGTTGATGGATACTGAGAATAAGCTCTTCAAATGAAGAAAGTTCAAATGAAGATTCTGGAGTATTATATATATTCAGAAGGGATGAATCATTCAAATGGAGAAAGTTCTATCTAGGAGCTTTCAGTTTCAATTTCAGTTCATTACGTTTCTTCATCACTTGCAAAGGCATGCTGGAAAAATATTTGACTTCTTGGAACAAGCATCCAAGATACACAGCACCATTGCCTCTTATAATTCCTCCATCCAAGGAAATTGCACCATCTTTTATTCAAGATACTGCTATTGTTCAAGACAAAGAAGCTGATGTTATTACTGAAAGAGATTCACATAAAGCAGATAAGTTAAACTGAATAATCTTGAAGAACAAAGGAAAGCTCAGATCAAGAGTCTGACTATGAAGTGTTTGAAAGATCCTCACAATCAAAATTTAATTCAGAAGAAACATGTTGATTAGGGAATCACATGTTTAGGGGAGGATTGTTGGGAATTAAATATTCTGAAGATCAGTATTGGGAATTACAAGTTCACAAAGTTAGTACTGCTGAGAAGAATACACTAACAGTTTCTACTGCTAGTGTATATCTAAAGCCTCTCAAGTTATAACTAACAGTACTAACTGAAGTTAGTACTGCTAGTACAAAGAAGGTACTGCTGGTTGATCCTACTGCTAGTGTAACTTATACTACTGCTGGATGAATAAGTGTCATGTTTACTACTGCTGGTTGGATAAGTATAAAAAGATATTTGTGTATAAAAGTCAAGTATATACGGTAGATAATATCTTTGATTTGTAGTCAGTCAAACAAGTTGTAAACATAGATACATGTTGTATCTTAGCTACTGACACACTCAACATAAGCTAGCAAGTAGTTCGACAAGACTTGACATTATTGTAAAGATCTTCTTTGAACTATAAAAAGAAGATCTTAGCTTAGAGATAAGTACTTGAAACTTGAAACTTGATGCATGAACTTAAAAATACATATCTCTCAAGAACAAAAGAACATAACTTATCATAGAAATCATAAGTTATAGAAACATATAGATTCAAGGTTTGTAACCCTAGTGATAGTGAAGATCTCTCGTATTATTATCTTAATAATATTGAATCGTTTGGTGTTAACATTGTGTGTTCATTGTTCGTTACTAAAGCATTACTTTCCATTTCCAATAACCAAATAACCTTCTAAGTGTGGTTAAGTAGATTCCGCATACTTAACCATATTAACTCCATGTATCACATACACAAAGTTACAAAGGACCAACATCCTATTAGGTGTATCGAGTCCCTTCAAACACAATATAATTCTTTTCAACGTTTAACTCTTTATTGATAGATATCAAAAAATCAATATTTTCTTTAATACTTAATCTTGAAAACTTAAAACATCATTTCAATTACATACTTGGGATAGTCGGTTGAACAATATAAACTCTTAGGGTTTTTGGTTTTGCATTTTATTTAATTAATATATTTATCCCAGATAATTATATACGGCTTGTATAATTTCTATTTTACCTTTTTTGGGTAACATGTTGTTACACCCAGTAAATTTATTTCTCCAAAAAAATAGTCAAATACAAAGGATTTGAGTGAATCTCATATCTCAGCCCATTATAAAGGCTAAATGTAAACGCACCATTTATGCTTCAAACCAAACCAATCATGAGAAATACAAACCAATCTTATGAAAAACTACTAGATAAACTACTTACGTCTAGTGTAACTGTGAACCCTTATATCATAGGCATCACAGAAAGCTAATTATGCTTCCGTTAAATCTATCATCATAGTTATCTTTCCAACGCTCGTATAATTTTTTCATCCCAGTTCCACCTCCGCTTTTTGAAGATTTCGTAGCCATAGATGTCGATGCCATAAATCTCACGGTATCATTAGCATCCTCTTCCACTTCATTCTCGCTATCATTATCCTCATTATCCATGTTAACAACTTTACTGTTACCTATATTCCATCCTCACCTTTCGCGTTCACTGAATCACTTGGAATAATCTCATCATCCTTTTACACCATATTAAGAACATCAAAGGAATCTGAAGTCACAATTTTCGTACCACTTGAACTCGCCACATCACCCATAGGTTTCAAAACAGATTTAATATTATCCCCGACCATATTAGAATTCGAACCTTTTGGTTTAGCCTACTTATGTTCCGACTTCTTAGGTCTGTAGACTAACCGATACTTAGGATCAACAGGAAGACCTCTAATAGTTTGTTTTTGCGTCTTCGCATTCACATCAGATACAATTTTCTTAGGCCATGATCCATCAATGACCAAAAACCTTACAGGTTACACATCTTGTCGGCTTCTACTCATACTCGGCACAAATAGAATGCATGATATATGCATAACCATCAAAGTAGGCACTGCCACAACAAGAGTGTCTTTTAAATCAACATCAGCATGAAGATCAATCATTTCTCTCCTAAAACTAGACCTACACCATGATTCCATACACATTGAGGCCTTATAAGTATCTAACATCAATGGGGTACTAAGTTTTGTAGCAATAGCCCTCAATTCATTCTCCGTGAATGCCGTAATAGGGACATCATGAAGTTTAACCCAATAGGTACACTCTTCAAGTCTTCCTTAGGCACGTCCTCCACAGGAGACCACTTGCGAAAAATCAATGACACATTACGTATCATCCATGGTCCATTCTCCAGCATTTATTCCATACCAGTATTAGAATTGTAACACCCGATTTTTATAAGTTTTAGTAATAGACTTTTATATTGATATTAGAACATTAGAAAAGTTTTCCCGTTAGTTTTTATTAGAAATAAGGACTTCTAATTCAAATAGATAACGAAAAGGACTAACTATGAAAAATATTTAATAGCAGGGACTAACGTGCAAAGTATATTTTAGAGGAAGAATTACCATTATGCCCTTATAGTCTCATAACACTTAAAATCTTAGGATTCTTATCATAAGCACACGTGTATGTGTGTGTGTGTGTGTGTTGGATGGAAAGGTGTGTGTGTGTGTGTTGGATTGAAAGGTAGCTAAACTCCTTAAGGATGAAGAAATCATCCTAATCATAATTTATGATGGATTTTTGGTGTTTCCATGCTACCAAAAGATGTTATAAGCTCTCTTAAGATATTCCCCATCAAAGGTATGAAGTAATTACAAGTTAAGTTTCATGATCAGGATAGATGTTGGAGGTTTTGGTTAAAAAGTATGCTAATGATGAATTTAGTCATAGAAATCATGTTATAACAATGTTTGAAGATATAGACCATATTAGTATGTGTTGTGGATTATGTTTGTGTATGTTTATGAGTTACAATATGATCATGATTCTGATTTTATGAAGTTTGTGTTTAGAAAATTGAAGTAGCTCATGTTAGTAATGATGTTCATGTTTAGTGTATACCAAAAAGGGGTGTTTGGCTCAAGCTTAAAGTAGTGTTTAAACAAGTAAATTTGGCTTAAGGTCTGATGAAAAATGATGTTTAATATGCTAAGGTAAGTCATAAAAGTGTTTTGTATAGCTTAGGTTGAGTTTTGTATCGTTTTGGACAAATACACTTTTGGGACAACAAGGTTTTCAGAAATTGGGTCAACTTTGGAGGATCATAGAGAACTAACTGTTTATCAGATTGACATGAGGTAAAAACAAAAATTGTATCCCAACGAGTCTACTTCAATTGTTATGTAAAAAGTTTTGGCTAGTTCAATACTTAAACTAGTGTAAAATGTGAATTAGTGCAACAAGCATAGATTTTTAAAAAAATGCAGCAACCAGAAGTTTAAAAATTCATACCGGATCAACCGTAGCTCCGCTTGGAGTGTGCGATACATTTTCGAAAAGAGAAAAAAAGTATAATTTTATAGAAAATTAGCCTCATGAGCTGATTCAGAGTTTAATTCAGTAAAAAGGGGTAATGTGCATGCTGTTGCAGAATTGACAACATCGTTTAGCTATATGTTTTATGTGTTTATACAAGTTCAGGTGGTTTATAGTTTATGTTTACAGTCGATAACATCAAATAGTCCTGACATTTTAGTTATGATTTCCCTTAAAATGCTCACCATTTGTACTGAATTATATGAATATATACTCTCATTACTTTTTATTTCATTTCAAGGTATAAATGAGCACCGGAACGAAGAAACATGGATTTGGAAAGGAGATTAACGAAATTATTCAAGAGCTTGCTGACCATACAAGAGTTACGACGTATTAGGAGTCTATAATCTATGCCATAACATAGTTTATAACTAGAAAGATAGAAGAGAAAGGTCGGATTCAATCACATGAGAGAATAACAAAAGTTTCCTTGCATTAGTGAATAAAAGCAACAATATAAAGAATATGTTACACGAGTATATATAGGCAATGCTTAGGGCAACGCCTAGTTAAGTCTTTCTAGAAGAAATTAAACAAAATGGCACAGCCCATAGGCCTTCTTCTAGGGCCGAGCCTTAACACTAACATAATGGCCTTATACTTAGCAACCTATTACAAATGATATGACCAAGACTTGATATAAATGAAATGTGTTCCCAAAAATCTCCCCCTAAGGATTGGTAATCAAGGTTGCTTGACGTCTTATTTGCTTCTTAGGCTTTGACGTCTTTTGTATCTTTGTTCTTTGTTCTTTTCATATGTGATATGGTAATGTCATGATCTGCCTTTCATCAACGTCTTTTAATTGCGGTGTCTTTACATCTTTTCCACCATGCTCATACTTCTTTTCACTTTGATCTTTATGCTTCAAGTAATTCTCATTCTTTAGCTTCGATCTTTTGACTTTTGAACGTTTGCTTTGCTTTGATCTTTGTGAGAACTTTCTTTGTGATGTTAGTATGAGCATGATGGTGATGTTGGTGGTGGAACTCCTGGTCTCTGTAAATACCTGCATGCAGACAATTAGCAATAAAGCATCCGGCACTTACAGGTTCGGAATTCAAGATCGTTAACAACATAGTGCGAAAACTTTCTCTAATCCTGGCCAAGGCCGTTCCTGAATCGGATGCCCCCAAGAGAGCTTACACAAATACACCAAATTTTATCAATGATTCAGGGTAAGTCGGTGAAGTATACCGAAGTATCACTCCACGACTGTAGACCGTTGGAACCACTGTGAACACCAAGCATAACCCACAAGGGATTACCGAAGTGACCTGCTGTCAGGGCTGTTTGGTGTTGACCCTGGCAGGAATTTCCGCTCAATCACTAAGAATCACAATTGTAAGTTCCATCATGAATGTTTTTGGCAGAATGCTAAGATATGCGTAGGACTCTTGTTATTTACAACTGGTTTCCTTAATGTTGAACAACCAGTGTAGAAATATTAAGTGTTCCTATGAGATATTTTGATATATCTCGCAGCTCTAGACTCGATTTTAGTGCATTTTGGTTTAAGTCATCGGAGGCATGGAGCAGAGTGCCTCCTTTTCAATATCAACTCATCTCGGAGTGAGAGGTCGATAGATTATGAAGGGTTCTCCGTGAGAAATGAAACAAGTATCTTTTGAGAGACACTTGAGTGGCTAGAAGGTTTAGTGCATTGCATCACTGGGTCCATGATAGCTTGTCTTTAATACCGGTGTCACTGTAGTGACATCCAGTAGCATAGGAATTGAACCCAGTTTCTGCCCTAAGGTTGAACATATGGAGGGCTATTTCTTTTCACCCTTTTTTTATAACTTTTCTTTTTAATTCTTCAACCCCTTCTTTCTCCTTTCATTTCTTTTCTCCTTTTTCTGATCATACGTAAGGACTTCTAGTACTAAACTATTGGTATTGTCCATGGGTAGATCCTTCCGGTTCTGGCGGATCATAGGACATATTTCTTAATCTTAGTCTCCTTATAACGCCATGACTATCCTATGTTGCCATAAAATAATCATTTGAAAATCTCTCAAATTGTTTATGATTATAAAACATATTTTGTTAGAGTTTTTCTTTTTCAAAAATGCTCCCTCTTAACATGTGCTCATAAGTTTTTAAGATAAATTTGCACATGTCGGGTGGAGTTAGCACTTTTGAATTGATTGATTTTCAGTGACTATGACCAATTCGAGACACGCTTACATCACTAGTTAGACTAGCTTGAAATTATTACCCGTCCTGGTCATACTCAAAGAAAAATCTCTCGAAACGGTACACTCTACTTAGACAAGTCCTATTCGAGGCACGCTTACATCACTAGTTAGACTAGTTTGAAGTTATTACCCGTCCAGGACATGTCCTTTCGATTAATGACATTTTAAGTTTCGTCAATTCTTAGGTGAAATCTGAGTCGAGCTCATGCGATATTTCATACCTTTTTGGTACTATATTTTAATCACATTATTATTCTCCCCATCAAAAATAGCATATTGATGTTTTTTTTTGGAAAACATTTGATTAAAATATTCTTTTTGAGGTTTACGGGAAGAATTCAACAAGAACTTTTTGTATTAGAACAAAGATTTGTTTCAAGTACTCCCCCTCAACAAGTGAAATCACTTTTTAAGATTTTTAAACACGAGAGGGAATACTTGTTCTTTTGTGCAGAATTTTGAAAACTTATCAAAATTTTGATTAATTCTACTCAAAAGTAAGAAGCTTTCGCTCCTTATATTAGGATTGAGGCACTGTAGCACACCTCAGGGTCCTTTCTTTACAGGTACGGGTTGTGTACTGTTACCTGTACACAAGCCATAATATATATCACAAGCAAGTATTATCAACAAACAATTATCCAACTCTTACATCAATCCGTGCTTCTGAAGACAGTGAAAATTGGATCAGGTCTTTGAAAATTCCTGATCGGGAAAGATGGTCTTCCTCCAACATAGCTTTCAAGTCACCTCATCTGGTCTCTATGAACAAGCCTTTTCTCTATCTTCAGAATGAATTAGCGAACTTCTCGTAGTTGAGAAGCTGTCCACCTGCTAGACCTGTATAGCTCCTGATCTCTCACCCAGATTACTAACCCATCACGAACTTTCTTGAGCATGTGGTCGCAGAACTTGTGAACCTCCTGGTATCCCATGAAGCAGTTGATAGAGAAATCACTCTTGTAGACAAACCCAAAGGTTGGGTCCTTCTTCATGGTATACTGGGGTTCTTGGTTGATCTCATGAAGATGTAGAAGTGGTACGGTTAAGTTAATCTTCCTTTGATAGCTCTCGACCCCAAGTTGCAAATATTTGAGGCGTTCTTGAATGATCTTTCTTCTGATGAAGTAAAGTAGTGAAGTGCTGAACACGTATGTAAGATCAGTGGAGAAATGATGCATCTTCCCTTGAACCTTGATAAGGTACATGTCTTCAAGGTCGTTGAGGTTCAAGTCTGGGAAGTCTGCTTCTGAGAATGTATAGATCTTCTGATCTTGTCTTCTAACCCTGATTTTTTGTAGAAAGGTATAATCATACCTCTTTTCCGCTTCAATGCTAACCACAACAATTATCCTGAGATCACTCATCACTGGAGTTGGAGACTTCTTCATGATTTTGCTTTTGTACCATGTTCTCCTCTTCTCATTCCAGTGATATATTCCTAGTTGCGCATCTTGATTGTATAACACTCTGTTTATTACGAAGAGTCTTGTAGCTGTTTCTTCAATGGCGGGTTGTGGATAGCTTGCAGTAGGAATCAGGGTTATAGAAGTCGCATACTTGGGTTAACACTTGATGTCGTGCACAAGAAGTTCTAGGTCATTGTTGAAGAAGAAGCTATAGGGGACAGCAGGTTGGTCTGAAGTTCCAATCACCGGCAAAGGCTTTGCCCAATCCGTAACGTATGGTTGTTTGTGTTGAGAAGAACTATCAATTACATACGAGTCCGGATTAGTCCAGCTGAAATCACTAGACATTGCTCGTGCAATGTTTTATAGGTGATATTCAAGCTTAGCTACACTAGAAGACCTATCTTTCAGCAGGTTGAAAGCATCATTCTTGATTCGATGAAGTTCTCCTTTTGGGAGCTTTTTGATTCGTTGGTCACGTTTGAATTTTTGTGTGAACTCAAGCGTGCGTCCATCGATCATGGAGTCATCTTCGACATGTGGTTGAGCACTGACTAATTGATCAAACCACTCATTCCCTTGAGTAATGTCTTCGTCCAACCATGAGACAACATTTGTCTTTTTGGTTGTTGACTTCTTTCCATGCCTAGACATTATTGCTTTTAACTTGGGTGGAGAGTCTGGTTGATCTTGTTGTCATTGGAATTCATCTTCTTCAGTGAACTCAAAATAATGCTCCATTCCAGTTGGTCCAGAGCTTGAAGCCTTTGGTGGTTGGTTGGCTGTTGTTGTTGCTGAAGGTCTGACAGGTTCTTGGGGTTGAGAAGAAGGGCCTTCAACACCTTTCTGTTTATTTGCTTGAGTGTTCGGGTCTGGGTCTTCATCTTCTCTTGGACGTTTACCTTTGTCAGCCTCAGCTTTGATTGACTCCTTCAATATGTTTGCCTTTATAGCCTCAGAGATGGCAATTTGCTCAGGTGTTGGTGATGTAATACTAGTTAAGCTGTCAAATAGTTGAAGTTGAAGCTCTTCCAGAGTTGGTTCTTTTGGCTTCGTTGGTTGGGTTTGAAGGACAAGTGGAACTGTAGCCACAATATTCTTGAGAAGACCTTCGATATTCAGCTCAAGATATTCTTTCACCTTCTTAGATGTGATCCTAGGCAAGTACTTCTTCAAGTACTCTTCAGTGTTGCCCTTGATCGCAGTTAGCATCCTTTCTTAAACGTTATTGATGCGTTTGCACGAGGTTTTAAATTTATAAACAAGAATTACCGATTAACTAGGAACACATTCGGGCAAGTATACCCTAGTCATATGTAGTATAGGGGTTGGTAAGTCAAGGTCGTCCCAAGAGACTTGGTTGCACTCAATTGTCGTTTGTTTTTTTAAGCAAGTAACAAGTTGATGGTTACGATTGTCACGGATCATACAAACAAGAAAAGCAATATAAGAACAATCACACAAAGAACATACATGTTTGGACAAATGATCACATGGATATTAGGATGGTTAGTTTGGAAAATATATTATCAAAAGTAATTCTCACGACCTTTAGAACCAATAATAATTTAATATTTTATAAATCAAATATGTATAAGCCTCAATCAAATGGTCATGTCATGAGCCTTATGCCTATAACAAGAAAGAATCCTTTCGAACTTTAGACTTTGATGTTATTAATTCGTGAAGTTCCATTTACTTGAAAAATGATTAGAACACATATTCAAAAGATGCCTTTCGACCCTTAATCTAAATTAAACTCTCACTTGTTATGTTTATTAAGTTTCTCATACAATCGTCACAAAGTACAAGACCAAAACATTCATAGACTAATGAATTGAAATCAACCACTATTGAGAATCCTTTCGACATGTAGACCCAACAAGGATTAATCAAAACAATAAACAATAACAAGATTCAATTTAACTAAATATGATGCTATCATCATAATCCAAACAAAGACTACAAATATCCAAACATCCCTTTATCACAAGTTATCATATGAATCAAACAAGTATTAAGACATCATTCACAAGACAAAACAAATAAGAATAATAACATCATCAACACAATCAAAGAACCAAACATGCTTAATATTAAAAGAGAAGATACCAAAGTTCATAAGATGAAATACAAAGTCCTAGGATTCACACATGAATTCTCAAATCTTCCATAGCCCATTACCAAGCCAAAGACTTCTATTACAACCCATAACTTCTGGAAATCTCAACTAACAAAATATAACAAGAGATGAGGGTGTTTGGTAACAAGGATTGATGGAGATGTATCGATTGTTTGATGGGTTATTCTTTGTTACCTGTGAATTTCGACCAAACCAACCCCCCAACACCTCTTGAAAAGGGAGAGGGGTGGTTAAGAGAGATATTTTGAGAGTTACATGAGAGTTATATGATAGATATCTTTCACAAATGGCCAAAAGGTTGTATTTAAGCTTATAAGAGAGCCTTGGCTAAACTTCTCCTCCAAGTGTCATAAAAATGACAGGGAATTGAGTTATTAGGGAGACATGATCGGACTTGTGGCTTAATGATACTTAAATAAGCATTAAAAATGACTTGGAGAGGTCAGATTCATCCAACCGATCGGATACGGGGCCATGCTGATCGGTTGGATGAAACAGTTGGCACCATCCGATCAGTTGTGGGCTCCATATGATCGGTTGGAGCAGTTTGGCAGCTTCAAGGTTGTATATCTTTCTCTTAGCTTCCCGTGGCCACTTGAATCAACTAAATCCGAGTTCGTATGCTCAACTTAAGGCCAAAATGGTAGAGGTGTGTCGGGAACAACGAGTCTTCCATTATTTCTTCGTTTTAGCTTCTTTTCTTCATTTCTTTTCTCATTTTCCCTCTTGTGTTTTATTTTTGAGACTTTGGAGTGACAACTTCATGACTTTATCTTCTCGAATATACTCCAAGAGAATCGCTTTTGTCAGGAATTCTTCGTACATGCATAAATCTTCGTTTATTGATCGTTTTTGTGTCTTTTTCTTGGTTTTCTTTGTCGTGAGCTTCCATGAACCTAAAATAGAAATTATACTTCATTAAGTACCATAAGTTCATAAAAGTGGTCAATATATATGCATAAAATCTACGATAACGCTCCTAAAAACATGTACAATTTGAGCGTTATCAAATTCCCCTACATTTGAACTTTGCTTGCCCTCAAGCAAATCTAGAAAAAGAAAAATCGAAATTCATACCTAAATGACAAAACGAAAAGAAAATTTTAAAACTTTTGAGTTTTTTATTTATTATTATTTTTTTATTTTTTTAATAAAATAGAAAATGTGCGCAAACTCCCCCACACTTAAGGGTTTTGTTGGGTTTGAAGATGCTGCTGCTTAAGGTTGATTATGCTGCTCTTGGTTCTTGTCAGAAAATATACTAAGTATCATTCTGCTGCTGGATTAAATGATTCTGCTGCTAGTATATTTATTCTGCTGCTGAGTTTCTGGGAAGATTGAAGAAATAAGCTAAGTGTGATTCTACTGCTAGCCTATGAAGATTCTACTGCTAGAGTAAATCATTCTACTGCTTATTAGATAAACGTGTAAAGTTTGTTAGATATTTATGGTAATGATACGAATAGATATTATCTTGTATAGAAAGTATTGTAACCCACTAGGACTCCTTAAGTCTATAAAAGGAGGATCTAGGGTTAGGGTTAATATACGTATTATTGTTTTGTATTCACTTCAAGGTTCTTTGTAACCCTGTTACTTTTGAGTAACCGTATTCATTATATTGAGGTGATAGTTGAGAGAATTCTTTTCTGTTCGATTCATAATTCTTCTTAAGATTAAGTACTAGTTTCCGCATAGTATTTAATCGATCATTCAAGAACAGTCACTATACCTATTGTCTTAGATCTACATCTAAGGTAATTAACAAGATCGTTAGCTCAACTGGGATCAACAAGTGGTATAAGAGCTTGTGATCTAGAGACTGCTACCAAAAAGAATTTCGTAAGCTCAGATTTGTTCATCATCTACATAAGCAATGGATTTAGATACTACTCATATGGTGACTGCTTCAAAGGTACCAATGCTGAAGGCTGGTGAGTATGAACTCTGGAAGATGAGGATTGAGCAATACATGAAGATGCTTGACTACTCCATGTGGGAAGTCATTCAGAATGGAGATACTCTACTTGCTAAGGATGCTGATAGGAGACCTTTACCTATTAAAACTAATGAGGAGAAGGCACTAAGGAAATTGGAAATCAAAACTCACAATATTCTTTTGATGGGTATACCAAATGAATATCAATTGAGTTTTAGTAACACTCAGTCTGCTAAGGAGTTGATGGATGCTGTTGAAATCAGATTTGGTGGGAATGAGGCCACCAAAAAGTCTAGGAAGAATCTGCTCAAGCATCAATTTGAAACATTTACTGCTTCAAGTTCATAAAACATTGATGCTACCTATGATAGACTTCGGAGGTTGGTGATTCAACTACAACTTATAAAGGTCTTAGTGGCTCAAGAAGACATTAATCTCAAGTTTCTAAGGAGTTTACCATCTGAATGGAATACTCATACAGTGGTCTGGAGAAATAAGACTGATTTTGAATCAATGACTTTGGATGATTTGTACAATAATCTAAAGGTATATGAATCTGAAGTCAAGGGTACATCCTGCTCATCTTTTAGTGCAAACAACCTTGCTTTTATGTCTTCAAACAATAAGGGATCTGGACGCTCTCAAGAAAACCATTCTGCTGCTAGCCATGTTGTTTCTACTGTTGGCACATCCGGTTCTGCTGCTAGTTTAAATACTGATAACATCAGTGATGCAGCTATCTGTGCCTTTTTGGCTGATCTCACCACAAGTACAACTGTTACTGATCAGGATTTGGAACAAATAGATCCTGATGATCTTGAGGAGATTGACTTGAAGTGGCAGATGGCCAAGCTTACTATGAGATCAAGGAGATTCCTGAAGAAGACTGGAAGAGCACTCAAGTACAGACAAACCAATGTGGGGTTTGATAAGTCAAAAATTGAGTGCTACAATTGTCAGAGAAAGGGGCATTTTTCTAGGGAGTGTAGAGTACCAAAGAAGAACAAAGAGCCTGCAAGGATTGTTCCTATTCAAGAAACCAAGACTACTGCTGCTCTGGTTTCATGTGATGGCTTGGGAGATTATGACTGGAGTAACCAAGCAGAGGAAGGACCCAATGCTGCTTTCATGGCTGAAGTAGAAAAGAAGGGACACAATTTTGCTCTAATGGCCTATGCTTCTTCATCCTCTGGTTCAGATTCTGAGGTATCAAATGAGTCATCTTGTTCTTTTAAATCATGTCTAGTTACTATAGAAGAATTAAAGTCTAGGAATGAGTGTTTAAGAATGGAAGTAGAAAAGTTAAAACTTGATAATTTAGGTTATGAATATGGCCTAAAATCAGTAGAAGCAAAACTTGACTTTCTTAAACAGAATGAAGTAGAGTATGTTAATAAGATTAATGGACTAGAAGTAGAAATTATTAAGAAAGATGCTGAAATTAGTGTTCTTAATAAAAAAGTTGAAGAGGCTGAAAAGGCTAGAGATGTAGCCTTATCTGAAAAAGAAAAACACTTCATTTTGGTAGAAAAACAACAGTTTGCAACTGATCTTATCAACAAGTCAATTGGAAGTCAAATACTGAGAAGAGGGAGTGGTTTAGGATTTACTGAAGTACCACCCCCAGTCAAAAGTGCCTTTGCACCTCCCAAAAAGGAATTGTCATTCTTAACTGAGGTAGATGCAAAACCTGTAGGTGAATCAAGTGAATCAAATAATGTAAAACCTGATAGAACTTATGCACCTAAGGTAGAAAAGAAGTTCTCTGATACTGTAATCATTGAAGATTGGGTGTCAGATAATGAGGATGATGAGACTGACTCAACACCTAAAGCTAAAAAGGAAGTGATTCCTAAATCAGTTGAAACTAAAGCTAAACATGTTGAGTTTGTAAAACCTATGCTAGGAAGTAAGATCTCTAGGAAAATGGCTGAATTTGATGAGAAGCCTAGAGAATATCCTAGGAAAACTAATAACTTGCCTAGGGGAAACCAAAGAAATTGGAATAGCCTAATTTAATACACAAGTTAGGTAGTGATTTTGAATTGGTTAAGAAGGCATGTTACAGTTGTGGTAGTTTTGAGCACTTAGAGGAAGATTGTTATTATAAAAGGTCTGTTAGAACATCTACTCAAAAACCTATTTTGAACCAACACACCAGGGTGAACCATAGGAATTTTACTAGAGACTCACCCTCACCCTAATAGAAACATGGTTCCTAGGGAAGTTTTGCTAAGAAATGGTGCTACTAGGACAATTACTACTGCTGCACCAAAAAGGCTCATTCAAAAGAAAACAGAGTTTTCTACTGCTAAGGCAACATCAGTTTCTACTGCTGAGCCAAAAGTAGTAACAGACACTGTTGTGGGCAATCACTTTTATGCTGTTAAGGCCTCAGCTTGCTGGGTCTAGAAACCTAAAATTAAGGTTTTAGATCATGTTCTCAGACACAGCAGTGCATCATTGGACTTGAAGAAATTTGATTACTTTGATGCACAAGGCAAATCCAAGTCAGTAATGGCTTGGGTCCCAAAGAGAAACTAATTCTCTTACTTTATGTGCAGGGCAATCTACAGGATGAGCTAAAGGATAAATGCATTTTTGATAGTGGATGCTCTGGACATATTACTAGAGACCAAAGCAACCTGGATGATTTTGAAGCTATGGATGGTGGCTATATTGCTTTTGGTAATGATCCCAAAGGTGGGAAATTTGTTGGTAAATGTACTATTAAAATAGGCACTTTAGATTTTGAAAAAGTGTACTTGGTAAATGAACTTAAGTTCAATCTTTTTAGTGTCTCACAAATGTGTGACAAAAAGAATTTTGTTCTTTTTACAGACACTGAGTGTCTTGTCTTATCTCCTGACTATAAGTTTCCTGATGATAAATCTGTGCTACTTAGAGACCCTAGAACAGACAATATATACAGTGTGGACATAAAGAACATAATTCCTAAAAGAGATTTAACTTTTCTGTTTGCCAAAGCCACAATTGATGAATCCAAACTTTGGCATAGAAGACTTGGACACTTAAATTTCAAAACAATAAACAAATTGGTTAAGGGAAACCTTGTGAGAGGTTTACCTTCAAAATTTTTTGAAAAACCTGAAACCTGTGTTGCTTGTCAGATGGGAAAGCAACACAGAGCTTCTTGTAAGTCCAAAGTGGTGAACTCTATTTCTGAGCCCTTATACATGTTGCATATGGATATTTTTAGGCCAACTTTTGTGAAAAGCTTGAATAAGAAAATGTATTGCCTAGTTGTCATAGATGACTATAGTAGGTTTACTTGGGTTTTCTTTCTAGCAACTAAGGATGAGACTTCTGGTATCCTTAAGGCTTTCATAACAAGAGTAGAAAACCTAGTTAATCACAAAGTTATGATAATCAGATGTGACAATGGAACTGAATTTAAGAATAATGTGATGAATCAGTTCTGTGTTGAAAAAGGTATCTTAAGACAGTTTTGTGTGGCTAGAACTCCTCAACAAAATGGTGTAGCTGAGAGGACGAATAGGACATTAATTGAGGCTGCTAGGACAATGTTGTCAGAGTCAAAATTACCCACTACTTTTTGGGCTGAAGCAGTTAACACTGCTTGCTTTGTGCAAAATAGGAGTAAGGTAGTGAAGCCTCATAACAAGACCCCTTATGAATTATTTCATGGTAGGAAACCTATGATAGATTTCTTGAAACCATTTGGGTGTCCTGTTACTATCTTAAATACCATTGATAACCTAGGCAAATTTGATGAGAAAGCAGACAAAGGTTTCTTTGTTGGATACTCCACTAATAGTAAGGCTTTTAGGGTATTCAATCAAAGAACTAGGCATGTGGAAGAAAACTTACATGTTAGGTTTAGTGAAACCACACCTAGTGTAGCTGGAAGTGGACCTGAATGGCTATTTGACATAGATTCATTAACCAAAAGTATGAATTATGTGCCAGTAAATGCAGGTACAACTAACATGTCTGTAGGAACATAAGATAATTCTAATGTAGGTATACAAGCCAAGGTTAATGAATCTGTAAAGGAATTTGTCTTAATTGAGAAGTGGAAGCTTGATCAACTTTTCACACCCAAAGAGAAGGAGGGCAAGAGTTCACAAGGTGATGTTGTTCATAAAGATGCAGAAGGTGGAGATGAACCTTCTAATACTGAAAAGGTGGTTAATGAAGAACCACATGTTGCTGATAAAGTGGATCTTGGTGAAAACAGAGGAAATAACACAAGCAGTAGTATCCCTGATTCTACTGCTAGGCCAAAAGTTTCTGCTGCTCAGCCTAGCAGTTCTACTACTATACCAAGATTTTCTACTGCTGATGAAGATTGGAGATCCTTTGAAGATGTTAACTACACAAATGATCCTAATATGCCTGGATTAGTTAATGTCTATGCAGACACTGATGATGAAGTTGTTGAAGGGTTTGGTGCAGAGGCTGACTTAAACAACATGGAGAATGCAATTCCAGTCAGTCCTATTCCAACCACCAAAATACACAAGGATCATCCTAAGGAGCAAATTATTGGAGATGTTCACTCTGCTATTCAAACAAGAAGTAAGGCAAAAGGTTTCAGTAATTTGTTTGATCAAGGCTTATTTGCTCAGTCACTTCATCAAAGAAAGAGCCACAAGGATTTACAAAATTGTATGTTTGCCTGTTTCCTATCTCAAGTGGAACCCAAAAATGCCTACAAAGCTTTGCAAGATGAAAGTTAGGTTGAGGCTATGCAAGAGGAGTTATTGCAATTCAAGCTTCAAGAAGTCTGGACATTAGTTGATTTTCCTTCAGGAAAAAGGGAAATTGGTACTAAATGGGTGTTCAGATGCAAGAGAGATGAAAGAGGAATTGTAATAAGAAACAAGGCAAGATTGGTGGCTCAAGGATACACACAGGAAGAGGGCATTGACTATGATGAAGTATTTTCACCAGTAGCAAAAGTAGAGGCAATCAGACTATTCTTGGCATTTGCTTCATTCAAGAACTTCACTGTGTATCAGATGGATGTAAAAAGTGCTTTCTTGTATGGAAAGATTGATGAAGAAGTTTATGTGTTGCAACCACCAGGTTTTGAAGACCCTAATTATCCTAATAGGGTTTATAAGGTGGAGAAAGCACTATATGGACTACATCAAGCTCCTAGAGCTTGGTATGACACCTTATCAAAGTTTTTGTTAAACAATAGTTTCAACAGAGGAACCATTGACAAGACTTTGTTCATCAAGAATGATAAAAAGGATATCCTACTAGTACAAGTTTATGTAGATGATATCAATTTTGGGTCTACAAATAAGGTGTTATGTGAGGAATTTGAGAACCTCATGCATATTAGATTTGAGATGAGTTCTATGGGGGAACTCACTTTCTTTTTGGGGCTTCAAGTTAAGTAGAAGAAAGATGGGATTTTCATCAGCCAAGACAAGTATGTGGCTAATATTTTGAAGAAATTTGGTTTTTCTGATTTGAAACCAAAAAAGACAACAATGGAGACCAACAAGCCTTTGCTCAAGGACGAAGATGGGGAAGAGGTTGATGTGCATTTGTACAGATCTATGATTGGATCTTTGATGTATCTAATTGCTTCAAGACCAGACATTATGTTTGCTGTATGTGTTTGTGCCAGATTTCAATTGAACCCCAAAGTTTCTCACTTGAATGCTGTCAAAAGAATTTTTAGGTACTTGAGGAGTCAACCTAGGTTGGGCCTTTGGTATCCTAAGGATTCACCTTTTAACTTGGTGGCATACTCAGATAGTGACTATGCTGGAGCAAGTTTGGACAGAAAGTCAACTTCAGGAGGCTGTCAATTTCTTGGACATAGGTTGATCTCTTGGCAATGCAAGAAATAGACTGTGGTGGCTAATTCAACAACTGAAGCTGAGTATGTGGCTGCTTCTAGTTGTTGTAGAAAAGTGCACTGGATTCAAAACCAACTACTGGATTATGGGTACAACTTTTTAAACACCAAAATTTACATTGAAATAACAATACAATGTGTATTATTAAAAATCCTGTTTTTCATTCAAAAACAAAACATATTGAGATAAGACATCATTTTATCAGAGATTCTTATGAGAAAAAGCTATTTCAAATAGTTAAAATCCATACTGACAACAATGTTGCAGATTTACTCACCAAAGGTTTTGATGTGTGTAGATTTTAATTTTTAATTGCTAGTATAGGAATGATCAATCTTTGAAAAATCTTATCTCTGTGTGTTTTTGTGTTAGTTTGTAAATGATTTGTACTGTTATTTATCAAATAAGTTGTTTCTATTGCTTGCTCTATTCGTATGTTGTCTGTTGCTAGTAGCTTATTCAGCTGCTATGATAAACTATGACTTGTGATTATTGTGGTATCTTGTTTCTTGCGTTTTTGTGGTTTTGGACTAATCTTTTGCAGGATAAGTCAATGAGGAATGCTGATTGGATGAGAAAAAGATGTTTGGAATGCTCAGTGAACATTCTGCTGCTGGTTCCAAAAGTTTCTGATGCTAGGCAAAACGTTCTACTGCTGAAGGTTATGCTGCTCAAATTGAAACTATTAGGATTCTACTGCTTGGTTTGAAAGTAAATGGACTATTTTGCAAATTGGTGCGAATTAAACCCTAATGAGATCCAAATGGCTTACAAACCCAATTTGATCTCAAAATTAACTTTGTGGGCCCAAAATTAAACCCAATTCAAATCCTAACACATCTTCTTATCATCCGATCAAAAACCCCCAAAATTAAAACCCTAAATTCACAATGACGAAAAGAGAATACTTCGCTAATCACAATCAAGTGGCATTTCTTCAGAAGGTCCCAGAAGCTGAGGGTTTTACTGAGGTCATTGACTTTCTTAATGCTTCCAATATAAGGTATGAGTTAACAGTAAATCCCACAATATATAAATTCCACATGAAACAGTTTTGGTCCACTGTCAGGGTCAAAACTAATGAAAATGGGAGAGAATATTTGAAGGCTAGGGTAGACAATCAAAGGATAATTATTACTGAATCGGTTGTAAGAAGAGTACTTCATTTTACAACTGATGAGGCAATAATTTTCCTTGATAATGCTACCATTTTTCAAGAACTTGAAAACATTGGGTATGAGAAGAAAAATAATAATTTAAAGTTTTTCAAAGGTCTTCTCTGCCCACAATGGAAATTCCTTCTTCATACCCTTTTACACAGTCTTAGTCCTAAAACTACTGGGTGGAATGAGTTCAGCACAAATCAAGCATCTGCCTTGATTTGTCTGGCCACAGACCAACCATTTAATTTTTCGGCTATGATTTTTGAAGGGTTGAAAAAGCATATTTCTGGAAAAGTTTATGTTTACCCAAGGTTTTTACAACTAATCATAGATAATCTATTAAAAGAACCTTTGGAACATCAAGGGACCCATGGCAGTCCTGAACTTATAAGCAAAATGTTTACATATTTGAGGAAAAATGGGACTGGTTTTTCTAGTACAATAACTCCTTTGTCCCAACATATTTTGCAATTCCCATCACACACCCACTCCTGAAAAATCCCATGAATCAACCCAAAAGACCCAACCCCCTAGGATTTCACAAAATGAGGACATTGTGCAACCTTAGGCCAATGTTAGTATGGAAGCAGATGAGGCTGCCACAGGGGATGTAGGTGGCATGATGGGAGAGGCTAGCACTACTGTTCCTAGCTTAGTAGCTGGACAGGACAGTGCTAACATAAGTAAGACCTCAAACATGACAGCATCTAATGCTGAGGGTTCTCTTGAAACTGAAGCAAGTGATGGTAACTCCAGTCACTTGGCTAAAAAGAGGGCTCAGATGATCAGCCTAGGGTTGATACTGAGTTTAAGTCCATTGATTCACCTCTCAGGGAAGTTAATACATCCCGAAGTGATGAGGAAAGAGATGAGACAATTGAATTGATGGATACTTATGTACATAATGACAATGCCGATGATTCACCTCTCGGACCAGGTAACACGGGTCGAAGTGATAAGGTTAGAATTGAAACTGAAACAGAGGAATTGATGGCTAAAAACAATGTACACAATGCAAAATTCAGTGATCAACCTCTCAGGTCAGGTGACACAGGCCGAAGTTGTGAGGATATTCTGAAACAAATCAATGAATTGACGGTTAAATGTACAAAATTGTCACAGGAAGTGCTTGGTCTCAAGAAGCAGTTGATGATGGTAAGATCTACTCAGGGTGCAGAAATCAGACGGCTAAAGAGAAGAGTTAGGCATCTTGAGGGATTCATGAGATCAAGAGCTTCACAACCTAAGGATTCCAAACCAAGTTTGGGGGAGGATGCTCCCAAACAGGGGAGGAAAGAGTTTAAGGGTCAAAGGGAGCTTGAGAAGGAAATCAACTCAAAGATAAATCAGAATGATCATAATGTTGATATGGATATGGATGCTGATAGTGGTGAACATGTTGAGGAATATGTGGTTAAAGATAAATCAGGAAATGAAGTGGTCCTTGAAAGTGTTGAAAAAGGAGTTAAAGGAGATTCTACTGTTGATGTTGAGAAATTGGCCAAGGAAGATTCTGCTGCTGGCTCAGGGCATCCTACTGCTAGTGTTGCTCTTTCTGCTGCTGAGCCAGAGCAAGGTTCTACTGCTGAAGATTTGGAAGATGATGATGATACTCTTAGTTTGGCTCAGGTTATGCTTAATCTAAGAAACAAATCTTCCACACCAACAAAACAATCTGAACCAAAACCTCAATCAACTCAAACAAAACCACCTCCACCTCTAAGAAGACCTGTTAAATGTGTTACTATTAGAGAGCCTGCACCAATACCAAAACCTGTACAACCAACTATTTCATCAAAAGAAAAACGCAAAGGAATTCTGATTGAAGAACCAAGCAGAAGTTTAAGTTTCAATCACCATTTCAACAAGAACAACAAAGTCAAACAGATGAAGAAGTTGCTAGGCAGGTGCAAGCACAACTTGATGCAGAAGAAGAAAATAAGAAAAATATGCAAGAACAAGCTGATTGGGAAGTAGCTATGAAGACTCAAGAAGAGGAGAGAGAGAGAGAGAGATACACTCCTGAAGAGCAACAATGTGCTATAGATGATCTGCTGGGAGAATTTAGAAAGAAACATAGTCAGAAAAAGGTTTCTAAGAGGAAGAAGCCTACAAGAGCTGAACAGATAAACTATATGAAGAATTATCTAAAGCATCAAGCCTACTGGAAAGCTAGCTCTTTCAAAGGGATGACTCTTGCAGCTATTGAGAGAGCATATTTTGAGGCTTATGCAAGGATAAACAGACCTATTGAACCCATGTCAGATGATGATATTGCAAAACTTACAAGACATGTGGCACCAAAAGCTTATATGAATGTGGATACTGATGTTGGAAAGTCTAAGAAAGTGTCTGAGGGTGTCAAAGAAAAGGTGGATAGTAAGAAGGCAGTAGAAGCTGAGAAAGAAAAAGAAGTAATGGATGATGAGAAAAATGAGGAGAAAAAGGTAAAGACTGAATCTACCATTGTAAAGAGGTCTGGGAGAAGATTGAAAATATGGGCCAGGAAGAAGAAAAGAACTAAGCCAGTGGTGATGAGTGACTCAGAGAGCAGTTCTAAAGTTGAGAAGGAACCATGTGTTGATGAGCATGAAACTGAAGAAGAAACTGAGGAGGATAGGGCAGGAGTAATGTCTCTCACAGTTCTAGCTCCACAAAAGGAACCTGAGATGTTTAATGGAGTTCCCTAAACAACCAAATATCCAATCATCTCATATTCACACACAGTCAGAGATGGAGGTGAAGCATAATGGGAATTCAAGAGATTAAATGCTCTATATTATGGATTTGTTAGGTTTTCACAGATGTTACACTACATGGATAGAGATGATGTGGTACAACTCTGGAAGCTTTATAAGGAAAGATATGGTGATCAGAGACCAGATGTGATATATGAGAGGATAAATTATTATTTTTTGAAGAACATGTTTGAGCCACATGGTGGAGATATTGAATGGAAGGAATTGTTAAATTCCACCAAAATTCATAGATGGTATTTATATCAATCTTGTGGAGTACATGAATTGGTTGGTCAAGGTGTGATGGTATAGATGCTTGTAGAAAAAGATTATCCCTTGAACATCAACACAGCAGTTATTACTCAGATGTTGCAACCTGGTATGTTAAAGTTACAAAAAGGATTTGATCGTCAAGCTTATCAGTTGATCAAGAAGTATGAATATGTTCTCAACCCAAAGAAGAAAGTGTAAATATGTTTAGAAGCATCCTCTTGGTGTTTATCTGTGCTTTGAAGAAACTTGAATATTTTGGGAGAAAATATCAAGTTTAGGGGAGGATTGTTGGGTTTGAAGATGCTGCTGCTTAAGGTTGATTATGCTGCTCATGGTTCTTATCAGAAAATATACTAAGTATCATTCTGCTGCTGGATTAAATGATTCTGCTGCTAGTATATTTATTCTGCTGCTGAGTTTCTGGGAAGATTGAAGAGCTAGCTTTCCAGTAGGGTTAGGGTATGAAGATTCTACTGCTAGCCTATGAAGATTCTACTGCTAGAGTAAATCATTCTACTGCTTATTAGATAAACGTGTAAAGTTTGTTAGATATTTATGGTAATGATACGAATAGATATTATCTTGTATAGAAAGTATTGTAACCGACTAGGACTCCTTAAGTCTATAAAAGGAGGATCTAGGGTTAGGGTTAATATACGTATTATTTTTTTGTATTCACTTCAAGGTTCTTTGTAACCCTGCTACTTTTGAGTAACCGTATTCAATATATTGAGGTGATAGTTGAGAGAATTCTTGTGTGTTCGATTCATAATTCTTCTTAAGATTAAGAACTAGTTTCCGCATAGTATTTAATAGATCATTCAAGAACAGTCACTATACCTATTGTCTTAGATCTACATCTAAGGTAATTAACAAGATCGTTAGCTCAACTGGGATCAATAGGTTTGTTTTCCCTCAAGCAAATAATAAGAAAAATAGATCCCACATGGTGCATGAAAAATGATTATAAAAATTATGATGCAAATCTACCAAGTACAAGTACAAGATACGATTCATCATTTTTAAGCGTTATGGTAAAAAATCGAGATGTATGACAATACCCATATATTTTCTTGCTTGAGTAACATTTCTAAACACCTCACGAAAAAGAAACGAAGTATAATTCACTCAATCACTCATTTATTTAGGTAGTGGAGTATATATAAGAGAAATCACACTCATTGCTCAGTCATGATCCGTTTATTACCATAGGCTTGTACAAGAAACAAAACTCCACCGACGTGGCGTAAGCGCCAAGCTTAAACATCTAAAGAGGTCTTTTATTCGGGTTGTAATGTACAGGCTTCGAGGTTGTACCAGGCTTATGTTTAAATATCTCATACAAGAACATATTAGATCGCTAGCGCGAATTCTTGATTTACTCGAACAACGGATGGTCACTAGGGCATATCTTGGATTGCTGGCGCGCTATTCACATAACGGATGGTCACCAAAATACACACTAGATCGCTAGCGCGTCATTCGATCACTTAAAAACCGGATGGTCTCTAAAATATTAATGCACTACATATTTTCACAAAGCCATCACTATATCCGGATGTTCGAAAGTTAACAACGAATAAAGTAATTTGGTAAGGGTAGGGATAAGGCATGGGAGTATTTATGAAATTGGTTTTAAAATAAAAATAAAGTCAAGTCTAAGTCCCATTGTTGCTAGTTATCGAACAAACCGCAAACCCGTAAATGATTATAGTCAACAACTTTCTCCTCTTCACATATCAATCACCAAATATATATATATATGGGTTTCATATATATATATAATATATATATATATATATCACCATATATATATATATATATATATATATATATATATATATATATAGGGAAGGGTTCTTTTCAGAACCAAATAAAGGTACAGAACTGCGAGAACCAGCATCAACCAATCAGATTTTTTTGAATATTTATTTTTATTATTTAATTCAAAAGGGCATATTAGTAAAATTACATTTTTTTAATTTCTTTTTGTTTTTTTTTTAATAAAAAAACGTTTTTTAGTTCCTAAATTTTAGGATTTTTTTTTTTTTTTTTTTTTTTTTTTTTTTTTTTTGAAATAATTTTTATTTTCAGTATGTATGATTTCAAAAGTAAGGTGCACATGTGTTTTTTAATATAATGTATGTTTACGTGTATTTGTAGTGTTCAATTTACGTGTATTTGGTAAGGTGCATATGTGTTTTTTTAGATAATGTAAATTTACGTGTGTTTGTAGTGCATGGAATAGCAAACAAAAAGTATTTTACATGTATTGTTTACAATTTAAAACAAAAACATTATATATACAAAATTTAAAATCATGTGATAATACACTTCAAATACAAATTTCTAAAAGCAAAAATGTTGTCATATATGCACATGTATTTTCCCTCGTTTGACACTTTGTATTTCTTTGTATGTATATGTGCACTTGTATTTGCGGCTGCACTTGTGTCTTTAATCTTTAAATCTTTAGCTTAACTATCTTATCGCTAGATAGTATGTACAAAACACATGTGCACTCTTCATATTGCTCATCATACTCGTACCTGTAACCACAAAACACAAGTGCACACTTAAAATAGAACTAAACACAAAAAATCTTTATATCATAACTACAAACATATATGCATTCGTTTCAAACACGCATGTTCATGACATAAACACATGTGCATTCTTTGTCATTTCATCGTTTTTATTACGTAAATACATGTGCATTTGTTTCAAATTCTCTTGTTCATGACGTAAACACATGTGCATTATTTGACTAACACATATTCAAGAGCAAATGCAACAAAACTGAATCTATATCAAGTGATGTACACGAATTTTTAATCATAGAAATTAGCATAACACATATTCACAATATTTACGTACATCGAAATATATAAATACACTGCACATGTACATTCTTAGCCAAAACATATATGCACAATAGACATCAAATTCACCAGAAACTTCAAAAACACATGCATAAGTCACAAAATGTATAAAAAGCACAAAATGTATATACAAAACACATGTGCACTCTTCATATTGCTAATCATACTCGTACCTGTAACCACAAAGCACAAATGCACACTTAAAATAGAAAACACAAGCCAAGTCGTCCAAATTAAAGAATCAGCAGTAGCAGTGACAATACCACTGACTGACTCAAATCAGTCCCACACTCAAAAAGCAATCCCACTTTAGCAAATCACAATCGAATCTTTAATTTTGAAAGACCAGTTAATTACTCATCACACAAATTAATTAATACACACAATTCGAATATCAGTGTTTATTCTTTAATAGTGACAAATGAATTTATTGAAAGACCAGTTAATTACTCATCACACAAACCACATATGACAAACAAAAGCCACACATGTTGACCACCGACTTCAATCAATTCATGAGTACGACAAACCGAATTACTAGTAAAATAATACGAGGCTCTTTTACTTTAAAGCCGCCAATCAGATCTGTTCTTAAAAAATACGATTACCTCACAATAATTCAAATCTGCTACTGTTCCTTCGAATATGTTCTTCTATCACAGAGACTCATGGAGCGGCGGATCTGAGACGGAAGAAAAATTAACGATGTTAATTGTGTGAATAATTTGAAAAGAGGATTATGATAATATTTAATTTATCCTAAATTTAAGGGACAGTTATTGAAAGAGATTTATATGAAAATACCTTAAATGCCCTTTCATCAATTAAATAATGTAACCTAGAGTTTAAGTTTATTACATTTGTGCCACCAACATTTATAGCCATTGATCAAATAATAGATGGCTCAGATCGGTTCTCGCAGTTCTCGACCTTTTTTTGGTTCTGAAAATAACCCTACACTATATATATATATATATATATATATATATATATATATATATATATATATATATATATATATGGGTTTCAAATACGAATACACTAACAAATGGGTTTCAAATACGAGGTTAACTAACCGATGTGGTTAGCAAAAATTATTTTGTAAACGGATGGCCATTTGGTGTTATTCCTAAGGATGCCTCTTTATCACACGAATAAACTTATATCACACGAATGTGATCTTACTGCGGTCTGGTAATGATTTACAGGTACAAGTTCTAGAATAAATAAAATCACCGGCACTCTCATAGCAAAAGATTCAAGCATAAAAGATGTATGCTATATATGAAATAGGCTCAAATCCTCACAATTAGTGGAAAGGGCTATAATATGTGCTAGCAAATGTTATTGATACCAGAATGGATTGCAATATTAATCAGGACACATCTCAATTTTTTCAAAATTACAAATTTCACTAGTGGATTGATCCAGTTATTCTAATATATTATCCTAAAAGCGTGAAAACAATTAGATCACAAGGGCAAACAAGTATACAAAATTTTAAATTGGCCCCAAAAATTATAAATTTTAAAAGTAGTTTCATTTTTTCTATTTACTTCCCCCCACACTTAAGTTAAGCATTTTCCAAAATATAATGAAAATTAACTTCAAAGCATGTAAAATTGGGAAAATAAATAAATAAATAGTCCAAGAGAAACGAAACTTCCCGGGCCAAGAAATCGCGATTGAACTCCATATGATAAGGTGCTAAGCAAATGCTAGCATAAGCTTATGAGATCAATCAATTTCTCATTCAACAAAACATCTCCACACCAAGTATAATATCACCAATAATCCAATCTCCAAGAGCTTATTAAATCTGCAAAAATAAACTAAACTACAAAAAACGCGTAAAATTCTAAAACTAACTTTTGTAGGCATCACGGTTGCATTTAGCGTATGCAACAAGCCTTTTAAACCCCTCGGTGGTCCGAGTGGACGAGTGAAGTCTCGTGAGGGTTTCCAGTGAACATACCCACAAAGTTCAAAACATTTTTATTTTTAAAACAAGTACTTAATTATTCACAACTTACCAAATTAAAAAAATTTAAAATGAAAAAAAAAAACAAATTTAATTAGAATAAAAGAAATGATGCTCTTGCAAAAACCAAAAGACATTTAAACTTATTCGATCGAAACACAAACACACAAGAACAAAATACGAAAAAAATGAAAATAACAATTTTTTTTTTATTTTTTTTTTATTATTATTATTTTTTACCGATTGGTCCAGCCGATCGGTCAGGGTATCTAACCGATCGGTTGGGTTGAAATATTTTTAGGTTTGGGCTTAGCCGATCAGTTGGATGTCAAACCGATTGGATGGAAGGCTCGATAATATATTTTTTTTTTATTATTTTTTTTATTTTATTTTATTTTTTTTGTAAAGCAAACATGTTTAAACTTTTAAACTTTTATTAAACTTAAAAATAAAGTTAAACACAAAAGAACATATTCCATTACTCTAAACAAATATGAAAACACTATTAATCACGGAAAACAATTAAGAAAATTAAGACAAACACAATTGGTGGTTTTTTTTCGCAAGCAATTCAAGCACAAACTTTGAAAGCAAACATTTGAATGAGCATTTTTAGAACACATGAAACCAAATCCCAACACCAAAACACTTGATTTTTATGCAAAACGCAAAGGAGGCAATTAAGCAATCATCATGAACAAACAAGCAAGCAAGAGCAATCAAACAAGAGCAAAGAAACATGAGCAAGAGCAATTCGAACAAATTAGCAAACAAGAAATCAATCAATATATCAAGGAAACGAACAAACAAGCAAAAAACTAAATCCTTGATGGTGACGGTGCCGGAATTATCATGCAAGCAAACAAACAATATATCAATCAAGAAGACAATCAAATGAACAAACAAGTGCAAAACAAGTCCCCGGCAACGGCGCAAAAAACTTGATGCGTTCACACAAGGTTTTAAATTTATAAACAAGAATTACCGGTTAACTAGGAACACATTCGGGCAAGTATACCCTAGTCATATGTAGTATAGGGGTTGGTAAGTCAAGGTCGTCCCAAGAGACTTGGTTGCACTCAAGTGTCGTTTGTTTGTTTAAGCAAGTAACAAGTTGATGGTTAGGATTGTCACGGATCAAACCAACAAGAAAAGCAATAAAAGAACAATCACACAAAGAACATACATGTTTGGACAAATGATCACATGGATATTAGGATGGTTAGGTTGGAAAATATATTATCAAAAGTAATCCTTACGACCTTTAAACCAATAATAATTTAGTGTTTTATAAATCAAATATGTATAAGCCTCAATCAAATGGTCATGTCATGAGTCTTATGCCTATAACAAGAAAGAATCCTCTCGAACTTTAGACTTTGATGTTATTAATTCGTGAAGTTCCATTTACTTGAAAAATGATTAGAACACATATTCAAAAGATGCCTTTCGACCCTTAATCAAAAATAAACTTTCATTTGTTATTTTTATTAAGTTTCTCATACAATCGTCACAAAGTACAAGACCAAAACATTCGTTGACTAATGAATTGAAATCAACCACTATTGAGAATCCTTTCAACATGTAGACCCAACAAGGATTAATCAAAACAATAAATAATAACAAGATTCAATTTAACCAAATATGATGCTATCATCATAATCCAAACAAACACTACAAATATCCAAACATCCCTTTATCACAAGTTATCATATGTGTCAAACAAGTATTAAGACATCATTCACAAGACAAAACAAATAAGAATAATCACATCATCAACACAATCAAAGAACCAAACATGGTTAATATTAAAAGAGAAGATACCAAAGTTAATAAGATGAAATACAAAGTCCTAGGATTCATACATGAATTCTCCAATGTTCCATAGCCCATTACCAAGCCAAAGACTTCTATTACAACCCATAACTTCTGGAAATCTCAACTAACAAAATATAACAAGAGATGAGGGTGTTTGGTAACAAGGATTGATGGAGATGTATGGATTGTTTGATGGTTTATTCTTTGTTTCCTGTGAATTTCTACCAAACCAACCCCCCAACACCTATGAAAAAGGGTGAGGGGTGGTTAAAAGAGATAGTTTGAGAGTTACATGAGAGTTATATGATAGATAAGTTTCACAAATGGCCAAAAAGGTTGTATTTAAGCTTATGAGAGATCCTTGGCTAAACTTCTATTCCAAGTGTCATAAAAATGACAGGGAATTGAGTAATTAGGGAGACATGATCAGACTTGTGGCTTAATGATACTTAAATAAGCATTAAAAATGGCTTGGAGAGGTCAGATTCATCCAACCGATCGGATACGGGGCCATGCCGATCGGTTGGATGAAACAGTTGGCTTCATCTGATCGGTTGTGGGCTCCATCCGATCTGTTGGAGCATTTTTGGCAACTTTAACGTTGTAGATCTTTCTCTTAGCTTTCCGTGTCCCCTTGAATCAACTAATTCCGAGTTCGTATGCTCAACTTATGGCCAAAATGGTGGAGGTGTGTCGGGAACACCGAGTCTTCCATTATTTCTTCGTTTTAGCTTCTTTTCTTCATTTCTTTTCTCGTTTTCCCTCTTGTGCTTTAGTTTTGAGTCTTTGTAGTGACAACTTCTTGACTTTATCTTCTCGAATACACTCCAAGTGAATCGCTTTTTTCGGAAATTCTTCGTACATGCATAAATCTTCGTTTATTGATCGTTTCTTCGTCTTTTTCTTGGTTTTTTTTGTCGTGGGCTTCCATGAACCTAAAATAGAAATTATAATTCATTAAGTACCATAAGTTCATAAAAGTGGTCAATATATATGCATAAAATCCATGATAACGCTCCTAAAAACATGTACAATTTGAGCGTTATCAGTTATCTGAAAGGAATTCATCAACTTGAGCTTTGGTGTTTTGAAGCTCGTTCACTTTTCTGGCAAGGCTGATGACCGTATTTGTTAAAGTTTCGATTTGGTCATGAAGCTTGTCATCTTTCTTGAATCTTGGGAGATGGGTTTCTTTATTGACTTGCTTGTTGCTATTTGTATTGGTGGTGGTGAAGAGTGTGTGGATGATTCAGGATGTTTTTGGTCTTTTGGTGGAGAAGCTTGCTTAAAGACCAGAGGTGTATCATGGGTAATTGAAGGAGAGTATGGAGGAGTGGTTGGAGGTGTTTGAATATATTCATCGGCTTTCTTCTCCTTAGCCGTTATCCTTGCCAACCTTTCTTCCTCCCCCTTTTTCTTCTTTTCCAATTCTAACTCTTCAGTAGCTTTTTTGATCACTTCCTCATCAATAAGCATATTCTCTGTATCATCATCTTCATCCATGTCAAAATCTTTAGGCAATTCATCTTCATCCTTTTCCTCGTCATTACCGGGTTGGTTAACCGGATCTGAACGAGGTAGAATAACTTCTGCTGCAACTCTAGACCCACCGGGTTGATTAACCGGATTGACGAGGGTCTGGTCTTCATCAAATTCTTTGGCAATTTCCTCTTCGATTCTCATCTGTTCCTCAAGCATCTTCTTCTTCCGCCTCTCTTCATCTTCTTTAAATGACTCATGACTTTCATCCAGATCAATCTTGGTAGCTATTTCTTCCTTGTAGATTGTTGGTTCTTCATCGGTTTTTGTGTCAGAACTGGATCCCTCTTCTTCAACAATCTTTTCTTCTTCAGGCTCTGGCTTAGCAATCTTGACCGGAACTCTCCTCTTTGTGTATTTAGGAGGCCCGGGTTTGATCTTCTTTGAAGTACTAGATGTGTTGCCTGACTTGCTACCTTCTTTGGTCGAGTCTTTGTTAGAGCAGGCTCATCATCATACTTTCCGAAACTGACATGTCCCTTATAGAACGCTTTATCATATTTGATGTATGCTTGCTTTTACTTTATCTTGTCAGTCAATAGAGATTCAGGTAGTCTTATCCCTTGTTTGCGTGTGCTTCCTTTAGGGATGTAGACTTAAGTAACGGTCTTGTCCATAGCAAATAAATGCTTCTCTTGCTCTTCTAGACATCGAGGGATGTCTTTGTTGTCATCAAGTAGATGGTAGATGATAAGCTTGGTAAATCTTACGAATGGGATTTTGGTGAATGGTTTGAGGTAGTGACTCTGAATCTGAAAGACTATGTCATCCCAGATGAGTTGAGCATAGTCTATTTGCTTCTGGTTCACTATTCCCAAGAAGATTTGTAGGTGAGAAAGACGAGGGTTCTCAAGTCCACTGTCTCTTCCGGAGATTGATCGAACCAAGATATAATAAATGTTTCTCCATGGTTGGGGAATAAGCTTGGCTTCGACCTTGGAGAATCTTTTCAATGGCTTGTCCGGTTATACATCATAGTCAATCTCCATAAGGAAGTTGAGAACATCTTCTTTTGATGGTGTAGGATGGAATTTCTTGGCAGGTTCAAGAGCTTCTGACAGAAGTAAAGCTTTGCATAGATTGTTAACATCAACAGTCACTTCCTTTTTGTCCAGTGTGCAAGTGAAAGATTCTTCTCCCAAGTCCAGCTTGAGTGTGTGCCACATTTGATGAATGCAAAATTCGGGAATAGAAGCTGACTTGTCTAGCATGCTCCTACACTTATGCAACTTGAGGATTTCAATGGCAATTTTACATGTTGGTTCAGCACACTTGATCTTGTGAAATTTGACACGTGCGTTGTTCTTGCCAATTTCCACATTATAACCTTGTGGAAAAGTGTTTTCTTTAGTGAGCATTGGGAGTGGTTGTTGTGCAACCATTTGAGATATCTGAAACATCAGTCAAAACAAGTTTGCAGGATACATGAAGGTTAGAAAGATGTTAATCTTGTTATCATTCATGTGACCATTTTGTTGTATAATTGATTTTACATGTCATTAAGATTATGAATATTGCAATTTTCATCTTTGGACATGGTGTGGATTTCCAATTAAATCTGATTTCTTTTAATTGTCCATTAATCAATTTCGAAAACATGTGATTCTTTTGAGTTTTGACAAAGTTAGATCCAATTGCGACAGTTTTAATGAATTGCGACTAATATATATAATTGCAACAGTTTTAACCAATTCCGATGATTTTTTGAATTTCGACAGATTTTTATCCAATTCCGATGGATTTTAAATTACGATGAAATTCGTTCAATTGCGATGAAAAATCTTAACTGCGATAAACCATGTCTAATTGCGATGAAAATTTTGAATTGCGATAAACTTTGTCCAATTGCGATGAAAAATGTGAATTTCGATAAGTTTTGTGCAATTGCGACAAATTTATGCAATTCCGATGGATTTTTCAATTCCAACAAGGCTTATCCAATGACGACGGATTTTGCAATTTCGACAATTTCTTATACAAGAAATTTCGATAAACACTGTAGACGTACATTTTCTTGAATCTTTATCGAAATTGGTTTTCCTGTCCAATTTAAATCAAATCACAAGTTACAATATGATCATTAAGCTTATTTAAACACATCTAACCATCGTTTATCTAAATTTAATGCAACTTGTTGCAATTCCGACAAACCCTTAAACTCAGAATCATCGGAATTCAACTTGACATGTTAGATGTTTGATTGTTTGATTCCAATTGATTCCTATGATGATTTAGAGTGTATAGGTCTATATTTTAACACTTTTTATATATGAATCAATAAGATTGAAACTGGTCGAGTTCTTCTTAAACCCTACACATCGAAATTGATTCATACATGTTTATGGGTGTGATTCAATGATTAAATCATGTTTAGAACAATTTTCCGACAATATCCCACCACACAAACTACACTCAATCATATCCAATCATTTTTCCCCAAATTATGCGTATGAACCCTAATTTGAAAATTTATCAATTCAAGTTTCTGGGTATAATTAAGCACTCATAGCATTTTCCGGACTTAATTCCGACCGTATCCCACCATTCAATTTAGTCTCAAACACTTAAAATCATTTTAACCCAATTCGACTTAAACCTAAACCTATTTCATTCGATTTAGGAAAATTTAGCCGTTGGATCACAAAATTCTTGAAAACCATGTCTTATAATTATCTAAACATTGTATAATCACTCACAGTTTTGAGAATTCTTGAATGGATTAGAAGAATGATTTGTGGTTGTTGATATCGGTTGGTGAGAATTAAATGTAGTTTAGTGAAAAAATAACAACTGCAATTTCAGATGCAGTTAATGCAATAGGAATTTTTTTTTGTTATAGTTAAAAATCTTAGTTTCCAACTTTGCATAACAATGGGAATTAAGTCCCTTAACGGCATAACTTTGCAATCAAAGTCCCTTACTTACAAACTTTAACAAGACTTGACGTAATTTTGACAAGAACAATTTTAATACATCCCCTTGACTTATGAGTATTAGAAAACATTTTAAGATCAAGGATGGTATCACAAAGATAATATTACCAACATATTTTAAAACAACATTTTTAAGGAAGTATGCAAGTACAAATTTTAAAGAAAATTTTAAAATTTGAATTTCATACTCCCCATCAACAGTTGTTCGGAAAGAATTGGTAATTTGTTTAAATGAACAAAGTGTTGATGGAAATTTTGTAATTGCATGGTTTTTTTTTTTTTTTTTTTTTTTTTTTTTTTTTTTTTTTTTTTTTTTTTTTAAGAAAGAAAAGAAAAATGAAAAATCATTTTGTTGTTTTTGATAAGATATTAAAAAAAAAGGTTTTGGTGTTTGACTCTCTTAGTTATGTTTAAGAAAGATTTGTAAATCATCTGGAGTTAAACACCTCATACCAATTTGGTGAACTAATTTCACAAATCTTGCATGGGGCAAGGCTTTGGTGAATAAGTCCGCTAATTGGTATTCAGTACCTACAAAATATAATTCAATAGTACCCTTTTCAACATGCTCTTTGATGAAATGATATCGAAGTGCAATATGTTTTGACTTCGAGTGTTGAACTGTGTTGCTTGAGATGGCAATGAAACTCTTGGAGTCACAGTACATGGGAATCTTATTGAACATGTAACCGTAGTCCATTAGCTGTGATCACATCCAAATGACTTGAGCACAGCATGCTGATATGGTTACGTATTCTGATTCTGTAGATGACAATGAGGTACAATCCTGCTTCTTTGACTGCCAAGATACAAGTTTGTCTCCTAGAAACTGCACGCCCCTAGATGTACTTTTGCGAGTGTCTAAACATCCTGCATGATCAGCATCTGAAAAAGCTATTAGTTCAAAATCAGAATCCTTCAAATACCAGATCCCCAAATGGATGGTTCCATTATGTATCGAATGATTCTTTTAACCTCAGAGAGGTGTCTTTCAGTTGGTCGTGACTGATAAGGGGAGCATAGATATACAACAAAAACTATATCTGGTATATTGGCTGTTAGATACATGAGGGACCCAATCATACTACGGTATTTTGTAGGGTCAATTGGTGTACCATGTAAATCAGTATCCAGCTTTGGGGATGATACAGACATATGTATGTTATAAGTATCACAATTTGTCATGCCATGTTTCTTTAAAATTTCAAGAGCATACTTGGACTGACTTAGAAAAATTCTACGGGGTGATTGATGAACTTGGACTCCTAAGAAGAACGTAAGTTCACCCATCATGGACATTTCAAAATTTTGTTTCATTAATCTTGCAAAAGCAGTTGAATATTTTTTGTTTGTTGATGCAAAAATAATGTCATCGACATAGTTTTGAACAATTAAAATGTCCTCCCTGTGTTTTTGAATAAACAAAGTTGGATCCATTGAACCTTTAGTAAAGTGATTAGCAAGCAAGAAAGCAGTTAGTTTATCGTACCATGCCCTTGGGGCTTGTTTAAGTCCGTAAAGGGCTTTCTTGAGTCTGTACACATGATTGGGATGGTCTGGATCAAAGAATCCCTCTGGTTGACTCACATAAACTTCCTCATATAATTGATCGTTCAGAAATGCTGTTTTCACATCCATTTGATAAACGGCCATATTCTTGTGAGCAGCATATGCCAGAAAGATACGGACAGCCTCAAGCCTAGCAACTGGAGCAAAGGATTATTCAAATTCAATTCCTTCTTGCTGAGTGAAACCTTTAGCTACCAGACGCGATTTGTTACGAATCATTGTGCTTTCTGCATCTAACTTGTTTTTCCAAATCCACATCAGTCCGATGACATAGACCCCATCTGGTCTTTCTACCAATTCCCAGACTTCAAGTTGTTTGAAT
This sequence comes from Artemisia tridentata subsp. tridentata, assembly GCA_021014915.2. Taxonomy (NCBI): domain Eukaryota; kingdom Viridiplantae; phylum Streptophyta; class Magnoliopsida; order Asterales; family Asteraceae; genus Artemisia; species Artemisia tridentata. The sequence goes on from CP139508.1 coordinate 247,237,262, forward strand.
TGATTGAGTTCTTCTTGCATTGATTCAATCCAATTGTCATAAGTCATGGCTTCTTTAATGTTCTTTGGTTCAGCTTGACTGACGATAAGAGCATAAATGCATGTTTCACCATCCGAGTGAAGTCTCTGTCGTGTCATGACTGGATTCTATGGATTGCCAATCACATTTACTAAGGGATGATCTTTTGTCCATTTGTGTGTTGAAAGGTAATGTTGAAAATGAGTGTGCATATTAGACGGATCTAAGTTACGTGTAGACGATTCTGCAATATCGGGAATGGTTGGAGCCAGAGCAAATGGATTAAAGAAGGCATTTGCGTCATAATGTGCAGGTGCGGGTACTTCTTGTTGTTGTAGATCTTCAGTTGCATTTTCAGTATTGGAAGCGATTTCTTTTGTTTTTGATGGAGATTCAATTGGAGGTGCATCTGTAGCAACGGTTGTTGTTGTAGTAACAGGTGTATCAGGTATTGAATTATGATCAGGTTGTGCAACGAAAATTGGTGATACATCTGGTGCACGACATGCAATTGAATCATCAAACAGTGGAGCAAACAAGGTTTCCAATTCCTTACGGTTTAGGGAAAGTGGTACAGCTGATTGATCTGGATAATTTAGACGGTTAGTTGCAGGTCCTAAGCTGTTTTGCTTAGAAGCCATTTCTGTAAGCTTATCGAAATTAGCATGAATAGTCTCCTGAATTTCTCTAGTACGACGATTCCAGATTCGAAAACCTTTGGAGTTCTCACAATATCCAATAAAGATACCAATGTCAGCTTTGGCTTTGAGTTTTCCAAAGTCATCACGATCATTATTTGGGTAACAAAGGGCACCAAATACATGAAAGTAATTAATATTTGGTTTGCGGTTGTGAACAATCTCATAAGGAGTTTTGTGATGCCGTTTGGTGATCATGCAACGGTTTTGGGTATAACATGCAGTTGAGACAGCTTCTGCCCATAGGTAATCTGGTAATTGAGCATTGATTAAAATCGTTCTCGCAGCTTCCACTAACGTCCTGTTGCGTCTTTCGACAACCCCATTCTGTTATGGACTTCTTGCAATAGATGTTTGATGTTCAATTCCTACTTTCTCAAAATAATCACAAAAAGTTTGATTCTTGAATTCAGTTCCACTGTCTGTTCTAACTTTCTAACCGTATTACGAAGCTGAACTTGAATTTTTTGGGAGAAAGGTGATGATCATTGAAGGAGCTTGATCTTTACTTCGGAGAAAGTAGACCCAATTCCATCTGGAGTAGTCATCAACTATTACCAATATGTAGCGTTTACCATTTATTGTTTGAACACGCATAGGGCCACACAAATCCATATGAAGTAGTTGAAGAACGTGATCTGTACAGTGTTATGTTTTTGAAGGGAAATGAGCATGAGTACTTTTTCCTTGTTCACAAGCTGGACTTAAGTGATCTTTTGCATATCGAAACCGTGGAAGGCCATCGACTAGCTTGTGACGTGCTAGTTCGGTCATAGTTTTGAAATTCAGATGAGATAGTCGTTTGTGCCATAGCCAGAATTTTATCGAATGTGCTTTGGAGAGCAGACATATAGGAGAAGAAGCAGTCATATCAGACATTGAGATGGTGTAAAGACTAGTTCCACGTTTGCCCGACATGAGATCATTTCCTTGTAAGTCACGAATGAAACAAGTTTTCTCCCGAAATGCTACTTCCAAATCCCCATCACAAAATTGACCAACTGAGAAAAGGTTGTGACCAAGGCCTTCGACATAATAGACATGCCTAAATTCGATGTTGCCATTGACATAATCTCCATAGCCCATGATAGCAGCGAAATGATCATTCCTGAATCTGACAGTGCCGATGAAATTTGCAACAAAGTTTGCTAAAAGTTTGAGATTGCCTGTCATATGTCGGGAACAGCCGCTATCAACAATCCATAGAACAATTTGAATCAACATGAATATGATGAATATGGAGGGATGGTAACGGTAGAACCCGTTGGGTTAGTAACATAGTTATTAGTCACTTTAGGTAGCCATGTAAAACTAGGTTTCCTTTGTAACCAACGTTGCCAGGTCCAACTAATTTTTGCTTTCTTCTTAGTGAATTCGCTAGGTGAAGGGATTGTCTTAGGAGTTGTTTTCTCAACTATGGGTGTGTCTAAGGCATCTTTAGAAACTACACTTGGTGTTTTCCTAGCACTGACTTAGAAGCAATAGTGGGCCTATATGGAATGCCAGATGTACGTTTCTTGTTACGAGATAAAAGAGATTTTGCAACACATTTAGTATGATCACCAGATAACATGCTTTTACGATAAAACACACAAGATGCATTAACATTCAAAACATTCAAAGTCTTAGCATTCGATACACCGATATTAGAATTACAAGTTTTTAAGTTCGAATCTAAATCAGACGCAACATGCATTTTATTCGAATTCCTAAATTGATCTTCTACTTCTTGAGCTTCTTGTTTCCTGCTCTTAAGTTGCCATATCCTATTCTTCTGTTTGTTGCTCTTATGCTTTGATCTACTAACGTTAGTAGTGGGGACTATTCTTGTAGAAGTGGAAGGATTCAAATTAGTAGTCTGAGGGGATGTTTGCCTAGGTGTAGTGTCCATTTTGTACATTCCTGGTGCAATCACATTTGTGTTAACAAACTTTCCTTTTTCTAGTAACTGAATTTTCTCTTGAGTTCAATGATGATGTGATTCTTTTGTTGAATTTTTGAATCAATTTCTCTATTTAAACGAACAGTGTCATTATGATTTTGACAAACTTCATCAATTTCCTTTTCATATTTAAAAATTCTACTTTTTAAAACAGCATTTTCATTTTCAAGATTCTGAACTTTGGATGTGTGACAGTTCTGAAAGGACATTGTTTCTTTTTGATTTTGCAATTTTAACTCAAAATCAAGACTCTGAGTTTGACAACATTGTAACTTTTGATTGAGTTGAAAAATCTCTTTTGAAAGTTTATTTTGCACATCATCATTGAGTTTAATGATTCTCTCATTTTCTCTTTTTAAAGTCTCAATTTCATGTCTCAATGTTTCAGTGTCAGCAGTGTGATCATCAACAAGCATAGCATTGCAAGACACATAAATGGAATTCATAAGCACATATATAATATCAGAACTTAGAACATCTTCCAAGAGTCGATCAGCTTCATTTTGGAAAACTTTGTTTCGACGTTTTTGTTTTGAGATTGCATTTTCTGTTGCAATGAAAGTGTTCATCATGGATGTTACTTCTGTTTGGAGTTCCTGTTCCCAGTGTGTAGCACAAAGACGCAAATGTTGAACATATGGTAAAAATTGTTTTTGAAAAATTTCTCTCTTTTCTTTTTCGTATGGAGATAGAAAAGTGGAAATTGTTATCTCAGAATTACGTTTAATTGCTTGTTCTAAAAATTTGATGTCTTCCTTAAACGTATCAAAATATCTAAGTACAAGACATCGTTTAGGTAATGGTGTAATTACACCAGAAGTTGATAAAGGACCATTTATTTGTGCCACTGGTTTAACAGGACCAACCTTAGAAGAAGATTCATTTATTTGCATTATAAACCATGATTGTTCTGTTTTATCTTTTTGAGGAACGAAGGTGTCAGAAATATGAGGTACTTTTGAATAATCAAATGATTATTAAACTTAACATTGCTCATTTTTTATCGACTCTCTTTTTTCTGTTCCTGTTCTTCCTCACAGTTATGTACAACAACACGCATAATAGAATCATCAAAGAGATGGTCTACACTATACAACTTTGGATTTTCCTTTAGTGCTTTGTGTAGAAAACATGGTTTGTCATCACCAATAGCAAAACCATAACCTTGGGGATTTTGCTTTAGAGTAAACTTTTGAATTGTTGTAACAGACTCACCAGTTTGATAAACAACTTTTTGAAACTCTTTTAATTTACTTTCCAAATCTATGATTTCATCAAGATAAGAATCAATTCGTTCCCTAGACACTTGTTTATGTTCAGAAAAACTAGCTTGACAGGTTGACAACTTTGTTTTTGTTTTTGAAAGTTCAAAATTGAGGTCTTCAACCTGTTGTTTGAAATCTAATTTTTCTTGTTCCATTTGAGAAACCAAGTTGTTTTTGGAAGCAGCTAATTCACGTATTTGATGTTGTAAATCTTGTTCTTTTACATAAGCTTTTTGGAATGCAACTTCAAAACTTTGTTCTCGTTTTTCTTTTGTTTTATAATTTGTGAGTTGTATTTTATAGCACTCAAGATCCTTAGTTAAGAATGCAACTTTTGCTTTTAAGTTTCTGTTAATCTCATTGCATTTTTCAATCTGAGATTGTTAGGAATATAAATATTCAGTTGAAGACTCGGTCACCCCGAGTAATTAGTAGCACATCATAGCTCGTAGGATAATTAGTAATATTATTAGTAGTTTAGTTATTATTAATATTGTGGAGTGGGTCGGGTCTTTACCCACTGCCAGCTCGCTCCACAGTCCACTAGGGACATATTATGTAGTACTATAAATACTCCCTTCCCACCCATGGGAAGGGTTGGACCTTTCAAGCTAATCTAATCTCATCTTATTTCTCTCTCTACAAAGGCTCCCAAACTCTCCTACCTCTCTCTAGAATCTTATTCATTCGATCCATATTAAGGCCTCAAACTAGTGTTTCTTGCATTGTGAATACCCTACAATTGGTATCAAGAGCCATGGTTAGGTCCATGAGAGTTGGTATTCACGGATTTGTGTAGTTTTTGAGGTTTTTGGTTCGATTTGTTAAGATACATTTATTTCATTTTGTGCTTTGTTTAGTGATTAAAAGTTGTTATACCTTGTACTTTCTAGCTTAGGAATAGTATAAGAGTAGTATTTAGTGCTTGGATTCACAGATTTAAGGTTTGTGTGGTGTTTTTGGGTGATTCGAGTGTTTTTCTTTCAAGTGTTCTTGGATGCGGTTTGTGTATTTTGGACGTTCTTGAACGCGGTTTGTGTCCCATCGAGAACGCGGCTTGTCCTATTACTAGTTTAGGCAAAAGGACAAACAGCATTGAAAGCGACGTGTTTGGAAGTTTGTGCCAACGCGGTTTGTCTCTAAGGTGCGTACGCGGTTTGTGTCAACGCGGTTTGTCTCTGCAGCGTGAACTCGGTTTGTGTCAACGCGGTTTGTATCTCCAGCGTGAACTCGGTTTGTGTCTACGCGGTTTGTATAAGCAGCGTGAACTCGGTTTGTGTCTACGCGGTTTGTATCTGCAGCGTGAACTCGGTTTGTGTCTACGCGGTTTGTCTCTGCAGCGTGTACTCGGTTTGTGTTTACGCGGTTTGTGTCTACGCGGTTTGTCTCTGCGGCGTGGATGCGGTTTGTCTAGGCGGTTTGTATCCACAGAGGTGCTATTTGTCCGTGGGGGGTTTGACCAAAGTTGACTTTTTACGTCAAAACTTCAAACGGCCATAACTTTTGAACCGTAACTCCGTTTTCAACGAAACACCTGTCAAAACGACCGTGAGACCGAGGAGAAGGACACGTTGAATCAATTTATTCATTCAACCCAACTTTCGAAGCCTAAAATCGCTCCAGAATGAAGTTATTGAGTTTCTAAGTTTTCAGACCATAATTTCACCATAACAACTTGCATCAATCAAACCAAATCACAACTAAACAATAGATCAACAAGTCTACCCAATCACTAATCGTAACACACATCAATCATCACTTCACGGTTCATTCTTGATTTTTGTAAAATCCCGCGAAAGAATCTATTTGTCGGTTTAAATCATAGAATTGTAAAATCCCGTGCACGTTTACATCATGTCTGCTACTTCAGATTCCTTCATATGTGAGGTACTCAAGTTGTACGACACATATGATAAACAAAAGATTTCCAGTTCTGTACAACAAATAAACGTGGGTGATTCTGATAATACCAATGTGGAATCTTCGTGCCCGAATTCACAAGAGAAAAAGCTTCATCAGTCACTTATGGTGCTTAATGCAAAGGAAAGTCGCATTGAATGTTTTCGTCTACTTCATTCACATCTCACAGTTCTGTTTGAGAAACCTGAATACGGGATGGGTTACACGCGGGCTTTCACAACACTCTTTAGTCAAGATGTACATGATTTCACAGTCAAAATGACTTTATACTTTGATCAACTTGAACAACAACTTGACAAAGGAGAATTTTCTGAAGACGGATCCATGGCTGCTTTTTGTGTGATCAACAACCAACTCCAAGTGTTCATTGATTCGCAATTCCCTTTGGATCATGATTATGACAGTCAAATGACGGAAAAGTGTTTTGCTAATCACACTGGAATCGAGGTTGATGTGTTCAGAAGGACGTTACTTCAACTTATGAGTAATGTTAAGGGGTTCATTGATGAAAGGGCTCAACATGTGGGAAATGGAACAGAATCAGACACGCATGATGGTAGCAGCAGTTATGTGACTCATATCACACATGTTGTGGATGCTGATATCGGACCAGTAAATGACCAAGAGCCATTTGCTGAGGTACATTTAACTGTTCAACATAATGTCCTTGCTAATGAACATCAACATTCTGATCAAAGTAAACCTACTTATGACACATATCTGTTGGAAAAGACTGATAGCAATATCACCTCTGAGTCAACAAATATGAGTCATAAGGGGGGAGAAATTGACCAGGATGCTGATCGTGATATTGCGTCAAGTTATTCGCTTATAGTTGAGTCTTCCAAATCAAATGATATGGTTGAAAAAGAAGTTTTTGATGAACTTTCAAACAGATTTTTACAACTTGAAAAACATTGTATTGATCTTGAAATATCAATACAACAAAAGGAAGAAAGTATTCAAACTAAACTACAATGTAAAAATCCGGAACTCCCTGAATTCCGTGACTTTTTTATAATAAACGATTTGAAAGCTCAGCTACAAGCCAAAAATGTGACGATCAAAAACTTGAAAAACTGGTTGTCTGAGATGCGTGAAATGTGTAATGAAGTTAAAGCTAAACAGGATGTTATTGCGACTACAAATGCTGAATTTGAACATAAAGTGGCTGGATTAATTAATGAAAATGAGTCTTTGAAAATTCATTGCAAAGAACTGAGTGATACAATCAAAGAAACGAAAACTAAGAATGTAGAGCAAATTACCTCTTTGACTGCCAAAAATGATGAATTCAAGGCTCAACTTCAGGAAAAAGGTTTTGCGATTGCATCGTTGAAAAACGAATTGAGGAAACTGAATGGAAATGATGTGAACACTAAGTTTGCAAAACCATCAATATTGGGGAAACCACCACTTAGGAACCAATCAGTTGTTAGACAACTATCAACGTTTAGATCTGAACGGTCAAATGTTTCAAAAACACGGTTTGCCTCCCAAGTTGATGCGAAAAAAGTTTTGTCAAAACCAGTCACTTCACAGTCTAGACCTAGTGAAAAGGAATATGCTGTTGCAAAACCACATCACATGAGTGCATCTAGTTCTTCTAGGATTAGTTCAACGCGTGTGTCCCTTGTGACAACAAAGTAACATGTTAGACATAAAGACATTGTTCAGAATCAAAACCTAGTGGACACTAAGAAAAACACACTTGAAAAGACTAGGAATTTGCCTGTTTCTAAGAGTAGCTGCGTGCCAATTAAGGTAATTCCCGTAGCCGATCACTCTAAGAACCCTAGATCTTTTTCTGATTCCAAACACTTTGTTTGCTCGACTTGTCAGAAATGTGTTTTCAATGCAACCCATGATGATTGTATAACAAAACTCCTGAAGGAAGTGAATTCCCGTGCTAAGGTTCAATCCTCTAAGACTAGAAACAACAACAAGCCTGTAGAACCAAAGAGTCATACTCAGAAACCTGGTAGGCAGATCGCTGTAGGACAAAGGTCTTCTCTAAACAAGTCATCCACTGTACATGAGAAACCACACACTCCTAGATCGTGCCTTAGGTGGATACCAACGGGTAGAACTTTTAAGATTGTGGGTCTTAGATGGATATCTTGTAGAAAGATGTTCACTGAGTGTAGAACCAAGATTGACAGTGCAACCCCAAATGGCTCAACTGTTGATATCACTAACCCATATAAATGCAAACAAACTCTTAATGTCAATGCAGGAAGTCTTTACTTAAGTGCAGGTACATCGTTCCCTCCTATTAAGGAAAGACTCAGGGTTTGGGTGCCGAAAAGAGTGATATCTCACGATGTAGGGGTTCAAACAATTCAAGCTTGATGAACATCAACGACAATGACGTCTGTACACATCAGTGCAGGCCTCGCTCTTCATCATTATGAAATCTGTTCAAATCAGTTCAGGCCTCGTTCTTCAATGACTATGACGTTTGAACAATGCAGTTCAAGCCTCGGGTCTCTATATCATCATTATGGCGTCTGCTGACATCTCTTCAGGCCCCGTTCATCAAAGAAAAGAAAGGCGTACGCTTGAGTGCGCTTTATCTTCGGAAGAAGAGGAATCTTCTTATTTATGACCATTCTCATCAAGCTTCATGTTCTTCAAATGCTCATTTAGTCACCAAAGGGGATAAAAGTACATCGGAGTATATTCTTATTCACCTGCTCTATCAAAAATGGCAGTTAGTCGTCATGTGCAATTTTTGAGGGGGAGAAAGGTGAATAAACTACATGGTGATTGAGATTTGAGAAGTGGTCATACGACTCTCCATGCTTCTGACTTTTCTCATATAAAGGCTTCATACTTGCTCCATGCTCATTCAGATATCAAGTGGATCTGCTTCCATCCGATTGGACGTTTATTCACTCAATCAAAAATAGCATCCTCGTATGCAATCTTTGAGGGGGAGAAGTGTGAACAGTGGACCAACCTCATATGCACTTGTTCAATCAAAGATGGCATCCTCGTATGCAATCTTTGAGGGGGAGATGTATGAACAAGTGATTCGATGTACATTTGGTTGTTGGTTCACTCACTTGAGCTGGGCATCTAATTGTGACCATGGAGTTGATTAGGTATCACTTATGCGAGATTGAAGTTGACTTCCTCAAAGGCGTGATCTTATCCTATCTTGAAGTCGGGGTTGGTTGGATGCATGACCTTCAATGATAACTTGCTCGTGCTTAAGATTTAAGTTGAAGTCTTAGATTATCTAGTTACCAGCAGTCGGGGTAACTATCACTTAAAGGAGTTACGTGGTAGTACTCAGTGTCACACGCCGATGACGTTGTGGATAATCATAAGAGGTGTTAATGTCTCATACCTTGGTTGGGTATTGAGTACTTAGAGATTTGCTTGGAGCACTAATTCTCTACATCGTTCTTCCAACATTAGTGCAAGCGTAAGTCACAAGAATGGGGAATTCTATCTTCAGGTTCAAAGTTGGTATATCGGGATTGCTCCATCAGTTATCACTTCGAATAGCCTACTTAAGGGTTGATAAAGATAGTCAGAGATGGTTTCGGCAGTGGTTAATTCTCACTTGATCTACTTGAGCCTAATTTGTTCTTCTCATAAGATTTCAAGAATATGTTCGTAAAATGTGTTGCTGATTCTGAGGTATCAAAACCAGCAAGGGGGAAGGAGACATACTCTGAATGCACAATGAGTACACATGATGAGCTTTATACTTCTTCTCACTTGAAGACTATTCCAGGAAGACAAATGTCATAACCGCAGAGAAAATCAGTGTTCTAACTCGTTCCTTCAGGTGTATCATTCCAACTACGTGGGGGAAGAGAATGTCAGTTTCTGATGATAAAAGAGGTACACAATTGTATGATGGTTCCTATGGTTAGTCGGTATCCTACTAAAGGAAATGTGTACATCCAGTACTCAGTAGCTGTTATGGTACTGTCTTGATGTTATCATGTCGACTACATACGGGATAAATTGCTTACACTCGGGACTTAACTGAATTTGGTGTAACAGTTCTCATCTGCAATGTCCTGAAAGGAGATAAGGGGATTTTCGTGTCTTAATTGATCTTGATGATGCCTTGTCGACTTCATTAATGGGATTGAGTGTGTACTTCGGATTTTTGGGCTTCATATATCGAGACTGATTGCATCACTTCAACTACTTGGGGGAAGTGGTCTCTGGATACTCTTGGCATGCATTACTTCAGACTTCAGCGGGAAGAAATGTGAGAAGGTTAATTTAAGTGTGAGATGATTCGTTGCTAATTTATGTGATGGTCCCCCGATCGGAGAATCTCGATGGTTATTCTTAAAAGGAGCAGCAATACTTAATGGGGTTTGATACGGTTTTCGCTGTACACATATCTTTCATAAGCTTGAAAGAGAGCTTTGAAACTGCTCAAAAGGAAGATTGCCGGTTTGGGGGGAAGCTATCAAAGCTTCACATTGAGAAGGCTCAAGCTCAGATGATTATTTTGGAGCCTTGAAAGCTTTGGTGGTGAAAGTTTAGGAGATGTTGACTACAGATTTCTACCACATGCTGAACGTATCCTCATTTTGGTATTCATGTCATCATCGGCTTAAGCTGAGTAACATTTCCTTGTACATATATACTTATTCATATTTTATACCATCTTGTAAATAGATATATAGAAAACCTGCATTTGTAAATAGAGAATCGTAAAACCAGAAAAACCATAAAAATTAAAAAAAAATTAGAAAATACCAAAAAATAGTTTCACCTAGGCATGTCTTCTGTTTATCGATAACATTTACGGACTTAGAAATGTCATTCAATAATGGCACGGGTCTTTAAATGAAGCTCGAGCAGAAGTTAAAATGGATTGTTAAAACATGTCTAAATGGCTTGCAGTTACTTCATACTGCAACCCGCGCTGTACAATGGGGAAAGCATGTCGCCACTCCAACCGGGTGATGTTCACCTGGGCATGGATTGCTTTATATCCATGTTTCCCCGATTTGATGTACGGTTCAGTGCATCATTTCGCGTATAAGAAGAGAAGTCTTCTTTGCACCATGAACTCTTTCAGTTCTATGATTCTTCAAGAGAGTTTTGGTGTTTCACAAGGTGGTAACTGGACTTAAATTTCACAAATACTTATCACTCAATTGAATGACTACAGCTCTTTAAATAGAAAACGGGTCATTAATTGAGGGGGAGTTTATTTGTTCAAATTTTGACACCTTTTTAAACATTGTGCAACATCAGCAGTGACATTCTCTCTTGGTTTGAGGGGGAGCATTGTATGCTTCGTAATCAGAATATATTAAACCTGACCACATTTTCTCCCAAATTTTCTAAACATATTTAAATCAATTGGGATCACAAATCTCAAATGGTTTGAAATTTTTGATCGGGGGAGAGAATGTGATTTAAATATGAAATTCTGATAAAAATGTGATCTTTTGGAACTCAAGTGTAGGCTCTCCCATATGTGCTAAACCTTTTCGTATATCGATGCACATATTGAGGGGGAGCGAATGATTTATGATGGCAACTATGGAAGAATACCAAAGACCGACCAATCTTATTTTAATGCATTGGAGTTATAAGGATGGTGAGGTTAGGTATTTGTTCCCATGATCCAGCCAGAACCGGAAGGATCTTCCCAGGGACAATCCTCTAGTTAGAATAGAAGTCCTTAGGAATGATTAAAAAAGGAGAAAAGTGAATAAGGGAAGAGTGCCGACTGAGATGGAGCTAGCACTGGAACAAACCCAACAAGGTGCTAGTTATGAAGTCTCGGTAAGCACTGAAGGGGTTGAAGAATGAAAAAGAAATGTAAAGATAAAGGGTGAAAAGAAAGAAGCCCTCCTTACATCTTAGGCAGAAACCGGGTCAATACATATGCTGTCAGAATCACTTAGTTGATTGCTGACATTGAAGACAAAGTATCATGGACCCAGTGATACGCTGCACAACCCTCCCTAGCCATTCAAGGTCCCTCAAAGGAATCTTGTTTCACTTATCACGGAGATCAATACATTGCTATCGTCTCTCTCACTCCGAGTTAGATGATATTGAAAAGGTGGCAGTCCTCTCCAGCCTCCGATCACTAAATCAAAATGCACTATTGAGTCTAGAGCCAAGAGATCATCAATTAATCTCATTAGGACACATTTCCAATATGCTTGCTGTTTCATACACCGTGAAAAGCAAGAAAATATATATGAAGAGTCCTACGCATTATCCTTGTGGTATTGCCAGAACATCCGAGTGATGCTTAAAGTAATCACAATGAAGATGGAAATCCTTCTAGAGCCAACATCAAACGAGCTCTTGGTGGGTGACATGTGAGATCCTTCATGGATCAAACCTGTGACAACTGGAATGAAACAATGGGGCGATTCACATTTGAATCAAAATTGTTCCAGGAAATGGATTGACGGATGCTTTTGGAAAACCCTTCAAAGTGCTCATCAAATGAATTTCGAGCGCATTGATTGTGAAAATTTTCAAACAAAAGTATTTATGACAGGAATGTGATTTAATGTATAAAACCCTCGTCGTGTTACATAAAAAATTGTTTATCTAGTAACACGCGAGTGATTTTTCTAATCAATTTCTCATCAATCAGTGGGTATTCAATTCACTGATTCACTCAACCGTGTTGTCTGCTTTGAGACGTTCCGGTATGAGAACATGCTTGTAAGACGAGTCCAATGTTAGTTCATTGAATGAGTCTTTACAACAAGCTGGAAATTCCTGTCAAGGAGAATTCTCTTTAAAGGGAATTCTACCTGATCACAGGTCGGTCCTCACGGATCCGAAGGTTAATCCAACCACACCGAACGAATGACAAAGCCATATTCTTTCTCCAACTTTATTGCTAACTGTTTTATTTCAGGTACATATAAAGATGGTGATGGTGGTTCCTGATTCCAGTATGAGACATGTCAATCCACACTCCATGCTCACACTTCCAACTCATTATTAAAGACATCATGATAGCTAAAAGACCTTCAACACAGCTTCTGGAACTCTGATGATAGCTATCATGATCCAGAAAAGTATGAGCATGCGGGCCCAACGGTCACAACAAATCACATGGAGGTATTACTACAATGGATGAGCTCAGAGATTTTTCTATGGCTGATGATCTCAAAGAAGGATCCAAGATCACAACTTCTCATGATGACGAAGCCACAAGATGACTTGAAGACGCATGTTGGATGATAACTTCAAAGAATACTCAAAGATCATCCAAAACAAAGAACAGTCATCGCAAGTTCACTGCTAAAGGCACAAAGATTCTAGACGTTGAAGAATCAAGGTCTACGAGCTATGAAGTCAAGATTCAAGGATGAAGTGCTAGAATTCAGAACATTACTTCCGGGGTGACCTCCCTTAGGGGGAGATTGTTAGGAATATAAATATTCAGTTGAAGACTCGATCACCCCGAGTAATTAGTAGCACATCATAGCTCGTAGGATAATTAGTAATATTATTAGTAGTTTAGTTATTATTAATATTGTGGAGTGGGTCGGGTCTTTACCCACTGTCAACTCGCTCCACAGTCCACTAGGGACATATTATGTAGTACTATAAATACTCCCTTCCCACCCATGGGAAGGGTTGGACCTTTCAAGCTAATCTAATCTCATCTTATTTCTCTCTCTACAAAGGCTCCCAAACTCTCCTACCTCTCTCTAGAATCTTATTCATTCGATCCATATTAAGGCCTCAAACTTGTGTTTCTTGCATTGTGAATACCCTACAGAGATTTTTGTGAGTCCAATTGGGATTGGGTAGTCAATAGTAAGGTCACGAGTTCTGGATTTGGACCGAGTGAAGGTTCATTTTGTTCAATTTGATTATTGTTATCGTCATCAATTGGATCATCAAATGTAACAACTGGGTTAACTTGATCTTCATCAAATATAATAACTGTGTTCATTTGTTCATCTTCTTGAGGAGATGAACAACTTGCTCCCCGTCTGATGCAGATGCAGATGGTGATACAATTTCATGTATTAGGCATGTTGTTGGATCAGGTACCTGAGATAGACCGTCAGTGTCATATACTGGGCCTGTGTCACTCATGTGCAGTTCCTGCATGTTGGCCATTAGCATCACAGCTTCCTTTGCTTCCAAGTCCTCCATGTCATCATTAGAATATGCATTTGCCATGAAGCTGTTTTCTTTCTCAGTGAGAGTGCCCCCAGATTCATCCTTGAGAGCTAGAAGTAGTGCCTGCTTGTGAAACTCACTGCCTCTGACTCTAGGTTTGGGACATGCATTGGCCAAATGACATTTCCCATTACAATTGTAACACTTAACCATTGTATTTCCAGTCCCTGTATTCCCAGTCACAACAATTTCAACCCTTTTCTGTGGAGCACCTGCATTGATCCTACTTCCACTAGCTGCATTAAACCTTTGCACATATCCTGAATTTCTCATGTGACCTTCTGATCCATTTCTTCCATAAGCACGATTGTGAATTTCAACCCGGCCATCTTGTACAACAGCTTGATTCCTTGTTTGGATGAAGTGCGGAGACGATTGTTGGATTTGTTAGAGAATTTGCTGAAGGCACGAGCAATGAGTGCAAATCCTTCATTCAAAGAGTTGAATGCATCATCTTCGTTACTGTTTGTATTTGTGTATAACATGGTATCTGTGTTGTCATAGGGAAAAAGTTGATTGTCAGTTGATTGTTGTGTCGAATCATATGGAATGAGTTGATTCGATGAGGTTTGTTGAGGTTAAGCAAAGTGATGTTGTTGTTGGACAAAACCATGGTTTGATTGTGGTGGTAGAGCAAAGTGAGATTGAGCTACCAGTGCCAATGAATTTGGAGTTGTAGAAGGTGAATAAGTACCACGAAGAGATCGATATTTGTCAACTTCAGACATATGGTGCTTCAGATAATCATACAACAACCCATAAGATGCATTATGTAGATTTTTAGCTTGACGAACAAACGTGACATATTTTTGCCATTCTGGACCAAGACAGTTGAGAAACTTTGTGTTGATTTCAATCCTGGGTAAAACAATGTTGTGTCTGTCCATGTCATTGATGATGTTTTTGAACCGATGGTAATAAGACTCTAGTGACTCCCCTGATTCAATCATGAACATTGTATATTCGAGGTAGAGTTTGGATTCCATGTCTTCTTGGTTCAGTTCAGTGCCTTCCATTAAGAGATGAACATGCTCCCATATATCCTTAGCTGTTTTCTGACCATCAATGTTGGGAATTAAATGTCACAGAACTTAGTACTGCTGGAGAATTACACTAACAGTACAAACTGCTAAGTTTGTACTGCTAGCTATAAAAAGGTACTGCTGCATGGATACCTGCTTTATATGATATTGTCGAAGATAAGTATGGAATGGATCTTTTGTTTAACTTAATTAGTTAGAATTATACGGTAGAATACTTATCTTGTAAAGGACTCTTTAAGTCTATAAAAGGAGATCCTAGGTTATACGTTTGATATAAATCAGTCATAGAGTTTTGTTAAGATTCAAGGTCATTGTAACCCTAGTGATAGCAAGATCACTCGTATTATTCAACCAATAATATTGAATCGTTTGGTGTTAATCTTACTGTGTTCATTGCTCATACATACATTACTGTTCCATTAAACAAACCATTATTCTTTTAAGTGTGGTTAAGTAGATTCCGCATACTTAACTACATACACTCAAAGTATCTCAAACACATTATAAAGGAGTAACATCCTTAGTCTTTTATAATCCTCTCAAGTGGTATCAGAGCCTGTTTGATACTATTGATTTAGAAGAGAAAGTAATGGACATGGAGACTACCCAAACAAACATAGCTGCTAAATTGCCAATGCTCAAGCAGAATGAATTTGATATGTGGAGGCTGCGGATAGAACAATACTTCCAAGTGCAGGACTATGCACTCTGGGAGATTATTGAAGAAGGAAACTCTTTCAAGTCTTCAACTTCTACAACAACAGTTGATGGTAAGGTAGAGACAGCTGTGCAGACCTCTCCAGTAACTGCAGAAGAGAGGCTTCAAAAGAAAAATGACCTCAAGGCCGAAAGTTTGCTGATGATAACCATTCCAAATGATCAACTCTTGAACTTCAGCAAGTACAAGGATGCTAAGACCTTGTTTGAGGCAATCATTTCTAGATATGGTGGGAATGAAGCCACCAAGAAGACACAAAAGACTCTCCTAAAGCAGAATTTTGAAAAGTTCATTGCAACCGGTAATGAGTCCTTGGATCACATGTTCAACAGATTGCAGAAGATTATCAGCCAACTGGCTGTTCTTGGTGTCGACATACCTCAGGAAGATCTGAACTCCAAGTTCTTGAGAAGTTTACCTGCAGAGTGGGCTATGCATGTGGTGGTCTGGAAGAACAAGCCAGACATTGATACTATGAGCCTGATGGACTTATACAACAACTTCAAGATTGTCGAGCAGGATGTAAAGAAGGCTGGAGGAACTAGTTCAAGCACTGGGAACATGGCCTTTGTGTCATCTCCTAGTAATTCAAGTCCAGTTGAAGAAGTGAAGGTTGCTAGTACTGCTAACCCAAATGTTAGTACTGCTAGCACATCAAGCAGTACTACTGGTATTTTGGATGATAAAACCTATTGTGCCTTCCTGACAAGCCAGAATGATGGGTCAATGCTGACTCATGAAGACCTCCAGGAGATTAATGATGATGATTTGGAGAAGATGGACCTCAAATGGCAGATCTCACTTCTTAGCATGAGGGCTAAGAAATTCTACCAATGAACTGGAAAGAAGATCACCATCAGCTGCAATGATACTGCTGGTTTTGACAAATCAAGGGTAGAATGCTACATCTGTCACAAGTTGGGGCACTTTTCAAGAGAATGCAGGAGACCTAGGCAACAAGATGGCAGGAACAAAGGTTATGGAAGCAAACCCCCAAGGCTGTGGAAGAAGCTGAGCCAACCTCAAAGGCTATGGTACCTATTGATGGACTAGGATTTGATTGGAGTTTTATGGCAGATGATGAGGAAGCACCTACTGAGATGGCTCTCATGGCCTTCTCTGACTCTGAGGTACAATCTGTTAAATGTTGTTCTAAAACATGTACTGCTCTTAAAGAACTAGAAACTTTAAGGAAACACTATGATGAACAAAGGATTGAACTAAACAAAACTAATTACAATTTGTCAATTCATAAGAGAGGTTTAGCAGTCCTAGAAGATCAAATAGTGCATTATAAGAACAATGAGTCTATTTTTGCTAATGATATAGCAGTTCTTAAAAGGGATTTATCAATTAAGAATGCTGAGGTTAGTCTGTTGAAAGCTGAGTTGGATAGAATTAAAAAGGCTAATGAAAACATTCAATTAAGTATAGAAACCTTAGAATATGCTTCTAAGGGTGTAAACAAAATAATTGAATGTCAGTTAATTAACAAAGCTAAGTCTAGGTTGGGGTATAAAACATGTCTACCTCCTCACAGAGGAGTGCCTGCACCCCCAGGAATAGACCTAGAGAATACAGGTTTACCAAAGTTTCAACAACCTAAGTTAGAGTATGGTTGTAAGCCTAAGGAAATCACCAATGCCAATAAACCTGTAGAAATCAGTGAACCTTTTGAAAGTGCAAGTGATGCTTCACTTACTGAGGACAAGGTTTCCACTGATAGGAATTTAGATGTTCCAACCATTGAGGATTAGACATCTGATGATGAGGAAGATCAGGTTGTGATTAAACCTGAAGTAGGAAAGGTAGAAGGAAAAAATGTTCCTAAGATGGTTGATAATAAAACTGTTAGGCCTAAATCAAATGTTAAACCAATTAGGAAGACAGTTAGGTACTGTGAGATGTATAGGTCCACAGACAAGCCTAGAGGTAACCAGAGGAACTAGAATGACCTCAAGTCACATCAGCTAGGAAGTGACTTTGTCTTGTACAAGAAGGCTTGTTTTGCTTGTGGTAGTTTTGACCATCTTGAGGCTTTATGTAACAATAGGGTAACTGGGAACTCAAACCATAGGGTGAACTTAATCAGGTCTCACACTCACCCCAATACTGATAGGATAACTCCCAGGACAAGTTTCATGAAGTCTGGCCCAAAACCAATTAGTACTGCTCGACCAGCAGTTAGTACTGCCAGACCTTTTAGAACTATTTACCCTAGACCAGCAGTTAAAAGTGCAAAACCAACTTTCAAATATTCACCACAAACTGCTAAAAGGCCTTTTCAAAAGAAAGCAGTGGTACAAAAACAATTTTGGAAACCAAAGGCACAAACTGCAAAGCCAGCAGTTAGTACTTGTAACTCTAAAAGCACTGCTAGGGAAAAGAGGGCTAATGCTGTTAAAGCCTCAGCATGTTGGATTTGGAGACCACTTTAGTCCAATGGTGCATCAACTGTATTGAAAAGATTTGACTATATTGATGCACGAGGCAAACCCAAGTCAGTAATGGCTTGGGTACCCCAAGGAAACTAATTTCCTTATTTCATGTGCAGGGACATTCACAGGAAGATGATGAAGATCAAGGTTATGCAGATAGTGGATGTTCTAGGCACATGACAAGCAATATGTCCTATCTTTCGGACTTTCAACCATTGGATGGAGGATATGTTACCTTTGGGGGAGGAATAGGAGGTAGAATTACTGGTAAAGGTACACTTAAAACCGGTAAATTAGACTTTGAAGATGTGTATTTTGTGCCAGAACTTAAGTATAACTTGTTTAGTGTCTCACAAACGTGTGACAAAAAGAAAAAAGTTCTTTTTACTGACACTGAATGTCTTGTACTTTCTCCAGACTTTAAGTTACCTAATGAAAGTCAGGTATTACTCAAAGTTTCAAGAACGGGCAACATGTACAGTGTTGATATGAAGAAGATTGTTCCTAAAGAGGCCCTTATTTGTCTTGTTGCAAATGACACATTGGATGAGTCTATGTTATGGCATAGAAGACTTGGTCACATAAACTTTAGAACCATTAATAAAATTGTTAAGGATTGTTTGGTAAGAGGTTTGCCTCAGAAAAGATTTGAAAATGACCAGACTTGTGTTGCCTGTCTCAAAGGCAAACAACACAAGGCTTCTTGTAAGCCCAAGATTTTTAACTCTATTGATCAACCTTTGTTTATGCTACATATGGACATATTTGGCCCAACATATGTGAGTAGTATTATGCATAAGAGATACTGTCTTGTTGTTACTGATGACTATAGTAGATTCACATGGGTTTTCTTTTTAGGTTCTAAGGATGAGACACCTAGAATTCTTAAAACATTCATTACTAAGATAGAAAACTTAGTGGACATAAAGTAAAAGTCATTAGGTGTGACAATGGGACAGAGTTCAAAAATAGAGTTATGGATGAGTTTTGTAAGGAAAAGGGTATTAGAAGAGAGTTTAGTGTTGCTAGAACTCCTCAGTAGAATGAAGTTGCTGAGAGAAGAAATAGGACACTAATAGAAGCTGCTAGAACCATGTTAGCTGACTCTAAGTTGCCTATCACTTTTTGGGCTGAAGCAGTTAATACTGCTTGCTATGTACAGAACAGAGTTTTGGTAGTTAAACCTCATAACAAGACACCATATGAACTTTTTAGAGGTAGAACTCCTGCATTAGGATTTCTAAGACCTTTTGGGTGTCATGTAACCATTCTGAATACCTTAGACCATCTAGGCAAATTTGATGGTAAATCAGATGAAGGATTCTTGGTTAGATACTCACTAAATATCAAAGCCTTTAGAGTATACAACACAAGAACTAGGAAAGTTGAGGAAAACCTGCATGTTCTGTTTCTAGAAAATAAATCAAATGTTGCAGGTGAAGGTCCAAAATGGCTATTTGACCTTGATACTCTAACCCAATCAATGAATTATGTGCCAGTTGTTGCAGGAACCTTTTCCAATGATTTTGTAGGTTCAGATGCTGATGATGCAACAAATGAAACAGGCTTGGGAAAGGAGAAAGATCATGATCATTTGCTGATGCCAATATGGAACAGTGTGGATACATCTTAAAAGAATGATGAACCTTCTTCTGATGAAGCCAAGGAAGGTATTGAAGATGAAAACCATGTAGATGAAGCTGAGGAACAAGAGAATCAAGAAAATAGTACCAATGGTGATTGTACTGTTGAGCCACAAATTAGTCCTGCTAGGCAAAATGTTCATATTGATGGCCCATCAGATGCTAATACTGCTGATTTCTCAGAAGATGAGGTGGATATCAACAATCTACCACCCACCTATGCAGTTCTTACTACACCACACACAAGAATTCACAGAGATCACTCCCAGGACAATGTGATTGGTGACATGCAATATGGAGTAAAGACAAGAAAGTAACTCATGAATTCAGATCAACAAGGGTTTCTTAGTACTATTTATGAAGAGAAGCAGCATGAAGATGCCAAAACTTATTTATTTGTGTGTTTCCTCTCACAATATGAACCCAAAAATGTTCTCAAAGCCTTAGAAGATTCAAGCTAGGTAGAAGTAATGCAAGAAGAGCTTCTCCAATTCAAGATTCAGAAGGTTTGGGTACTAGTTGATTTACCCAAAGGTATGAGGGTAATTGGCACCAAATGGGTATTCAGAAACAAAAGGGATGAAAGGGGAATTGTGATTAGAAAAAAGGCTAGACTTGTAGCCCAGGGGTATACACAAGAAGAGGGAATAGAATATGAAGAAGTTTTTGCACCGGTAGCAAGGATTGAAGCAATCAGACTATTCTTGGCCTATGCTTCTTTCATGGGCTTCACAGTTTATCAGATGGATGTTAAGAGTGCCTTCTTGTATGGTACTATTGAAGAGGAGGTGTATGTCTCACAACCTCCAGGTTTTGTTGATCCAGAACATCCTGATAAGGTGTACAAGGTTGTAAAGGCTCTTTATGTACTACATCAGGCTCCAAGGGCATGGTATGAGACTTTGGCTACCTATTTGCTATAGTGATGAGGCGAAAAGTGTACCGCTTTTAAGGGGTCATTTAAGCCCGAAATCGTTTTTATTTGATCAAATATTGCCCTAAATCGTTCCTTTTGTCATTTTAGGTACTTTTGAGGAGAAATCTGGAAAAGGAGGCATTTTGGACGTTTTTGGAGCATTAAAGTGAAGAAAACGGCAAAGTCTCAAGAATCGGCTAAAAGTTACTCTTGACGGCGTCACAATTAACATGGGACGGCGTCATGCTTTGGCAAGAAAAGTGGGATGTGAAATTTACTCATGACGGGCCAGTGAGATAGCATGTGAATTCTGACGGCGTCACGCTTTAACTAAATCAAGGGCGTCACGGCTTAAATCATAAGGGGACGGCGTCACGTTATAGGTTCGACGGCGTCAAGCCTTGATAAGCCAGAATGGATTTTGGTAGAGCTAAAGAGGGACGGCGTCAAGATGGTCATCCGGGAACCCTAAAAGCGGCGAGGTGACGGCGTCACAATGCATAAGGTGACGCCGTCAGATCCAAAAATCTATATATAGTTTTCTAATTTTTTGTCATGAAGGGAGAGCTTAGTGTGTGGAATTTTGGGATAAAACCCTAGGACGATTTTAGCTACTTTTTCAGGGCTTTTTGCCTTGAGATCTTCCATGTTTCATTGAAAGATAAGTTATCAATTAATCATTCAATATGTCTATGTGTTGTTTGATTCTATCTTATGCTTGTCTTTTGTTTAACATGTTAGGCTAATTTTATCTTGTGTTTGCTTAGATCTAATGAAACCTAGCTATTGATTATTGGTTGTTAGTGTGTTATTAGTTGTATTGGATGATTGTTTATCTATGTTAGGCTTAAGAAAACTGGCTAACTTCCTATTCGGTAACTTGCTTGAACGTCTTAAGAAACATGAACCAAACGCGTACTAAAGGTTTTTATGGTTGTATTTAATGCACAAGCGAATTCTAGTGATCCCATGTTAGGAGCTTCCTAGCCGGCTCGACATAGGAGTGAAGTAGGAGCTTGTAGAGTTTGGGGAAGTAAGTACGCCACCCCACGAATGGTATTAAGGAATACACCCGTCATCCACGCAACTAATACACACTAATTAACCGGTAAAAGATAGTTAGGGAGTAAGGAAATCTAAGTAAACACATTTCTCTACACATAAGTTTCTCACCACATTTTCATTTCAGTTATTTATTTTATTTGCATTTGTAGTTATTTGGGTTAGTTGACTAGCAACTAATTCCGCCCACTCCTTCAAAACCGAGATTTTACTTGCTTTCATAAAAAATATAAAAACATAAAAAAGAATCTTCCTCAACCCTTAGACCTAATTAGAGTAGCCTTTCACACCTAACGAACACTATTCCCTGTGGAGAACGATCAATCCCCCGTACTTACCACTACACTATACTACATCGGTCAGGTACACTGCCTGGTGGGGTTGTAAGCCTCTTGAGATCCCTCGAGAGGTAAAACCTGTTGTAAGGTTACAAAACCACGCAATCAAGTTTTTGGCGCCGCTGCCGGGGAATAGTTATTGTTTAGGTTGAATTTTTATTTCTATTAGGTCTACTCACTAGATTCCTTTCTAGTGAGATTTTTATTTTATTTTTCTAGGTTTTCTTTAGTCTATCTATTTTCTTCGTGTCTTTGTTCGTAACCATTACCGTCCGACATCATGGAAGATGGTAATATCCTTAATCCCCATAACCCACCACCACAACAACCACCACCACCTCCTAGAGCCCGTACTTTAGGAGAGTATTCCCGTCCTAGCCACCACGGCTATCGAAACACCATTGAGCTCACTCAAGGAGCCAATATTACACCCTTGCGATCCGACACCATCCGGTTGGTGCAAAGCGGATGCGCATTCCATGGACTTCGTTCTGAAGATCCTAATCAACATCTCAAGGACTTTCTTAAAATCGTTGATTCTATAGACCTTGATGTTGCCACTCGAGAGACGACCCGATTGCGTCTCTTCCAATTCTCTTTGCGGGACCAAGCTAGTCAGTGGCTAGAACGTCAACCCGCAGGATCCATTACCTCTTGGGATGATCTCACCACTCGTTTCCTTGCTCAGTTTTTCCCACCGGGAAGAACTACCAAGCTAAGGAATGATATCTTGATGTTCCAACAACGTCAAGGCGAAACTCTCTACGAGGCATGGACTCGATTCAAGGACTTACTCCAAAAAGTCCCTCACCATGGCCTAGAACTTTGGCTCCAAGTCCAAATCTTCTATGACCATATCAATCTCTCCACGAGGCAAACCATTGACCAATCGGCCGGTGGCAAGCTACGTGATCTAAGTGCGGAACAATCATGGGCTCTCCTAGAGGATCTTGCTCTTTATGACAACGAAAGTTGGAGTGATCCCCGTGATTTGAATAAAACGGTCAAGGCAATATCTTTGCCTTCGAACAATTCAAGCACTTCCGACCGTAGGATCATAGAACTTGAAGACCAAGTCAAGTTTCTCATGAAATCCTACGAGGCTCCGAAACCTTCAAGCCAAGTGAACAAAATCACTTCTTCGTGTAAATTATGTAGTGGTCCCCACGACACTCATGATTGCATGGAACTTCCCAAACAGGCTTTCAAAGAATTCGCATCCTTGCGAATCGATAAGGCGGGAGATAAGTGGCTCGCCACTAATTATGGGCCCAAAAATTCCGAAGATGGGTATGAGGCATGGAAGAATAAGCCAAATTTTAGTTGGAACCAAACTCGTAGCGTATCATTCAATGACTCTACCCCGCTCACCTGGTCTGAACATTATCCTCAGCGACACACGCATAAACAACAAAATCGCGAGGAATTACTGCAAAAATTCATTCTCTCTCAAGAAACACAGCTTTCCAAACTTGAGAATCAATTCAGACAACAGCAAGTTGATATGAACAACAAGGTTGATAACCTGTTAAAGGTTATCAATGATCGCCTTGCTTGCAGGTCAAATTGTGAGTTGGCACGAGTTAATGAGATCAAATCTGTTACGGTAACCCACCAAACACCCCCTCCTGTAAAAATCAAGCACCCTAGTAAACTCTTCAAATACATATCACAAAACGAAAAAAAAATGGGAGATACTCATACCCCTTCGAAACCTCTCCACTTCGTGAACACCATTACAACAATACCTGTTCCTAAACCAAATTTGGACCAACAAACAGCCAAGAATGTGGACAATGAAATGGAGGGTGAAGTTCCCGAAAAGAAACCCGAGGCGCCCGACTACTATCTAGACCCACCAAAGAACTCGAGTACAATAAAGGTGAGTGATGAGGAGGGCTCGGAAGAGAAATCCGAAATGCCTCATGGGCTCGCAGGACTGCTGGACCGCCCCTGGTAGAGGAACTTGAGAGGGACACAGCAAGGTCGCCTATGGGATTCGGAGAGAGAATAGAGGATGGCGCTCCTAGGGTCTTTAAGATTTCTTGCACCACTAGGAAAAAGTTTATAAAAGATGCCTACATAAACCCCAACTCTTCTATAAGCGCAATATCCCTTTCTCTATATAATGAAGCCTTCACTGAACAAGTCAAATATGAAGGGTCTAATATCATCGGGGTAATAAGGAGGGTACCAATTGTGATAGAAAAGTTCCTCTTTCATATCGAGTTAACTGTAATTAATAATATGAACTCTATCATCAGCCCACCCTTAACTGGCCTTGTTCTAGGCAAACCATTCATTAAAGCAACGGGAGTGATACTCGATGAGGATGATAGGAGTGCATTATTTACCGATGGTGTCAGGAAAGTGATTTTTCGGGATGGCTGTGAAGAAGTGTATGAGTATCAACCATCAGCAAGTGGCAACACATGGGGGTTACACGGTAGAAGGCCTGGCCGAATTAAGCGACATGATCCAAATAATCTCAAAATACCTTGCATGATTGGTCACAAGCATTTTTATAATGTTTACATTGACACATGTTTACCCAAAAATGTGATGTCCTTGTTTCATTATAACAACATTTGCAGATGGGGGATGATTCATAAAGGGAAGGACGACATCGGCATAGATGATGATTTACAGGTGTTTGTAGGAAATATGACATTCACTATGAGCTTCGCAATCGTCGATGATATCGAAGAGTACATCGATCCCAGGTTATCACAAGTTGTTTTTGGGGCACCTTTTTGCGAGGCCACAAGCTTGGTTGTGGACGAGCTCAATGGGATCATGACTTTCACCGATGGGATTAGGGAAATCTCATACCAAACGCCTTACAAGATGAGAGAATTCAAGGAGATTGATTATAAAGGGCTCGATGGGTTAAGTTCCCAACTCGTGTTATGTGATGATGATGTGAGAAGGGGGTGTAAGGACACTTTTGACCTGTCAAGCGGATTCTTTAAGCACGATAAGGCACTTAGTTCTAAATACCGAAACAATCCTTTTGATCACGTGGACCCGAAATACCTTTACTATGAAAGTGATTCTGATAGAGGATCGAAGGAGAATGGCCTAGGAACCGTGACCGATGATGGAGTCACGTAATGTACGTGACTTTGAGTCTAGCTACAAGACTCGTTAATAAAGAAAAGCGCTTCTTGGGAGGCAACCCAAGCTTTATTTGCTTTGTGTGTTTATTTATTTGTTTGTTTGATTTTATTTGTTTCCGTATGTGTGTTTAATTTTTATCATTATTGATTCATGTTCAAAAGTAAATTGTGAAAATGCTTTATTTTGTTTTTAACTTCGTCTTAACTACATATAAAGGTATTTTGCAAAAGATAAGTGTAAGGGAAATCTAAATCGGTTTATTAGAACACATATGAACATGAATCGTAATAATAATAAATTAGCATACATATTAGTATTTGTTTGAGTCAAATGCTTGTATCGAGTCATAGTGATGTTTTGCAGGATTTCCAGGAAGTAAGGTAAAGGTTTTTCCAGAAATTTTCCGGAAACTTAAAATGAAAATTTTTGTCAGGTCATTTCTGACGGCGTCAGGGGTTATAACCTGACGGCGTCAGATTTAATTTCCAGAAATTTTTGAAAGTTTTGTTTTCATAAAAAGTTTTTATTAAAATCTCCAACTTATAATCTCCAGGAATCTGCAAAATTATCATTCCACAAGCATTATATCCTTATATATAGATTTTATCCCGCCGATGTTATGCAGGTTTTCGTGTTTGTTTTCTCAGGTTCAACAGGTTATTTTGGACAAGGAGATGTTTATGGAATCAAGCTTATGGCGATGCATTAGTCATGGAGCTTCAACATTCTCCTTGGAAGAAGATTTAACCGTGTGATTTCACTATCCAACGAGCGAATCAGGGGAGTATTTGATTTCATTCTTTTACTTTATGCTTTTACATCTTGTTATTTGAACATTGGGGACAATGTTCATCTTAAGTGTAAGGGGAGGGTAAAAGTACGATTTTAGAGAATACAATTGCGCTTGATTTTTGTTTGTTTAATAATAGATGTGTAATAAAACTGAGAGAAATACTTGATTAGGGTAATTTTAGTGCCAAATTTAAAATTTTTTACAACATATAGGAGTGAAACTTTGATCTTAATGAGCGTCTCATGGATAGGAGTTATATGACTAGCACAAAAACCGTACCACTAAAAAATTTTCCACCCAAATATGTGAGGTTCGCCCCTAGAATTGGTAGGAAAAGCATTTATGCTATGATGTGTGTACCGGTAGCACTTAGATTCTAGAACTTGCGTTAGGACCATTCCAAGGCCACAAGTGAGACTACATTCGTGTAGTTAGATTTACTACATGATAAGAGGCATTAGGATTAACCCATTGTTTTACACCTGTGTTTTTGTTATAATTACTTTGGCTACATTGGTCAAGTAATTCTCCCACACCCTTTGCGTTGTACTCATTTTTAGTACACGATACCCCTAGTACACCCCTCAGAGCCTATCTTTTCGTTTCGACCTTTAAGCATTTTACTTAAAGGAAGAATTTGTTACACCCCACTAAAATGTACACCCAAATCGCCTTAGCCTACCTTGTATGCACTCATCTTTAGTGCATTATTGTTACAATATTTGTTTAAACCCAAGTTAATTATCTAATTGATTACATGGTTGCTAAGTCGAGTCATATCCTTGTACATATTGTTTTGGGACGATTGGGACTCATGGGTAAAGTACTAGTATAATGGAGTAATGGGGAAGAACATCATTTATTACCCCCATATGTGCTAAATGTTTTAAAAGTACTCCAAGTTTTTCAATTATCTTAATTCGAGTCATTAGATTAGTATTTGTAAAGTTATGTAAAAGTTCAAGTGTAAGGGGATGCAATGCCCCTATGATGTATTATTTTGGATGGTAGGGCAAGAGTGTATGTCAAAAAAAAAAAAAAAAAAAAAAAAAAAAAAAAAAAAAAAAAAAAAAAAAAAAAATCAAGAAAAAGACAAAAAAAATGAGAAAAAGAAAAATAGAAAAAAAACATACGGACTACCATCCCGTTTCATTTTATGTTTATTTTATGTTTATGTTTGTTATTTTCTTTCATTAGCTTAAGATCGAGTCTAGTCTTGGCTTAGCAACGTTGTATAGTACATGTAATTGATCAAGATTTTTAACTAGCCACCAGTAAAATATCCTTTATCCAACAAAACCGTGTTTTCCTTTTCCCTACACCTAACGTTATAACCCATTTAAAAGCCCTCTTTGATAGTTTATCTTAGGTGCTTACGCCTAGTGGAGGAGGTTTTCGATCCTTTCCCAAGCCTATGGTAATCTATTTGCTATGACAGGTAGTGAGAGATATTTTCCGTTTTCATTTATGAGATTTATTTTGATAACACTTGAGAGATGTGAGTATCTAAACACTACTTGTGAGGTGCTAGTATATAATCTCCGTGCTTATTATGATTGAAGTGGAACGATTATTTGTTGTAATTACTTTTATGTTAGCATTAAATGACCCCTAACTTGTATTTTGATTAGAATAAAAGCGCATTTGCTTGAGGACAAGCAAATCTCAAGTGTAAGGGTATTTGATGAGGCGAAAAGTGTACCGCTTTTAAGGGGTCATTTAAGCCCGAAATCGTATTTATTTGATCAAATATTGCCCTAAATCGTTCCTTTTGTCATTTTAGGTACTTTTGAGGAGAAATCTGGAAAAGGAGGCATTTTGGACGTTTTTGGAGCATTAAAGTGAAGAAAACGGCAAAGTCTCAAGAATCGGCTAAAAGTTACTCTTGACGGCGTCACAATTAACATGGGACGGCGTCATGCTTTGGCAAGAAAAGTGGGATGTGAAATTTACTCATGACGGGCCAGTGAGATAGCATGTGAATTCTGACGGCGTCACGCTTTAACTAAATCAAGGGCGTCACGGCTTAAATCATAAGGGGACGGCGTCACGTTATAGGTTCGACGGCGTCAAGCCTTGATAAGCCAGAATGGATTTTGGTAGAGCTAAAGAGGGACGGCGTCAAGATGGTCATCCGGGAACCCTAAAAGCGGCGAGGTGACGGCGTCACAATGCATAAGGTGACGCCGTCAGATCCAAAAATCTATATATAGTTTTCTAATTTTTTGTCATGAAGGGAGAGCTTAGTGTGTGGAATTTTGGGATAAAACCCTAGGACGATTTTAGCTACTTTTTCAGGGCTTTTTGCCTTGAGATCTTCCATGTTTCATTGAAAGATAAGTTATCAATTAATCATTCAATATGTCTATGTGTTGTTTGATTCTATCTTATGCTTGTCTTTTGTTTAACATGTTAGGCTAATTTTATCTTGTGTTTGCTTAGATCTAATGAAACCTAGCTATTGATTATTGGTTGTTAGTGTGTTATTAGTTGTATTGGATGATTGTTTATCTATGTTAGGCTTAAGAAAACTGGCTAACTTCCTATTCGGTAACTTGCTTGAACGTCTTAAGAAACATGAACCAAACGCGTACTAAAGGTTTTTATGGTTGTATTTAATGCACAAGCGAATTCTAGTGATCCCATGTTAGGAGCTTCCTAGCCGGCTCGACATAGGAGTGAAGTAGGAGCTTGTAGAGTTTGGGGAAGTAAGTACGCCACCCCACGAATGGTATTAAGGAATACACCCGTCATCCACGCAACTAATACACACTAATTAACCGGTAAAAGATAGTTAGGGAGTAAGGAAATCTAAGTAAACACATTTCTCTACACATAAGTTTCTCACCACATTTTCATTTCAGTTATTTATTTTATTTGCATTTGTAGTTATTTGGGTTAGTTGACTAGCAACTAATTCCGCCCACTCCTTCAAAACCGAGATTTTACTTGCTTTCATAAAAAATATAAAAACATAAAAAAGAATCTTCCTCAACCCTTAGACCTAATTAGAGTAGCCTTTCACACCTAACGAACACTATTCCCTGTGGAGAACGATCAATCCCCCGTACTTACCACTACACTATACTACATCGGTCAGGTACACTGCCTGGTGGGGTTGTAAGCCTCTTGAGATCCCTCGAGAGGTAAAACCTGTTGTAAGGTTACAAAACCACGCAATCATATAGAATGGATTTTAAAGGGGCAAGATTGATCAGAATTTATTCATTAAGAAGAACAAGAAGGATATCTTTCTGGTACATGTGTATGTGGATGACATTATTTTTGGGTCCACAAGGAAGGAAATGTGTGTTGAATTTGAGAAACTTATGCATGATAAGTTTCAGATGAGTTCCATGGGGGAACTTACTTTCTTTTTGGGTCTGCAAGTAAAGCAATCTAATGAAGGCATATTTATCGGCCAAGATAAATATGTGGCAGATATACTAAGGAAGTTTCAGTTTGCTGATTCTAAAGTGGCAAGCACACCAATTGATCCTGAGAAACCTCTCCTTAAAGATGCTAATGGAGAAAGTGTGGATGTACACACATACAGATCAATGATAGGGTCTTTGATGTATCTTACTTCCTCAAGACCAGATATCATGTTTGCAGTTTGTGCTTGTGCAAGGTTCCAAGTCACTCCTAAGGTTTCTCATTTAACTGCAGTCAAAAGGATCTTCAGATATCTTAAGGGTCAACCTAGGTTGGGTTTGTGGTATCCTAGGGAATCACCTTTTGATTTGGTGGCATATTTAGACAGTGATTATGCTAGTGCAAGCCTAGACAGGAAATCAACGACTGGTGAATGTCAATTCCTTGGTTGCAGACTTATATCATGGCAGTGTAAGAAGTAGAAAATTGTGGCAACTTCTATAACTGAAGCTGAGTATGTAGCTGCTGCAAGTTGCTTTGGTCAATTGCTTTGGATTCAAAATCAACTGCTTGACTATGGGTATAATTTTATGAACACCATGATATACATTGACAATAGCAGTACAATTTGTATTATTAAAAATCCAGTGCAACATTCTAAAAAAAGCACATAGAAATTAGGCATCATTTTATTAGAGACTGCAATGAGAAAAAGTTGATTCAAGTGGTTAAAATTGATTCTAATCAATGCTTCCATGTAGGAAGATTTCAATACTTGGTAGCAAGTATTGGAATGCTTAACCTTTAATGTTTTCACACTGTGTGGTTTTGTATATAACTTGGATTTGTACTGCTAGGTTTGTCATTAGTACTGTTAAGTATATTTTTGTACTGCTAATACAAAGTTTGGACTATTTTGTTAATACTGTTAGTCATATGTTTATACTGTTATGAAGCAACTGCTTTGCACTTTGTTTTCTTGGTTTTGGACTAACAATTGCAGGTATGGAAATTAAGCACAAAGGATTTACAAGTGCATTGTGTGAGCAGCAGATGGTGGATTAATTGCTGACATAATAGGTCAATGATGGACAGAGTTTGGGAATTCATTAACAAAGGTTTATACCTAAGTTAATTAGTACTTTAAAACTTCTTTCTTGAGATCTTATTATGATGTTTGTATTGAATTGATGGCTTAGTTATTCAGACAGTAACTGACATAACTCACTTTCTACCATTTTATACTTTTGTATAATGAGTAAGTTTAAGGACATCTGGTAGAAAGAACAGCGAGCAAACGTGAATCTAACACTTGTGTTAGAAGCAACAACTGCGACGAGCTGGAAACCCTGTCAAGAAAGCTCTTTGAATGAGTTTATCTGATCACAGGCAGTTATTTATAACAGAAAATATTGGTTCTCACACAACCAGAGGTTGCATTAAACAGAATTCTTGATTAAGTGTCTATCTTTACACTTAATCCATTCAAAATGGTTGTTAGCAGTATGGTTTTTCCTCAAAATTAAGTTCATACTGTTGAGTCAAATTTTTCCAAAATGTTTGTACTGCCAGGATTAAAGTTAGTACTGGTAGGCTTAGTTTGTACTGCTGGATAAACGTTAGTACTGGTGCGACATAACAACTTTTTGAAAATAGCCGTTGAAAGTCAGTTGAGGTTTTTACTGCTCAAATTCCCTTTTTCCATGGTTTTCCTATTTGGATATTTTCACTTTTAATCTATTATATTAACCTTATCTTCAATCAAAAGTAAACTTTTTCTTGAAGTCGGTCCAATAGAAACCCTAACCAGTCAAATAAAATATCTCAATTCACTTTCTTCTTATACTTTCTACCCTAAAATTACACTATTCACACTAGTCAAATCATCTTTTACTAAAAATAAATGGCTTCTTTATCCTTTGCTGACAAACACAATGTGGTTGATTATTTGTAAAAAGTTGAGGATGATGCTACTTTTCATCAGATTGTGGATTTTTTAAAAGGTACTCACATAAGTCATTCTTTACTCTTAAATCCCACAATCTATGTCTCCCACATCAAGTAGTTTTGATAGACTGTTACTGTCATAACATTTGAAAATGGTGACAAATAATTAAAAGCTAAAGTGGATGGTAAATCTATCATTATTACTGAATTATCACTCAGGAGGAATCTCCACTTGAATTATGACAATGGTATTAATGCTATGCCAAACACTGAGATTTTTGAAAACTTATCCCAGATGGGGTATAACACTGACTCACAAGCTTTAACATTTCAAAATAGTCGTTTTGCCCCTCAATGGAAATTTTTAATACGTACCATCCTTCACTGTCTTAGTCCTAAGAAAACCTCATGGAAACAGTTTAGTAGCAATATTGCAACTGCTCTCATCTGCTTGGCTACTGACAGAACCTTCAATTTTTCTAAACTCATTTTTGAAGGTATGGTTAAAAATGTTGATAGTAAGACAAAATTTTTGATGTATCCCAGGTTCATTCAAACAATTTTGAACATGAGGAAACATCAACTGCTTCCACACAAAATAGTTTATCCAACCCCAAAGCTTACCCAAAAACTTTTTAGCAATATGAAAATAGCTTCCAGAGGGTATAGTGGGGAAGCAGTACCACTTTTTGATTCTATGATACAAGCTCAGGGTGAAGGAGCAACAAGCCCAGTTGTATCCCATCACACACCCACACCATCAGAACGTTCACAACCATCTTCATCAACACATAGGATTACATCCAGACAGGACTCTGATGTACCTCAGCACAGAGTTCCTACACCTCCCAATGTAGAAGATGAGGCTGACTTTGTCATTGTGGAAAGGGCTACTTCTACTGTCTCAGGCTTAGAAGCTGGACATGACAGAAGTAACATAGATAAGACCCAATCTATGGCAACACCAGCAGTACCTAGTACTCCTGGTGGAATCCCAAGCCAAATGGAAACTATGGGTGGCTCAGAAACTCATCATATGATGGACTATGAGTCTTTGCCCAATGATAAACCTCTCCCTGAAGGTCACACATCAGGAAGTGCTAAGGGCGGTATGCAACTAAAAGAATTGATGGAAACTTGTACCAAATTGTCCGAGAAGGTGAACACTTTGAAAGCTGAGCTTAAAAGTCATAAGAAGAACTTTGGAGTTGTCTACACTAAGTTAGTCTTAAAGGTGAAGAAATTGGAGACAACTGTCAAGAAACTCAAAAGGAAAAGATCAGTACACATGGTGGCATCATCAAGTTCATCTTCTTCTTCAAGTTCATCAGATGATCAAGGCAGAAATGATGGTGAGGAATCTTCTAAACAGGGGAGGAAGATTGCCCAGATAGACCAAGATCCAGATGTTTCTTTGGTTCAAGAAGAGTATGAGACTCAGGGGAGGCAAGTAGAATAGTTGGATCAAGGTACTGCTATCTTTGAAGAAAGTACTGGTAGTGAATGGGAAGGTACTGCTAGTATTGATAATCTGACTGCTACTAGATAACAAGGTACTGGTACTGCAGTATACTCTAGAAGACGAAGGTTATCAAGAGCAAAGAAGGGCAAAGCAATCATGACAGAGCAAGAACCATCTTCTACACAGTTGTCCAAGAAGGAACAGGTTCAGTTAGCACTTGATGAAGAGTTAGCCCAGAAGTTTCATGAAGAAGAGTTAGAAAGAGTTGCGGAAGAAGAAAGGTTAGCTGAAGAAGAAAGAGTGGCAGCATTTATGATTGAGAGAAAGCTTCAAACTGAAGAGGAAGAGAGAGCTGCTCAGAGTCTTTCTGACAAGGAGTTGGCTGCAAAATTACAAGAAGAAGAAAGGTCAAAGTATACTCCAGAAGAACAAGATTCAGCACTTAATGACTTGTTGCAGGAAATCAGAAGGAAGCAGAGTAAAAAGAAAACATATATCAAGAAACCTCCTTCAAGATGTGAGAAACTGAAGTACATGAAAACTTATTTGAAGAATCAGGACAATTGGCAAGAAAAACACTTCAAATATAGGTCTGATGAAGAAATTGAAGAGATCTACATTAAAACGCATAAAAGACTTCAGGAGTCTCGGAAAGGTGATACACTTGAAATAAGAGGAGAAAAGAGAACAGCAGAACAATTGGAGTCAGGGGATTCCAAGAGACTAAGAATTGAAGAAGAATCAGTTCTAGAAGAACCTGCAGAGGAACAACAGATAGAAGGAGAAAAGCAGGATGAATCAGCTGAGAAAGAAGAAAAGACATTAACTGATGAGCATATCCATAGTATGATAGTGGTGGTTCCAGAATCCCTTAATATTGATCCCCTTCAAGCCAAGCATCCAATTATTGACTAGGAAGTGTATTCAGATGGAAGAATCAAAGGGTGAAAGATCATCAGGGTAGGAGGAAAAACTGAAGTCTACAAATTCTTCACAGACTTTATCAGAGCTTTTTACAGAGATGGCCTAGATAAATTATGGAGCTTAGTTCAAGAGAGATTCAAGACCTCAGATCCTACAGATGACAAAGATAAGGAACTATGGGTTGAGCTGAAAAGATTGTATGAGCCAGATGGAGGTGAAGCTATTTGGAGATTTCAAGCTCCAGTTGCAGACATCATATGGAAGCTTTTTGATACTTGTGGTGTTCACAGAGTTTCCACCAAATCTGGATTGGAAATTTATATGTTGGTGGAAAAAGATTATCCTCTCAGAGCAGCAGTTTTAATGGCTATGTTGTCATCAACACTTAAAGTTGAAGAAGATTCAGAGATGGCAGATGAGCTAATCATAAAGATATTTCAGCTTGTAGAACAAAGAAAGGCCAGAAGACTAAGATTATCTATGTAGTGTTTGGAAGAATCCTCACATCCTCATTTAATTAAGAGAAACTTGATGATTTAGGATAAATCAAAAGTTTAAGGGAGGATTGTTGGGAATTAAATGTCACAGAACTTAGTACTGCTGGAGAATTACACTAACAGTACAAACTGTTAGTGTATAAGTGAAGACTCCTGAAGAAACAACTAACAGTACAAACTGCTAAGTTTGTACTGCTAGCTATAAAGAAGGTACTGCTGCATGGATAACTGCTTTTTACGATATTGTAGAAGATAAGCATGGAATGGATCTTTTGTATAGCTTAATTAGTTAGAATTATACGGTAGAATACTTATCTTGTAAAGGACTCGTTAAGTCTATAAAAGGAGATCCTAGGTTATACGTTTGATATACATCAATCATAGAGTTTTGTTAAGATTCTAGGTCATTGTAACCCTACTGATAGCAAGATCACTCGTATTATTCAAGCAATAATATTGAATTGTTTGGTGTTAATCTTACTGTGTTCATTGCTCATACATACATTACTGTTCCATTAAACAAACCATTATTCTTGTAAGTGTGGTTAAGTTGATTCCGCATACTTAACTGCATACACTCAAAGTATCTCAAACACGTTATAAAGGAGTAACATCCTAAGTGTTTTATAATCCTCTCAATAAATGCTTCGGAAAATTGGATTAGGTATTCCCTGAAGAATATATGACATTTCAAGTTCATTTGCTTCACGATCATGTATTTTCTCTGTAGTAAGTTGAGCATCAAGAATATGGGTCACAGTTGTTTCTCTTGGAGGAATAGCATTTGGATCTCCAGGAACTGTTGTAGTTGAACATAATTACCAGGAGTGAGCATAGGAGGTGTGTCAAGTGATCCAGCTTCATGTCTTGATTCTTGACTGCTGATGGTCTCAGACATTTGATCAAACCAATGTGGTTGTTTTGCAGGAAGTAGGAAGGATTGTATTGGCTGTTGTTGATATGGTTGTTGTTGAGGGGAATGTTGTTGTGGAAAGAATTGATTTTGTTGCATGAATAGTTGTTGTTGAGGATACTGCGGTTGCCGAGGATACTGCTGTTGCTGAGGATACTTCTGTTGATAGTAGTTGAAATAAGGTGGTTGAGACATGATTGTGATTAGTTAACTTGTGTTGTTATGGATCTTGTAGACAATTGAGAAGTGTGTTGCAAGTTATAAAGTTTGGTTTTGGTTAAGTATGAATTAATATGTTTACTATTCACTTTCAATTCCAACAAACACTGTTCACATCCAATTCCGACAAACACTGTTCAAAGTTTGCCAATTTCGACGAGTTCACTGATTTACGACAAAGTTACAATTGCGATGGACTATCTGAATTCCGATGAGACTTGACAATTGCGATGGATCTTGAGAATTGCGATGGAGTTTGCAATTGTGACAGAACTTTGCAATTTCGATAGATTATCTTAATTGCGATGGAACTTGGCAATTCCGATGATTTCTCACTAACTTATACAAGATAGGAGATTTCCACAAAGTCGACGTATTTTCACAAGCTTGTATAAGCAAGGAAGCTACTGAGTTTCAATTCCAATAAACCCTTGTATGAAGCAATTCCAAAAAACCCTCTTTTGGAGCAATTCCGATAAACCCTCTTTTTCAATTCTGATAAACCCTCTTTTCCAATTCCGATAGAAAAACAGTTTGATCAAAACACCGTTTTCCAATCAAAAACGATGTTTAAACTAAGTTTCTTTGGATAAAAACGTTTAAAAACACTTAAATGATAAGAACGTTTCAAGCTTTAATGTTTTAAACAATATTTGAGCAATTTCGATGAAGTGGAAATAAGTAAACCGAATGTAAAACTAGTGTAAATTGAAAAAGATCTAGACTTTTGACTATAAATCAAACTTCTAAACACTATAGAAACCTTAACACTTCACAAGCGCAAAGGAGAAGTGCTAGAAATGAGATTTTGTCACTAAATAACTACAAAACCACTCGTAAACTAAAGAGAAGCTATGAACTACACTTAATCACACAACTCAATGATCTTTAGGCGAATGATACCACTTGTTAGGTCACTTAATAAGCATAACACAAGTATATAATACGTAAGAGATGAGAGAAAGATAGAAGAGAAAGG